>JBBPBQ010000001.1:4551621-4570999 GCA_037974755.1 Cicer yamashitae | reverse complement strand
ACGATCTAATTTTCCTTTCAAAATATAAGTTAAAATTAATTATTTTTAGAGTTCTTAAAAATTCAAGAAGATTTTTTTAATGGTTAAAGTATAGGTGAAATTTTGAAAATCTTATTAATTTTAAAAATAGATGTGATTTATATTTTATTTTTATCTTTTTTATTTAGACATGTTTTTTTATTGAAAATTAATTTATGAAAAAGTTTTGAATTCTGAAGAAAATTAAAAAAAAATAAAAAAATTATGGTCCTAAATGATTAGTGGTACTTTTATAATAATTTAATTGCAAAAATCAATTTTAGAACATTGTTTAACTTGAAAATGGTTTATCCAATTCTTTATTCATTTTAGTTAGTATCTTCTAGTAAGTAGTTACTTGTCCTATTTGCTACTTGAAAAATTCCTTGTTTTAGTTTGAGTTAAGTGATAATAACTAATTCAAAAAAAAAAATTAATTGTGATATATTTGGAGCTGTTGGATTGCTGTGGAAATTTGCTACGTGTTAATAGTTAATGTTTGATTTGTGAAATAAGCTTAGAGTCATGGTGCCAAATTTGTTGAATAAGTTATGTAAAATTATATATGATTATGTGGGTATGAAATTGTCTCTGATTAAGGTGCTCTAAGTGTTGAGAATTTGTGTATAGTCTTTAAGAGTAGTTGACAATGTTTAAAAGCGAGGTAATCACATATTCCTTGTTCTGATTGTTTATGATATATTAATGGAAGTGTCATTTATTTTGTGGTTGTTGCTACTTTAAATTGACAAATAAATTATTGTAGATGAGTAATTAAAAGAGTTTTTAACTTGAATTAAGGAGTAGAAGTTGTAGCGTCACATTCGTACTCTTGAACCATATTAAAAAAACCTTTTAATTACCTGTGTTTAAATTTGAATGGATACAATCATTGTTACCTTAAGTAGTTGGCTCAATAAGTAGGAAAAACTAACTACCCCGATGACTCATCGTTGATAAAATAGACGACAATAACTAATTGTTAGTATTGTTGAAAATACTTGTTAATTTTATTTTTGAAATAGTTGAGAAATATACTCATCTCTTATGTCAATTGGAGTGATTTAATTATTAAGTGGATGTGTTGTGAATAGAATGTCTATCTATGACTTCTTAATTTTTCTTCTTGATTATTTATAAAGTGTATTGTTATAAATCGATTAATTGTAAATCTTATACAGTGTCATTGAGTTGTTAGATGTGTTTCTTTTTATAATTCTTATAGATATGAAATAACTTAATAATTTAAATATTGTTCTGTTTGTGTGACTTAAGTGAAACTTATTGAATATTTGGTGATATGATTTAAACTTTATTTTTCAAGAAGTAAAACTAGTAATATTTTGTTTGAAAAAAATAGTTGGAATGACAATGTACTTGAAATATGCTTCATTTCACCCAACTAAATGTAGTAAGTTATTATTAACTAAATGTAGTTGGAATGACAATGTACTTGAAATATGTTGTATTTGTTGACTATAGTGAGTAACTTTGGTATTTTCTTCCATAACTGAATGCTAAATGTGATATGTGTTACTAACCCATGTTATAATTTCTATCATGCTATGCAAAGTGATTTATGATATGTTGTACTTAAATGAATTATGAATGCCCTCGACGTGTTTATTATATCCTTAGAGACTAAGTTTGAATCTTGATGGTGGTAAATTAGATAATAGTTCGCTTATTTTTTATTACAAATTTCGAGGACGAAATTTCTTTAAAGAGGAGAGAATTGTAACATCCCAAACTTTATAATCAACTATTTTATTAATTAAAGAGGATTTTAACGAATTAATTAGGTATTAATTTTATGATTATTTCTCCTTATATGTGTTAGTTTCCTATGGTTTGCTAATCGTATAGATATTTGATTTAATGAGTATTATGAATTATAAATATTATGTCAGTTATTTAATTTATTTTTCAAAAAATGATAGTGTTTTAGCAAGAGCATTTTAGAGAATAAGCTTTTGAGTGAGTTTACGTGTAAATTTATATAAATATTTGTGGTGATATTTTCGTGTGCATTTGACTAAATGATAAATGTGTTCATAATTATATTTTAATTTTTCCTAACTATTTCCTATTTTAATTATTTATGTTATAGATAATTGGCTTATGATATTAGTAATATTGTGATTAATTTATTTTATTTTTATATATATTCTATGATACGGTCATTTTATACACATTTATTGTGATTTAGTAATTAATATAAAATATTGGTGTTATATTTATTTATTTTATCATTTTGACCATTATCTAAAGATGGTAGTATTTTAATGTAAATAGTTTGAAAGAATAATATTTTTATAATTGTGGTAATAATGTTTTAATATATATATATATATATATTAAAAGTTTAATTACTTTAATTATTCTATTTTGAAAATATTAGTTTTAAAATATTAATAATGTTTTAGAAATATAGTTGTGTTTGAAAAAGTGTTAAAAATTAGTTTTGATAATTATTAGTTTTGTTTTAGAAATATAAAAGAAAGGGGTAACATGTGTTGTATGGGTTAGGCCTACGTGTAAGAGGAAAACCTAATTAAATAATTATAAAAGGAGAGAAATTGTAGCCAACAAGAGAGAGAGCCGATGCATTGGTATGAAGCCAAAGGAAAATAAGGAACTCATGCACTTGTGAGAGAAACTCGATTTCGGATTCCAACGACTGTCCAAAAAATTTTCTTTGATTTTGTCCAAATTTAAGTATGTTGTTTGTCTCATTCAGTGAGTTATTTCAACACCTTTCTCGAGAGTTATAGCCTTTTCATTTTCTCTACAAAATACCCGACTTCTCCATTTCTGAAACTCATTATTTCACATCGTCCTTTTTCACAGTTAGTCCGGTTTTAGTGAAAGCAACGCCAAAACGACCGTGTGAACAGTATCTATATTATCTAGTGATTATTTTTCTGATTTAAAGTAAGTTACTTTGAACCAATTTTGAAATTGACCACACAGTCGAATTGGATCGATGGGAGGATGAGGAGTCAAAGGAGTAGAGGTTTTTCACTTGTGGACTCAGATTAATGTTTGAAAGCGTCGAAATAAGGTAAGGGGTGAAAAGGCGTTTGATTTCAAGATTATATTATAATGTGAGATGAACGAGAAAACTGTATTTTCCAACAATACATTGAAGACTTTCTATGCACGGCAGTAGCCCTATTTAGTAATAATTTAATTAGTATGAAAAATTGGGGTTTGTAGGATTAAAATATGAATTAGAAACTTTTATAAGGTGTTGTCTAATTTAAATTCTGCAACTGTGTGGTATATGTGAAGAAAGTTTAAGTTTTTTATGTTTAATGTGTTCAAAGTCCTATTTATGATACATGTGATAAAATTTGAATTTATGTGTGGCATATGATGAAAGTTTTAATTTTTATATGTATGTGATGAAAATTTAAATTTTTATGATGTAAGAGATTAAAGCTTTGATTTTTATGATACTTTTATGAATATTTGATTTCATAATACGTGTAGTTGAAAACTTTGATCTTTGTGATAGATGCTTACGAAGATACGATATTCATGATATGTGAGGTGAAAACTTTGACTTTATGATGGTTGTTTATGAATGTTTGATTTTCATGATAAGAACCTGTGATGTATGATCTTAGTGATATTTGAATAAGGTATCATCATGTCATGGCATATGCCTCTCAGTGGACTGTGTGGAATATTTTATTTTGATAATGCACTATCATGTCATGACATATGCATTTTCGTGGAAGTTGTCTTTGTGACATGTTTATTTTTGGTATAAGTGATTTCTTAGGTGGAATTTGCCTTAGTGGCCGATATTATATCTGAATCATATAGTTATTAGGAGCATGCATAGCATTGCACCATCTTGTGATTGTTTTGTTGTGGTTAATGTGTATCTAATGTGATAATAATTTTTCTTAGATGATTTGAAGTTATAATGAAATATTGATTTTTCTTAAGTGATGTTGACTTTATAATATGATAATTTTCTTGAATGTTTTGATATCTTGTGATGTGTTAGATACGACTCTGTATTGATAATATTTATGTGTTTTTTATTTATTTATATTATACTATAAACATAATTTTAAAATTCACTTCCGTTGTTTGTGTTTGAATGACTTGAAAGTGCGTTTGCGAAATCACTAGAACTTAATTGAGTATGAAATTTAATTGATGAATGCTTTGTTTTTATACAGCTTTAGAAGTGAAAGATAAAAGCTTTATTAATTTGCAACTGCTTTTAAATTACATATCATTACATATTACATAATAGTGTCCTCATATGTTTGAACTCCTCAATGCTCTGTCGTTAAAAGATATAGTTTTGTTAATTATGGGAAACTTATAATTATCTAAGAATATTGAGTTTGAAACCGGTTTTTAAGTCTTAAATTAAAGCAAAAACCATGAATTTGGTAAATAGTGTTCTTGAAATATGTTTTTTAAGTCAAAAATCAGTTTTAATACTTTGAAATCGGCTATAAATTTGAAAACTGGTTATGAAATTCAGAAACCAGTTAAAAAACTAGTTATAAATTTGAAAATTGGTTATGAAATTTAAAAAACCGGTTATGGATATAACTGATTTATAATCAAATCCAGTTATGTGAATTGGTTATAAAATGAGTTTACCTCGTTAAAATAATATGTGAATTGGTTATAACCTTAATTATTAAGTTTAGTAAACTCGTTTTATCAATGTGAACACAACAAATGAGTTTACTTCAGTAAAATAATATTAAAAGTAATATTTCCATGACTTAGACACTTATATTTTCCTCTATTTCTTACCTTCAACTTTTTTAGATGTGCAACTGGTGGCAGTTAAAATTTTAATGAGTGAGATTTAAAATTGGTAAATCCATTTTAATTAATTAAAAAAAAAAGGAACACATCAAAATATAATATTTGCGTATCTCCCCTCGCATCGGCTCTTTGTCTCTTCGTGGTGTTGCCGCCGCTCCACTACAACATTATCGCTCCCTACTCCGCTAACACTGCTACAGGTCTTTGTTCAAGTAATCTCTTCTCTTTTCTTCTTACAAGTTCTTGTTGATTTTTCCAAATCTTTTACAACCTTTTTTTTATCATTTTTGTTACAGGTTCTTTGCTTTTTTAACATTTCATATTTGTATTCTTAGATCTTGTTTTATGTTACGATTAAATGAGTGAACAATAGCCATGAAAAAATGTGCAAGAAAGTAATGCCGATAGTCAACTACACTTGGAAATGAAATTTGAATATGAGGCGACGACTTATGAGTTTTATAATGAATACAGTTAAAGAATTGGGTTTGGTATTCGTCGAGAATATAAATAAAAGCAAAAAGACGAAATTTTGACTTCAAGAAGATTCACGTGAGTCAAAGAGGATAATCGAGTGACAAACGAGGTCACCTAGTAGGGGAGCCTAGAGCAGAAACACGAACATGATGTAAAACACGTATGGTTATTTCACTTGGTCGGAAGATCTCAATTGGTAGTGGGAATGTGATGAGGCGGTACTTATCCCCTAGGTACCGGGCTCGAATCCCACGGAAGGCAAAAACTCGCTAGATTTCCAAGAGGGAAAGAGGGAGCGAGAAGATCGTGATTAACATCGCCGATAGCTGTAAGGGTCGGGATGTTACAAAAAAGGGAAATATAAAGTGGTTGACTTTGTAGCTCAAAATAATCTCCCTCTTCAGCTGCCAGAGTATGTTCATATGATTCGTTCTCATCGACACATATCTGAGGCACAAGCATCACAAATTGTATTGGCAGATGAATCTGGATTGGGACCAAAAGATTTTCATGAAAATATGTCCAAGTAAGTCAGTGGAATAGAGATTGTTGGTTTTACAAGACGAGACCTTAAGAATTATCTTCAAACCAAAAGGTAGCAGTCACTAAATTATGGTGATGCGGGTGCATTATTGATGTATTTCAAACAAGAAACTGGAAATCCCTCATTCTTTTCTGAATTTCAAATGGATGTTGAAGAACAAATAACAAATATATTTTGGACATATGCACAACTGATAAATGATTATGGGTACTTTGGAGATGTCATCACTTTTGACACCACATAAAGAAAAATAAGGATTATCGACTGTTGGGAGTTTTTGTTGGACTTAATAATCATAGGCAAACAATCATTTTTGGGGCAACATTGCTATATGATGAAACAATTCATTCTTTTCAGGGGTTATTTGAAAGTTTTCTCAAAGCAATGAGTGGAGAAAAGCCAAAAATCATTCTAATAGATCAAGATGATGCAATGGCTAAGGCAATTTCTTTAGTTATGCCAAAAACATTTAATGGATTGTGCACTTGACATATAATACAAAATCCTCTAAGGTGTGTAAATCATCTATATCAAAAGAGTTCACAATTTTGCATAGATTTGAAGCATGCATAGATCTACACGAAGAAGAGGGTGGATTTTTGAATCCATGGAATTCTTTACTTCTTGAGCATAATGTTTCGAAAGATTCGTGGCTACATATGACTTTTCAATTGAAGGAAAAATGGGCATGTGCTTATGTTCAAAAAACATTCACCGCAATCATGAGATCTACTCAATTAACTGAAAACTTTAATGCTGACTTGAAAAACCATTTGAAATCAAATTTAAATTTGGTACCATTTTTTACACATTTCAAAAGGGTTGTAAATGGAAAACAAAACAATGAGTCATAAGCAGATTTTGAGTCAAGACATAAGCTACCTAGATTGAAAATGAAGAAGGCTCGTATGCGTGTACGAGCCAGAAATGTTTACACTCCACATTTTTTGAGGAAATTCAAGAGGAATATCAAGACACTTGCATAAAGGATTTGAAAGAAGGTTTGTATGTTGTTATAAATTCTGATAACACAAAGGAGAGGATAGTAATGGGAAATCCTGTGGATCATAAAGTTGCTTGTGATTGTCGTAAATTTGAGACACATGACATCTTATGCAATTATGCTTTGAAAGTTTTAGATGTCATGAATATTAAGTTAATTCCCCAATATTATATATTAAAGCGATGGACAAGAGATGCAAGGTTAGGAAGTAATCAAGATTGGAAAGTGAAACATGTTGAATTGGACATAAAAGCCCATTTCATGAAGCGATACAATGAATTATGTCCTCAAATGATTAGATTGATCAACAGAGCTTCAAAATTTAATGAAAATTACACATTTTTGTTCAAAGTTTATGAAGAGTCCAACAAAATAATTGATGATATTTTGGCAAAAAATTATGTGAATGGAGAATCAAGTGGAATGGTTCATGTATCCATATCAATTGCAAATGATGAAATTGACAACAACGTGGAATAGATACTCACAAAAAAAAATTGCAAGAAAATTTAGTGCATTCGTTACCGGTAAATTTTTCATCAACGTATACAATTTTTTTAACTATATCATTTACTTAACTTTTCTTATAATGTACAACAACCACTAGATAAGAGTCAAGTTTTAAGTGATCAAATGTCACAATCAAATAAAGTTGACACATTAAGACTTCACAACTTCTTTTAAACAATTTTATGAGACTTTTGTTAAGAGACATATTCTATACACTAAAAATGTGATAGATTTTTTGTGTGCATCTTTCTAGTTTATGTTTATTGGTTTTATCATTTTCTATGTTTTGATTGTTTTACTACTTTGCATCGATAGTTTTGACACTTTACTGGTTTATATTATTAATTATTGTCAAAAAGTGAGGGCCACCATATTAGCTTACTTGTTCAATGATAATTCAGTCAACAAAACTTATTTTATTAAAATGACTCAATAGAAAGATTGTGAAGTTATGCAATTTAATCACTTGCTATAATGCAATAGGTGTTCAACTAAACTTGAACAAGTGCAAAAAGTTTTATATCAACCAATTCCACACAATATTTATGTGAAGGTTTGATACAATTACATAAGCCCACTTCAACAATATATTAGCTCAATCATTTGTGTTCTGCAGTACAAAACTCAGAAATCTCATAGCTAAAGTGGTATTAGTTTAAAATCTCAATTACAATTGTTAGCATAAATTGTGCAATACAAAATCCAAATTACACGAAGATGTGTGAGAATACAAGTGTAATTAAAAGGAAACCCATAATTCATATCAAAATGTCTTTTAATTTAGTTGAATCAATTCCACATAACCAATTTGGTTGAACCAAAAGGAAACTCATAGTGCAGAACCAATACCACATAACCAATTTGGTTGAATCAAAATGTCATTCAATTTTTCCATTTCTTGCAAATGACGAAGTTGGTTAAATATCAGCTTTTGAAAATTTAATTGGCCATTAAAATTGGTTAATCCGATTGCGTGCGTATGTATGAAAAGCTCCATTTCTTGCACTAACGAAATTGGTTAATCCGATTTCGTACATTCATCCATATGAAATATTAAAAACAAAAACAAAACAAAAAAAGATTATAAAAAAAAAAAACAAAAAATCTTGTAAACATGTAGGTGTAATGAAAACCAGAGTAGAATAACAATATAAATAAAAAAAGACATGATAAAAAGGTTGTAAAAGATTTGGCAAAGTAAATGAATGAATTTAAACAAAAAATTGAATTTTTTTTTCTTCTGAAAATTGTGGAAAATAAATAGGTACTAAAATTGTGGATTTATTAAAATGAGAGATAAAAACTGCATTTTAATCATACAAAAGTTAATATGAACAAATTCAAACTAAATTCGAGTTTACTGAGTTCATTACAAAATAATAAAGAATTTGTTAAAAAAGTTCTATGAATTTACTTAAGTATATTTGAATTTATCGAGTTTATTGCGAGTCTAATTAAATAAACTCACTTTCATTTCAGAGTTAATAAGTGAAATTGTATGATAGATTTTTAGAATTCAATGCTAGGAAATGGGTGATAGCTGATAGTTCTAATTTTCGATGTATTGTGAACTCTGATAATTACGATGATCCATAGTTGTGCTTTTTACAGTCAAATTCAATACCATAACTTAAGTATTTTGCATTATGTTTTTTTTGGTGTTTGGGGAGGAATATCCCTATTGTTGGGTCAAATTTATGTTACAAGGAAATTATTAATTAGCTGATTGTTTATAACCCACAACATTGAACGCAAATACTCCTAAAACTCAATGTGCCCATATAATTGAAATAAAGAGAAAAATGGTACATTAAGCTAATTAGCATGGTTATTTATTTAAGTTGTTAAATAGTCCAATTTGCATAATTAGAAATGGATAAGCTGACGTCTTGAAGTCTTAATTCAATTGGCAAATGTCGATATTGTTAAGTTGGACGTCTTGTTCCGAATTTAAACTTACGACATCATAGTTGTGTGAATTAATTATAATAAAATTTATCATCTTTTTTAAAACAAAAAAAAAAGTAATAGATAAAGAGACAGCAGAAAAAAAAAATAATTCAAATGGGTAACTTTTTCTGAAAACGGATGAGAGATTTTTTTTTACTTTTTCTTAACGAAACCCCACTTAAAAGGTAACGCTGAAATTATTTAAAAACATAAAGGACCAAATCGGGAAAAAAAGAAGATAAAAGACTAAATCGTTAACTGAAATTAAGTTAAGGGACCACGAGTGGTATTTAGCCTAAAAAATAATATACTGTTTATAAATAATAAAATGACATTTTTTTTCTTATAAAATAATATTTTTTTTAAATATAAATGTTGATAAATAATTCTTTAATTAATAAAAATAATTGTTAATTTATTGATTTAAAAAATAAGTATACCAAAACAATTTAATTTATAAATATACCCTAGAAGTTTTTTATTATATCATGTCAACGGTCTCGAGTTCGAACTCAAAACAAGACGTTCAACCTAGCAATATAGACATTTGCAAGTTGAACTAGGATTTACGGACCATCCAGGAGCTTATTTACTTACACCTATGATTTTCTTTATATTTTTTGCTTACCTTTCTTTATATTTTTTGCTTATATGATTTTCTTTATATTTTATTGCTTATAATTGAAGATGCATCCATGTCACTTTACACGTGGAGGTTCATTTTGTTTTTGACTTTAGAGACTATCCAAATCGTCAGTGCCTTTGTATCATTTTTTTTTAATTAATTTCATCTCAATATGGCCACATAAAGATAATTTATCAAGGCTATGACATAATTTAATAATTATGTATTAGTGGTTTAATTTATAGTTGTTCTTAAATCATGGGCTTTATTGAGATGTTTGTCTAGATGCGTTGAAGAAAAACCGCGCACACACTTAAAATTTTATATGAGAATTCACACCATAAATAAAAGAATAAAAAAAATACACGACAATTTACGTGGTTCAACATTTCTTGTCTACATCTACTGAAACACCTCAAATTATATATCACTCAACAATAATTTGTAACTCACCCTAAATTATATATCACTCTACAAACTCTCTCACTCTAAAAGTTACCAGAAATGATAACACTCTCACTAAAAAAAAGACTCTATCAAGTGTTCTTTTACACACACGCTTGCTCTTGGATGAAATAATAAAATACTTCACAAGACTCCCTATTTATAGGAGAAAAGTGTGACTCCTTCCAAATAAATTTTAAAAAAGATCAATTAATCTCCACAATCTCAATGCATGTTCCAATGGTCAAATTCTAAGACTTAGGAATATTTTGCCTTTTTTTTTTTCATGCAATGAAATTCCAGATTTTGAAATTTGATTTGACTTCCAATAAATCCCCCCTCAATTAAAATTTTCGAACTTTCACGTAATATAAAAATTTCACTTTCTTTTCACCACTTGTCTTTCTTAAAAATTGTTCTTCTAAGTAGCAAACATTTTTCTCATTTTTCTGCCCTCCCAACATCAAACACCTCTCTTTCTACACCTTGCAACCCCATTTTGAACCAACAAACTTGTACCCCTGTGAATTCATCTCCCCTAAAGAAATTATATTGGCGGCAACAGAAGGTACATACCTCACATTATAGAAAGTTTGGAGGGCACCATTATGAAGCTTTATACTCACACTTCCAATGTCTTTAACCTTTATTTTATCACCATTTCCAAGAACAAAATTACCAAACTCTCCATTAGTAATCAAGGTGTCAAACATTGTTCGATCTCGACAGATGTTCTTTGCGGCAGCAAAGTCCATCGCCCATTTTGACTTAACAACCTCCTTAGTTGTTGCTAAGAACACATCATCATCATCTTTTGTTGTCATTACCACATTGTTTTGGGAGTGACCATTATTTTTCTTCATTCCTCTTAATTTCATCGTGTCTTCCCTCATTTGTGCACATCTTGTTTGCACATGACCTATCTCTCCACAATAGTAGCACTCCACACTTCTCATATCACGTTGTGGGCGTGATTGAGACTTCGATCTTCATCTTGGCTCACCTTGTTCTCTTGAGTGACTCCTCCCTTGTTCAGAGTCTTCCAATGCTAGTGCACGATCCCCATCATTGATATTCTCATTTCTCATCATTCTCTCATTTTCACGTAGAGCAGCGGCCACCTCATCTAACTTCAATGTTGTCTTCCCTACAAGCAAAGTTTGGACCAAAGAGTTGTAGGACTTTGGTAGTGACGCCAACAGGAGCAACGCATGCTCCTCATTGGAGATTTTATCATCTGCATTCAACAATTGACATACTAGCTAATTGAATGCATTAATATGGTCATGGATATTTTCTTTGATCTCCATTTTGAGTTGATACAACTCAATTTTCAAACAAAGACGATTTGTTAGCAACTTTAACACATAGATGTTCTCGAGCTTCTCCCATAAAGCTTTTTGTGTTGTCTCCTTCAATACATTGTATTTGATCTCAAGAGCTAAAGCCAATCGAATTGTACTTATAGCCTTGTTTTGGATTTTGCTCCATTCACTTGCATTCATATCAGTTGGCTTCTCTTCCTCTAAAGCTTGATCAAGACCTTATTGCACCAAACAGTCTTGAATCGTACATTGCCAAATTGTGAAATTAATTTTTCCATCAAATAATGGAATCTCAAACTTTGGTATGTTCTCTGCCACAACTTTGATGCTACTGTTGTGAAAAAACCGCACATACACCTAGGATCTTATATGAGAACACACACCATAAATAAAAGAATAAGAAAGCACACGATTACAATGATTTGTAACCCATGTCCACGGAAACACCTCAACAATTATATTCACCATCTCAAATAAGATTACAATTATTTGTAACGCACCCCAAATTGTGTATCACTCTACAAATTCTCTCACCCTAAGAGTTACAAGAAATGATAATACTCTCATTTAAAAAAAGACTCTTTCTTGGGTGAGATAATAAAACCCTTCACAAGACTCCTTATTTATATGATAAGAGTGTGACTTCTTCCAAAAAATATATTAAAGAAGGTCACTTAATCTCCACAATTTCAATGACCTATAGAAACTCTCAATTCATTCTTCAAGGTTGAATATGCATGTTCTAACAGCCAAATTCTAAGACCTTGGAATATTCTTCTCTTTCTCCATGAATTGAAATTCCATATTTTGAAATTTGAACTGACTCCCAACAAGATGACTTTAACGACAAACTCCAATTGTTTAATCTAATAGTAAAAAGATAGATATTAGATTCAACATGATGACAAATGAGGAAGATGTTATCACCTTAATCTTCTGGTCTTATAGATATTTTCTTAGAATAAGGGATGGATGCAAATATAATAGACATTTGTCAAATATAAAATCAACATTTATAATAGAAACCTTGCACAACTTAGTATTTTGTTTAAGTTAATGTTTACGAATTAAGTTGTTAAAAATATTTCCGTTCAATTGTAGTTTACATGTTTATCAACAAAAAAAAAGTGAATTTTTTCTACGAAAGTTAATCTAAAATATTCTTAGATTTTTTTTTCACTAACTTTTTTTTGACAAGAAAGAAATATTCGTTAAGCAGTTAAATCTGCTGCAATAAAATGAGCGACACAAAGAAGACAATTCTTGAGAAAATAAACAAGCAGAAAAAGGGAAACAAATCATGTGGCAATCCCTAATAATTAGACCAAAATAGGAGTTATCTGTGGACGAATTGTACAAAGCAAGAATAGATAAGTCCCCTTCAATCATGATACGACAAAAGCTTGAGTCCAAAGCAACAGATTGGCATCTCTAATAACAACACCATTTTCTCACATGTTCTGAATAGGGTCTTTTGCATCTACATTGAGCTTATAGAAATCTTGAGGATAACAACACTAGTAGTCAGGGAGGTTGGATGATGATTGGGGGTGCCTGAAACTTATGTATTCAACATCAGCTTTTGTTCTTCAATCACCTTCCATGCCTTATGAGTGAGTTATTGGATACCTGTTGTTGAGATAAAATCTCTCTCAAATATTTCAACGATAACAAAATTAATTCAAAGATTATGATTATACTTATTGTCTAATCTGTGCTCTTAAGTGTATCTAAATTAGAAAACAGGTTCCTCATCACCTTGATCAAAAGAAGTATATTTGACACAATCTGACATGTCCTTTAAGCTAGAGGATAAACAAGTAGAGGATGAAACTTTAACCTCTAAGACAGAGGATATACAATACCACAAAAAATTTGAATCTACAGCAAATAAAAAGATGAATATGCATATGAAGACAAACAGTACTAAAGTAAAAGGATAAACAATTCATGAGAAGATGATCCACGCTAGAGGATAAACAATGAAAGGATGAACTTCTGGTTCCATTCATCCTCATACATAGGAAATCTCCAAAAGTACCATAATGCGAAAAAGTGTTGTCCTTGACAAGAGAATCTAGACACTACAGCTCTTGGAAAAGGAAAAAGTCAAAAGTACAAGTTATGTCCTAACTTATGGAAAGATCAAACCTCCTATTCGAGGACGGACTACAAACTCATCCTCCTAAGCTTATGTATTACAAGGACAACTGAATGAAACTTTTGTAAATCAAATTAATGACCATGGACATTTAATCAAGTCTCCAACGGTCACTTAATACTTTTTCTCATGGATGAAGCTTCATCACCTCTATAAAAAGGAAGAGAACTTTTCATCATTCAACACAACAATTACTCATACAAAAGAGAAACACTCAAAGCTAAGAAAAGCTATCTCATCATCTCTTTGCACTTTCTACAGTCTTTAACTATATCTTTGAGTGTATCCTCTTAGAAAGTTTTGTAAAGAGAAAGAATCATACTCTCATCACTATTCACTAAATCTGTATATTCCAAGTTCATATAAACTTAGTAATAGGTGTAAATCAAGAAGAAAGATAATGTAAGCCTGGTGAGGATGGAAAACAAACACAGAGAAAAAGGATCCCTTTAGAGGACAAATCATTTTGAACTACAGTGAAACTCACAAGTTTGTGAAGAACTGGACGTAACCCATTTTGGGTGAACCCGTATAAATTTGTGTGTGTCCTTTTTATATGCTTTAGTTTTTATACTTCATACATTCATCCTCATTTAACTTGCATTTCATCATCTCATAGAGGATACAGTTTTAAACATCTCACTAGAAAATTTTAAAACCACAATATTGCTATTCAACCCCCTTTTTAGTGATATTTCAATGGTAACTCAAGAGTTTAATAACCTTTCTCCCAATGTTTGATACAATGGTAGCACGTTTAATAGAGAAATACATATCTTATTCGAGCCCAAAACTAGTTGGTTCATTTGGCGAGATAAAGGGAGAGGAAGTTGGAGAATTTGACGTGCTTTGAAGGGCAGGAAAGTTTCATTAACAAGGTTTAAGTTGCATATTCCCAAATCTTGAAAAATTAGTTGAGACACATGGGAAAAGTCATTCTAAAGAGACTTTGAGGTCCAAATTTTTTAACAGCTTTGAAGTGGTAGCCAATTATCCTTCCAGATTTAAAAAAAATGACCAGTAGCCATTCTCCGAAGCAATCCTCGATTAAGGACCCAAATAGCTTCATAAATACTCTTCCATATGTATTATTGTCCTCTCTAAGAGGACGCGAATCAGAGGATAGAAATTTAAACCTTTAAATTTGAGCTGAATAAATGCAAGAGAAAATTTAAAGGAAGACACACACAACTTTTATACTGGTTCACCCAATGATGGCTACGTCCAGTCCCCACACACTTGTGAGTTTTTACTAATGATCAAACTGATTAAACTCACACAGAGGTTGGTTACACTTTGTGTATTCTTTAGCCTCACCAAGCTTACAACCTTGTTTCTTACAAGTTTCAACTATTTCCAAGTGTAACTCACGTGGAAATTACAAAGTGATATGAGTATGATATTTCTCTTTACTTAACATTTTCTAAAAAGATATTTCAAAGATCTAGTGTAGGAATATAGAAAGTATAAACAGAGGATGAATATTGCTCTTGATTGCTTTTGGAATTTTGATCTTTTTATGCAATGTAGTTGTGTGTTTGATAATGAACAGCTCCCTGCCTTTTATAGAGATCTTGTGATGCTCTTTCCATGTGACAAACATCTTATGACCGTTGGGGACTTGATCAAAAAGTCCAAGGTCTTTGATCCTAATTACAGAATTGCCATTCAGCTGTCCTTGGACAGATGCAGTCCATCCTCGTACAGGAGGTTCAAACCTCCTAGGTACTTGGTTATGAGCTGTCCTTTTCCCTTTTCATTATTCAAGACATGTAAGGCTATATTTTTGTCTTTGTGGGCTACAGCCTTTCTGTATGTTGATGTGTTGGGTCATTTTCAACATTTGAGAATGATGTGGACTATAGATCCATCCTCTTACATCGTACAGGCCATCCTCGTACAACCTATCCTCGTACCTGTTAAATCTGGCCTCTGACCTCATTGATTAAATTGCTTTATTTATTCATTCTTTGATACTGATTTAACTTCTCTTCATGACAAAAAATCATTGTTTCAGTGATGATGAATATTTTGCAACTTTGAAGGTTCATCCTCTTAAAGGTTCATCCTATCCTCCAGATTTGAAAACTTGATGGATTGAGTCAGATTTTTCTCCTTTTTATCTTATTGATGATTAACCTGTTTTCTAAAAAGAATTCACTTAAAAGCATAGATTAGTCATTAACCACAATCATAATCCTTTAAGTAATTTTGTTATCATTAAAATCATTTGAGAGAGATTTTGTCTCAACATGTGTTGGGAACAAAAATAAAATAAAAGCGCAGGTCACATCATAATTAATGAAAGCTTTGTCCTCCTACTAATCAGATCTTAGGTTGGACTGCTATACTCATCCTCTCTGTTTTCTTATAACAAAGATAGCTGAAAGGTATATTTGCACTTCTAAACAAGATCCATGGGCAATCATCTAAGTCTCCAATAGATATATTGTACTTCTCCTTATATTTGAAGCTTCATGATTACTATAAATTCAGATGATCCCATCCTCGAAGAGAACACACACACTCAAGCAAAAAAGATAAAATCTTTGAAAAATAATCTCATCCTTAACATACTTTCTACTAATCTTGAATATATTCTTTGGATCATCCTTTTAGAAAGTATACCTTAGTGCTAGATCCATCCTTAACAAATCTCTCAAAAACCTATATATCCTCAAGTTAATATTCACTTGTTGAAAGTTGTGTAAAGTCTGTAAGACAAGAAGAGAAATTGTTAATGTAAGCCTGATGAGACTAAGAAAATACATAGTGAAAAGAATACTTTCAGAGGATAAACCATTTTGAGCTATAGTGAAAAAACTCACAAGTAAGTGAGGACTAGATGATGACTCTTCATCATATGCATATTTTTCATTGTTTTTAGTCTTATCTATCGTTAATCATTAGTTAATTTAAGAAGTTATTTGATATATTTTGTTGATTTTAGTTCTTTGATTTAATGAAATATTTATGTTCTTATTTCCTTGATTAAGTAGAGATTTTTCGTAGTTTTGCGTTGTTTCTTTGTTTTAGTGCAGTGCTGAATTTTGGTGAGAAATCAACATGACATATATGGAGTATTTCAGACATATTTGGAGTTGTATATGTCCAATTGGAGTCAAACCAAGTGAAAATGAAAGCTAAGATCGATAGCTACAACTTTCATGAAGACACATAAACCAAATTCAGACTCGAAAGATGAGAAAAATGCAGTATACGTCAAACAGCACATGCTGTGCGCCCGAAGCGTAAAAACTTGCGCCTGGGGTGCATTTCGGCCTTCCTGATTCTGTTCACTTGCGCCTGAAGCGCAAATTCCGCGCCTGGGGCGCCTGGCACGCGGATGAATGTATAAAAACGCATTTTTTCACTTTCTATGGATCCTTTTGACTATTGGGAAGTGGGGAGACTTGTGCCCTAGCAGAGAAACTCAACGACGACCATTTCTAACATCATTGGAGCAGTTTTATCAAGAATCATTCATGAATCATTCTTGTAATTCTTCTTTAATCCATATCTTTTGTATCTCTGTCATGAGTAACTAAACCCTATTTGTTAGGGATGAGTGTAACAAGATAAAACTCTTATTTTTCTGATTTGATTTCTAGTTATATGAATGAGTTTATTGAATTATTTTTCTCATCTCTGTGCTTAATGCTTTTTATTGCTTGATCAACATTAAAATGTTCTACGATTCGTATTTTGAAACGGAAGTGGACTTTACGAATGCTTGAGATGAGAAATTGATGAATTTGTAGTCTAGGGATAGATGCAGGTCATGAAACCAATTAAATTAGTTGCAAAGGCAATAGTTTAACAAGAGAATTCCTGTATGGTAAGGCTTAATTCTAATCTTAAATCTACTAAGGAATTAGGGGTTACTTTGGAATTAAAGGTTCTGTCACTAAGACATTAGGGCAAGAATAATAAAGAGAATTCGATAATAATTCAATAAAGGAATTCAGTAACTAGGATCAAATTAGACACCAAGGTTGGATTCGAAGTGAAACTCATCCTTGACATCTTTCTCATTATAAATGATCAATTTTATTACTGTTGTTAATTTTAAATATTATTTCGATCAATTCAGAAACTTTTTGTTCAATTTAGTAATCAAATATAATTCAATAGTAAAACGCAATCCTTGAGTTCGACACTCGGTACTACCGTTTTATTATTACTTGCAACGATTCAGTACACTTGCTGAAACGCTATCACTAGACATAATCCATTTTAGGTGAACCAATATAAATTTGCATGTTTCATTCTCTGAACTCTAATCTCTTCATTTTGTCTTACTCTTATTTCAATTCTAAACATTTATACTCAAACATTTATCCATGTTCTCACTCAGAGGATACTTATCTAAAAAGAAAAAAAAAAGGAATACCACTATTATCCCTCCTTCTAGTGATATTTTACCTACTTCAAACCTGAGTTCGAATCCTAACTAAAACAATTTCTCGTCAGACCTTACTTATCTCCCGACTGAACTTTGGATTACTAGGGTCCCATTCTTCAGAGAACCAGTGAGTTAAATAAAAAAAATAAAACGTACATAATATATTACTCATTAATGCCCACATTATACAATATACTCTTGTACGAATACACATGTTTCTTATTAGTAACTTTCCTCCATCGCATAATAAGTGATTCATGCCGCAAAAAGAATTTGTTCCAAACTTCACGACTCTTTCCATTTACAATGTAATAATAATGATTTTTTTTTTTTCCAAACTCTTTCCATTTTCAATGTAATAATAATTATTATTTTTCTTCCAATGCACCTTTTAATTAATACTACATGCAGCATTCTAAATTTATTATCTCTCACTTTCCATTAATGATAATGGTGAATATATCAATAGTTGATAAAAGTAATTTACTAAAAATATTATTCTCTTTATTTCATTGATACATTTTTGGGTTAAATAAAATTTTAAAATTTCGTTTTTAGTACATATAAAGAAAATTAAAATTTTTAATCCCTACATATTTATCCTGCAAATATTTTTTGTCACCGGTATAACAGAGTATGTTTAATCATCTTTCAACTTTTCAATTTTTAATGATTTTTTGTATGAATGTTTAAATCATTAAAAAAAGTTGCTCCAAAAAACTTTAAATTTGTTTAACTTGTCATAAATTAAATATGCTTTTTTTAAATGTCATAAACTCAAGATAAAATGTAAAGAAAATAGAATTCAGTAATCAAAGTTTGAGATTATTTTTTGTTGAAGAATTTCTTATAATATAAATATATCTCCAAAAAAATATTTTAAAATATATATTGACATTCCAACAATGACTAAAAATACGCGCTTATTATTTCATAGAGACTAAAAATTCTAATTTTTAAACAAAACCATAAATTTTAAAATTGTATACAAACTAAAAAATTATTTAACCTTATTTTTTTTTTATACATGTGAAACACTCAAATTAAAAAATCTTTATAAGACACATAGTGACTACTTGTGCTATCATTAATCAAATTTTTTTAATC
>JBBPBQ010000001.1:4494309-4551408 GCA_037974755.1 Cicer yamashitae | reverse complement strand
GTAAATTACTCGGTTGATAAACTAAAAAAACATCAAAAAAAAAAAAAACTCCTATTCTAACTCAAAAAATTACCATGAAGAGTAATTTCTATTTTTTTGTTAAATTTCTAATTGCTCCCTGTAATAAAAAGAAAAGAGACTACATACGATTAATATAATCTAATTTTATACTAATAACCAATAATAACCATTAATTTTGAAATATCACTATATTTTTGTAACTACACCTAACAATAACCGCACAATAAATAATTCTAGTTGAAAATCAGTTTTTTTACACTAATTAGGAAAAAAAGCTTATCACATTTTCACTTACACCGTACAACAACAGAACACAGAAGCACAGTGTTACAACATTATTGTAACATCACGTGTCCTAGTTGTATGACACTACAACATGTCATATATAATTGTTTAACCATTTCCCTCGTTACACACTTCACAATCTTGCTTCGTACTAACCTCGCTCTAAATTTTCTCCCTCTTTCTCACTTCACCTTCAAATCCATTACCTTATTGTTCTTCCAAGTTCACCAATCAATCACTTTCACAAGGTGACACAACAAATTTTTCTTCTTTAAATGCAAAATCTCTATGTGTATGTCTGTGTTGTTTTAAGAATTTTTCACTTTTGTTGATATCTCAAGGTTTGTTAGGACTTAGAAAATTTTAGGGTTTATCTATTTTAATTAAAAATCCTTGCTTTATCTCATTTTCATTTTGGGTTTCATCTGTAAAATTTCAATTTTTTTTTTATGAAATTATCTTCAAGATTGCATGACCCTTTTGTCTTCTTCTGCAGAAAATGACGAAACTTTCCATTTTAGGTTTTGAAATGAAGTAGAAATTAAGGGTTATGATAGCTTTTGTTTGAGGTGAAAAAGATAGGAATTTGTAACAAAAAGGGGGAAAATTTCAGCTAGTGAGTGAAGTTTGATTTTGTGTGAGGTTGATTATTAAGGGTTTTGTAAAATGGAACAAGGGTTTGGTCAAAACTCAGTTCCTCCTCCAGGTTCCATTGACAAGTCAAAGATTTTGGATATTAAGCCTATAAGATATTTGATACCTGTTTTTTCAATGACCGGTCAAGATCCACCTTCAGCTCAATATCCTTCTGGATTTTCTCCATTTTTCCCATTTGGTGGA
Source organism: Cicer yamashitae (assembly GCA_037974755.1). Taxonomy (NCBI): domain Eukaryota; kingdom Viridiplantae; phylum Streptophyta; class Magnoliopsida; order Fabales; family Fabaceae; genus Cicer; species Cicer yamashitae. The sequence continues at coordinate 4,550,262 of JBBPBQ010000001.1, read as the reverse complement.
CCTCAGGAGACTACTACAACTAGGGTGACAAGAAGGGGTCGAGCCATGCCGGCTCCGGCTCCAATTCGATCGTTTAAAGCAGGAGACACTAGTTCAACAATGGAAGATCTCAATGACAATGATGATGTTTATGGTAACCAAAGAAGTGGTTCGTTGCAACGGTTTAAGAAGAAGAGCAAGTTATATAAAGCATTGCCTATTGATTTGAGTGCTTTAGTTGGTCTAACTGCAGCTCAAAGAGACGATGGTAGCCGGGAAGTTGTTAATGTTGTACTCATGACATTTGATGCACTGAGAAGAAGGCTATGCCAACTCGTGGATGCTAAGGAATTGAACACGGGTTTGATCAAGCGTGCGGATTTAAAGGCTGGAAATATTTTGATGACCAAAGGAATTCGAACGAACACGACGAAGAGAATAGGATCGGTGCCTGGAGTTGAGATTGGGGACATTTTCTTTTTCCGAATGGAACTGTGTATTGTCGGTTTGCACGCTCAATCTATGGGGGGGATAGATGCCTTGCATATCCATGGTGACCGTGAGGAAGAAACTTTGGCTGTAAGCATTGTTTCATCGGGAGAATATGACGACGACGACGAGGACGGTGATGTTTTAATTTATACCGGTCAAGGTGGGAATTTCAACAAGAAAGATAAGCATGCGTCGGACCAGAAGCTTCATAGGGGTAATCTTGCTTTGGATAGAAGTTCGCGAGTACACAATGAAGTAAGAGTCATCCGGGGCATCAAAGACATCGTGAATCCAAATGCAAAAATCTATGTTTATGATGGTCTGTATAAAATCCAAAATGCGTGGGTAGAAAAAGCAAAAGGCGGCGGGGGCGGCTTGTTTAAGTATAAGTTGATAAGAATGCCTGGACAGCCTAGTGCCTTTGCAGTTTGGAAATCGATTCAGAAGTGGAAAACTGGATTCCCTGCAAGGACTGGACTTATTCTCGCAGACCTTTCGTCAGGAGCCGAGAGTATTCCTGTATCGCTTGTCAATGAAGTCGATAACGTGAAGGCACCTGCTTTTTTCACGTATTTCCACTCTCTTAGACATCCGAAGTCGTTCAGTTTAATGCAGCCTTCACATGGTTGCAACTGTAGTACTAAAAATGCATGTGTCCCTGGTGATTTGAACTGCTCTTGCATTCGGAGAAATGAAGGCGACTATCCGTATACTAGCAATGGCGTTCTAGTGAATCGGAAGCCATTGGTTCATGAATGTGGCCCGACATGTCAGTGTTTTCCTAACTGCAGAAACCGAGTATCCCAAACTGGTTTAAAGCACCAAATGGAAGTGTTCAAAACTAACGATAGAGGTTGGGGTCTTCGATCATGGGACCCTATTCGATCTGGTGCTTTTATTTGCGAGTATGCTGGAGAAGTTATTGATAAAGCCAGGTTAAGTCAGCTTGTAAAGGAAGGAGATACTGATGAGTATGTTTTCGATACAACCCGTGTTTATGAATCTTTCAAGTGGAATTATCAACCTAAGTTACTTGAAGAAGTGAGCACAAATGAATCTAGTGAGGATTATGCTTTGCCGCATCCTCTTATTATAAATGGCAAGAATGTTGGAAATGTGGCTCGATTCATGAATCATAGTTGCTTCCCAAATGTTTTCTGGCAACCTGTCTTATATGAAGAGAACAACCAGTCCTTTCTCCATGTTGCATTTTTTGCGATGAGACATATTCCCCCAATGCAAGAGTTAACTTATGATTACGGATCTGAACGATCTGATCACACTGAGGGTAGCAGTGCACACAAAGGTAGAAAGAAATGCTTGTGTGGATCATCACAATGTCGCGGTTCTTTTACTTGAAATTTTTTCACAGTTTCAACATGATGCTGGCAAATGCATTCATGGCTAAAAAGGTTTCAAGATTTCACTCCACTCTCTCTCTCTCTCTATATATATACACATCTTTATTTTAAAATTACTTTAGTTTCTTTGTTTTGTTATCTTAAAACTGATCCTTAATAAGAATTTATTTTGTTTCTCTGAGAAAATGTATGTATGTCATATTGCCTTGATCTGTTAGCTTTACATATTTCCTATGAGTAAATGCCCAACTTGGTCCCTCACTTTTATAGGGTGCATTAATTTGGTCCCGCACTTTTATAAAATGTCATCTTAGTCCCTCACTTGGCAAAAAGTTAGTCCTTCCATCTATCTCAGAAAGTTTGTCATGTTAGATTGGTCCTGAAATTACTTACGGAGTACATCAACTTTTCAGTTACTATTTTTGCTTATATTTCATTCTTGAGTAGTATCAAGTTGGTCCTTGAAATTGCAAATTTAGTGTCTATTTGGTCTATGAAATTACATACTTAGTTAGTATTATTGAAGTCCACAAATACAGACGAAGGAACTAACTTGACCAACTTTCTCTGCAAAGCGGGGGACCAACTTAACATTTTGTAAAAGTGGGGGGACCAAATTGATACACCTTTCTAAAGTGAGGGACTAAGTTGTGCATTTGCTCATTTAAAAAACACATCATTATTTTTTATTTTTTCTACACGTGTATGTGTGTTTATTGACGTCTACTAATTTGTCATTTTGGTTCATGGAGCTTATCAAAAGTTTTAAAGTTTCATGACTCAGAAAGTAATGATCTTTGAGACAAATTTAACTGATTCTACAATTTATCTTGAAACTTGTATATTTGTTGCAAATAATAATGTTTTGATTATCTTTCTTAGGGAAGCTGATTATATTTTCCATTTATCTTATTTTGATTTAACAGATGGATGATAGCATTGTGTGTGAAGATCCCGATCAAGTTTAGAAGTTTCTTTAGTTGATGTAATGTAAGCTTTCGAATATCCTTGTCAAGGGTAGGTAGCTGTGTTTGACTATAAATAAATCATGTGATCTGGCCCATTTTTTATTAGCTCCAACTTTATCATATATAAATTTATCAGTGAAGCGGTATATTTGTGTAAATTTTGAGCTGATAATGGCCATGACACTCACTAGAAAGTAGTAGTCACATGATAGCTACATACATGTTTGTCTTTGACTTTGACCTGGATTTGTTGTTTAGTAGTAATTGTTGTTGTGCATGGAAGGCTAACATCATTTTTATTATTACTCTCTCTGTTTCATATTATAAGTTTTCTAAGATTTTGTCACATGAACTATGAAATGTGAAATTGAAAAAGAGACATTAATAATGATTAAGGGTGATGTTGCAGAACAATATAAAATAATTTTTTTTGTTATTAAAATGACTTATAATATGGGATAGAGGAAGTAGGTTTTTGGACTTGCATTACATGTAGTGTGACCAATCACATTGACTTCGTACGGTCAATTTTAAAGTAGATGATATTTTTTAATAAAAAATTCATAAAGTAGATGATATTTTTTAATAAAAAATTCATAAAGTAGATGATATTTTTTAATAGAAAATTCATATGACATGGATAGTAGAAGCAACTTGATTGTGAAACCTTGTCATAAATCATGTTTTGTTGTTTATCAGTGAATCTCAGTTTCAGTTATGTTGTTTATTAGTGAGATAACTATAACGCCAATTAATGCCTGTAAGGATACAATAAATAAAATACAATAAAAATTGTTTAATTGATTATAAGAGTGGTAGATTATTTATGCTGCCAAAGACTGTAGTGAAAAACATGTCTATGGATAGGGTGGGTTTGTTTAAGAAATTTTCATGAAAAAATCTATTTTTTAAATCATAAATAAGTTTGAACGGTATTTGTTTTAGATTTTTTAAAAATTATATTTGTTGTCTAAAAATTAAAAATTAAACAAAGTAGTTTCTCGTCAAATTCACTACTGTTACAGAGAGAGAAAATGATCTAATTATCTTTATCCTATTCTCTTTGCATGAGAAAATGATCTAATTATCTTTATCTTATTCTCTTTGCATCAGACTTCTGATAGTCTGACATAAGTTTTCATCATCGTTTTTTACATTGTTTTTTTTGTTTCTATGTATTTTATTTGAATCAATTTATCTTTACACAATTTTTACGATGATATGAATTTGTTTTTGCTTGTGTGTTTTTATTTATTGATTTTTGATAAATAAGTACATTAATTAATTTTGAAATGTGTATACAAAATGGATTAAACTAATAAATTTGAAAGTTTTTAATTTAAAAGATTTCAATTGTTCTGTCACACTACATTTAACTAGGTGAAATTTAACATTTTTGTTGACTTAAATATCAATTAGAACGACAACTAAAAAGATGCGAAAAATTTGATAAAAACAATTGTTGTAAAATGAGATGACAGTAAAATCGAACTATTTCTAAAAATTTGTATGGAAGAAATAGAGGCTAGAATTGTAGCCGTAAGCTTTTTATGACTAGAATTGTGATTGTTGTGTTGCCAAATGTATATTTTAGTCTAATATATATGTATATCATGTACATTGGTATGGATAAAACATCATGTAAATTGGTATGAGTAGAGCATTATGTAACTTGATATGTGTATAAAGACTAAAATTTACTTTTTAATTATTAAAATTGTATGTTTTTTTATCAGGGGTTCAATTTTTAAGATCGGAGGGAGGGAGATAAGAGATGCATAAGAAAGTAGAGAGATATACGTGTATATAGAAAAATCATGTATTTAAAAAATGTTTTTTCAAACAAACATGTTTTCTTGAAAATAATTTTTTATGTTCTTTATGATAATTTTGTTGTTTAAAAAAAATTACTTTTACAAAATTGTATACAAATAAGTTAAAAATCATTTAAAAAAAATTATTTTTATAATAGTAAACAAACGGAAATTTAAAAAATTATTTTTTAACGAAATACTAAAAAATAACCTCTAAATTATTTAAAATAAAAATAATTTTTATTTAAACTCAATCAATCGTATCCATAGAGAGACCTAAGTGCTGCATGTGACAACATTTCTTTTTTGTCAAAAAAACGTGAGTCAATATGAGGAGGACTTATCAGGAGATCTTTCATCTAGTGAAAAAACATGTCTAAATAGTAAAAACATAAACCTATAAAGTCTAGATAATTTCTATGCAACAAGCCAATTAACTCTATTCAACTAAGTGGTATGGTTCAACTAATTAATAAATTTTAATTAAGAACGAATCGTTTAAAAAAATTCGAGTTTAAATTTTGACTAATAATTTTTAACCAAATTTTATTTTTGAGTCTATTATTCTTGAGAACTAGAGAGTTGAGTTAAATGAACGTTAACAAACATACCAGAATTAAGAAAGAGAAAAAAGTGATCAACACTACCCCTTCCATTATACCACTAGCCCAATTGCCTGTAATGGTCATGCTGTTAACTTTTTTGTCTTTAAACGCTAGGAAAAATTGAATGGAAGAGTCACACACATCACCTCCTAATTTATTTTTGACATAAATAATTTCATTTAAACGCGAATCAAATCGGCTACAACAATAGAAGCAATATAGAGAGAAATTTTCTCAATCCAAATAGAATCGATACATACTAAAACAAATTTAGTTGGAGAAAGAACAACAACATTACAACATTACCAACTCTTATATGAAAAACTAATAAGGAAGAAATAGTTGGCTCCACAATAACGTGAGTATTTATAAGACCTTTATGATCTACAATGGTATTCCAATCTTTTACACTATGTTCACCTTTTCAAAAAATTTCCCTCAAAACAAGCCTAGTTATGCGCATACCAAAGAGATAGAACATATACCGCAACATTAGGTGTGACTTTAGAGACAATGAACTCCTAATTAACTTAAAATCAACTAAGCATTTAAATTTACAGCCCGATGTTAAAGTTTTTAAGGCAACAGGTAGATATTAATAGTAGCATCTATCTTGGTTAATCAAAATAAAAGTATTTATTCAAATGAAGTGGTTTTGATTACTACTAAAAGGGTTAAAAAAAAACTTGCACCAACTTAAAATACCACAAATCAAAAATTTTGGAAATAAATGTCAATTATTATTCAGTGAATAAAGTCTATATATAAAATATAGGTCTTGCTTACAATGTTTTAAATCAAATTTGACAAATGAGATATATATTGTCGCCGTAAATTAGTTACATTAACTTCTAATAAAAATCGAGTATTTTGCAATACTTTAAAAAGACAATTACAATATAGGTTAACGTAGCAATATAATGAGCTTTCACTGAATGCCAGTGCAAAAGTATTTTAGCTAACGATCTCTCTCATTTAACTAATAAAATTCCAAATCATACAACAAAAATATGAGGCCTGATGATATTTTGTTGCAAATTCAAATGATGTTCATGATGAGTATTAATTGGATGGAAGAATCTAATAGCATCTTAATGAGTTCTATTATTTTCTTCCACAAATAATTTATCAATGATAAGTATATTAGTAGGCAGAAAACCATCACATCATTGCAATTAACCAGATTCCAACTGAAAACTACATCCTTTTGGATCTATTATTCAAGTTAGTATAGACAAGTTCCACATTGGCTAGAATATAACACGAGTGTTTATAAGCATCTAGCACATTGGTTAGTCTGCCGAGTTGGGTAGCTTCCACTTGTGAACCAAGCGAGGGCAACAAGGTGATGGAACACAACTTTAGCTTGTCCTGTTGGGTAGGTGGCTGCAGACTCACTAAGAGTGTTGAGCAATTTCAATTCTTCTTTTACCAATTTTCCTAAATTATTAGCCTTAGTAGGTAGGTTATTAAGAGCGGCTTAACAAGGGTTTAGTACAGCTCTACAATAAATTAGTGTTGTTTTAATGCAATGCCCAATCATATCCATTCTTATTTATTGAAATTTAAATATATTATTCTAAAATTAATTATTTTTTATTTCACTCATTCAACTATTTCTAAAATTCTTAAGTTCTTTTTCTTTTAACTTTATAATTCTGATCAAATTATGTTAGTGTCCTTTTCGGTTTTAACTAGTTTATATTTTAATTCTAACTTGCAAATATTTAAGGTTTTTTCTGCTTGCATAAATAATGAGGAAAAAATGGACATAAAACAAAACTTAATGAGGAAATGTTGGATGGATAAGTCGCATACATGGCTTCCTAATTTTTTTTGGACCTAAACACTTTCATTCAAACACGAACCAAATCGTTTGCGACAACTAAAGCAATATTAGGAGAAATTTCTTCAATCCAAATAGAATCGACTAAAACTAAAGCAAATTTAGTTAGAGAATGAACAACATTACCATATCTTCTCACATGAAAAACTAAAAACGAAAAAAATACAACAAAGGCTTTTACAATCATTCATCACCAAACCAAAGTAAGAATTATCATCAATACACGACTTCAAGATGTTAACCACATTAAGAGAATCACCTCCTCCATAATATTGCAAAAACCCATATCGTGCGCAAATTGAATTGTCAAGCCAACCAAAATCTAAGAGCTTAAGCAACATTAGCATCAGGAAGCACGTCAGAGTTCCAAGTAGCAGTTGCTAAGAGTAGATCTTTCGAGTCTTTAACAATACTTCTTACACCCCACTTGTTATCAACCGGTCTAGATGCATCAATGCTTAATTTGAAAGATGTGGAAGAAGTACTCTAAACAAGGGAGAAGATAGTGAAATAGTTGGCTCCACGACAACATGAGTATTCATAAGACCTTTATGATCTACAATGATATTCCAAGTCTTCTAGACAATGTTCACCTCTTATAATTAAAATAAAATTAATATAATATTAACTACAATTATATTAGTATAGAATAATAATTAAAATAAATCTATCACCTAATATATATTTTATTTATTTTAAGTTATAATGAACAAAATCTAAAGCGTAAAAGGAGATTTTAGTTAAAATTATAAAACTTAAATCTAAAGTTATTTTAATCATTATTTTATACTAATATAATTAATTTAATAATAATAAATAGATAAAACAGAAGATTTTAGTGATTTTTTTGAAACAGAAAATGAAAATAAATTAATAATAATAAATAAATAAAACAGAAGATTAATAAATTTTTAATTATTGAAGTGAAAATCTTTTAAACATTACTTGGCATAAGTTTATTATTAATAAAAATCAATTTGTATGTTATTTTATATTTAAGGAGATTTTTGAATATTGCAGGGATGAAATTCAAAAAAATATTTTTCAGGACTAAAACTGAAAAGTGTTATATTTACAGGGACCAAAAACTGTTTCCCTTTGTCAGTTAACGTTTTTGTAACGTCCACTTAACGTTAAGGACCAAAAATAATTTTTTTTGATATTACAGGGATGTAAACCAAAAAATAAATTACGAGGACTCAAATCAAAAAAAATTATATTTACAGGGACCAAAAACATATTTAAACCAAAACACAATTACCATATAATTTAATATAACAATATGATGAGATCTCATTGGATGTCGCCGCACAAGTATTATAGCCAATGATGCCTCTCATTTAACCAATCAAATTCCCCGACCATACAATAAAACATAAAAACAAATGACAAAAATAAAATACACTAGCACATTTGGATGATATAGTGTGTGTCTATGTATATATTAAGCATATCAAATGAGAGGTATTCTAAAAGAAAATGTTGACCATTCAACCATATGTATATAGTAAATTTTGGGTGTGTTTGAAATAAGATAAGATACACAATAATGGATAACAACCGTATGTTTTCCTAAAAAAATTATATTTATTTGACAATATAAAAAAATTTACACTAATGTTTAATTATATTAAATTTAAAGACTATTTATAAATATTTTAAGACTTCTGAAAGAGTTTGACAAAAAGGTTCATAGTTCAAATTCTTACTACTAATACAACATACAAATGAATAAGATTCGCCTAAACTAACATTATGAAGTAAAATGTACAAAAAAATTGTGCATATATTCAAATACATTTCAATCTGACACCAATTTGTTGTATTACATTCTAAAATCTCGCACAAATAACTACTTTGTGAGATATAATTGGATAAATGTATAAGAAAAGAATCACTTCATATGTGCATAATCTTTAAACACATGTTTTACCACAAACCACTATGAGGGAGTTAATGGTAGATGAATACCAGTGGTGATGAGAGGTTAAACCCTCAAGATTGTGAGACATGTACGAAAAATGTATGTGAGAAAAATAATGTGTTTCTTGTCTTCATTGTAAAATATGATGTAAAAGTGAAAGCCTTTTCTTGGTGTTAATTAGACACGCGGCGATATTATGTTGTGAATTCAAATGATGTTCATAATGAATATTAATTGGATGGAGGGTTCTAATATCATCTTAATGAATTCTATTTTTTTTCTTCCACAAATAGTTCGTCAAGGATAACTGTCTATGTAAGCCGAAAACCATCACACCATAGTAATAAGCCAGATTCCAACTGAAGACTACATTCTTTTGGGTCTATTATTCATGTTAGTATAGGAAAGTCCCACATTGGCTAGAATATAACACAAATGGGTGTTTATAAGCATCTGACACATTGGTCAGTGTGCCGAGTTGGGTAGCTCCAACTTTTGACCCAAGCGGGAGCAACAAGGTGATGGAACACAGCTTTGGCTTGGGTCTCCTGCCGCACTAGCCAAGCTCGTTGGACCATCATTAATTTGAAAGAAGATGTGGCAGGCACTAGCTCGTTGGACCATCATTAATTTGAACCATCATTAATTTGAAAGAAGATGTGGCAGTAATACTAATTTTAGAATGTGGCACCTCTAGAATTCATTCACTGTTAATTACTTGTTTAATTTATTGCATATAAATACATCACTATATTTTAATTACATTTTATTAATTAAAATGTAGCACCCATAAATTACCACAAAATATATAAAAACATAATACTCACATGAAAAATCAATAATCAAACTTATGCACAAATAATCCAATGAAGTTTAAATTAAAATGAATAAAAAATATTAAAACACAGACATTTAAATTAACAAACCTTTTCAAAAAAAGACCAACAAAGAATATTTATTTTTAAAATAAAAATATTAAATTATACATTAAATATTTTCAATACAATTTGTGTTTATTTTTCTTTTATTAGTGCTCGGATACTTAACATTTGTCTATATAAATTGTTCATGAAAATAAAAACACTCATTTCAAAATATTAAATTTATAGATTGGATGAAGCATAACTCAGAGCATAGTTTCAATTAACACTACGCGAAAAAGCGCATTTTACAGCGCTTTTTTTAAGCCATTTACAAAGTTTTTTCAAAAATAAGCGCTGTAGTATCTAGCGCTGTAAAAAGATACAATATCGCTTTTTAAAATAAAAAAGCGCTGTAAAATAGGTGGATATATTGCGCGCTTGTTATACTCGTTTTACCGCGTTTTTTTGAAAAGCGCTGTAAATCTCTTCTACAAACACGCTGCTTCTTATACACGTTTTACAACGTTTTTTTGAAAAGCGCTGTAAATCCCTTCTAAAAACGCGCTGGTTGTTGTACTAGTTTTACAGCGTTTTTTCAAAAAAGTGCTGTAATAGGTGCATTCTTATGCACGTTTTACAACGTTTTTCAAGAAAACGCTGTAATAGGTGCATTTTTATTCTAGTTTTATTAAAAAACGCTATAAATAGAAATTTTAAAATAACGCTTGTTTGAGGTGTTTTATGGCATTTTTTTAGAAATCGCTATCTTTTTATTTGTTTACAAAATCATTTTCATCCAGAATCAGTTCACAATCAATACACAACAACAGAACTATATAACTTTATAATATAACTTTATAACTTTACATATTTACACAATCAGTTCACAACAAACTTGGAACGTTACATATTGACAACAGCACAGAACTATATACATATTCATATAACTACATATTCACAACAACACATATTGACAACAACACAGAACTATATACATATTCATATAACTACATATTCACAACAAATCAAATGTGCCCTATTCATATACATATTCATATAACTACATATTCACAACAACACAGAACTACCATATTCATATAACTATCCCTTGCAGCATGCCATTAACAAACACATTATTTATATCGAATAAATAAATTATCCCTTTGAACTCGGAAAACTTGTAAAGCACTATCGAATAAATAAATGTGATTATTATAGCATTAACAAACACATTATTTATATATATATGTAAGAAATAAATGAATATTACTTACGTGTCGAAGTTAGTATTTATATCCGAGAGATTGTTGTAATGCCCGTGCAAGGGATCTAAATAGTATATAACTTCAGAGGTCGCATTGATTGCAAATAGCACCCAATGTGCCCTACAACAACAAAAATTTGGTTGGCAATTTTGTTTACGCAACTAATAAATTAAGATCTCATAAATTAAAAAAGATATAAATAAAGAATATATAATTACCTTGAATTATATGGTGCAAGGAACAACTTATCCTTCTCTTTATTTCCTAATAGGATATCTACAACATATTTCTTTACATTAACTGGATCAAGTTTAAACATTGAAAGCTTATGCGTAGACAAGAATGAAAATCTATTTGACAATTTGCGCGTGCACACCAACTTCTCATACAAAAACCTTCAATGAAAATTTCAAATTAGATTAATTACCAATAAATTAAATTAATTACCAATAAATGCAATTAAAAGTAATTTTTACCTAATGTATAAGCTGATGACAGTAGCACTCAACTCCTTATGGTTGAGAAGTTCATATATGTGCTTTTTTTCAAGTAATTCTTCATACTCATCTCTGAAAATAGCTTTATCCATGCTTATGATGCGTGAATCGTTGCTGTCCATATTCGTTTTTGCCTGTATGTCAAGACACAACCCATATCGAGCAAGGCGTTGATGACTTATTTTAGGAGCAGCAACTGATTTTCCCCGATCCAGTTTTTGAACTTTGGCAGCTTTATTACCCTCCAGCTTTTGAAGTTTGCCAGCTTTATTACCCTCCAATTTTTGAAGTTTGCCAATTTTATTTTTACCACGAACATCCAGCTGTGGTGCGGCTTTATTCTGGCAGCTGATTTGCTGTGCGGGTGGTTTTGAAAAAATGAGGTTAATCAGTTTGTTAGTTAATTGAATCTGAAAAAATGATAAACCTGCCAGAATAAATGTGACAAACCTTTTCTGGTGACGTGACTGACTCGTTGCAGGGAATCTTCTTGTCATTCCCTGTAGACTTTGTCTGAATCTAAATAAATGTGAAATTAAAGTTAACAGCGGAAAAAATCAACAATTAAATATAATCAATCATAATCATATATTGTCCAATTAAATATACATATCAATTAAACATGCATTTCAATTAATTAAACATACCTTATCAAGGGCAACAAGATGTTTGGGCCATGCCACGTAACTACCTATTGCTTCGCCCAAATACTTCATATCTGCATCGTTGTCCGATATAGGCAACGATGCATTTGGTTCCAAAGCAATAACTGGTGATACTTTGACATGGCCGGCAGGGATTGGTGTGTTGTGCAATACTTCTCCCAAAGTATTGTACAATGTTTATTTTCCGACTTTGCGATGAGTAGGGGAGGATAAATACAGCACACAAGGAGAGACACCCTAAATCAATGGTTAATACATAAGTATGTGAAACAATTAGGTTGAATGAATTTCTTATTTTATTAAGTAATTAATTACCTCGGAAAGACTTTTAAGATCAATGTTGCAACTGGCATTTTCACTCTCCATTTGTATTTCACATTGGAGCTGATCCGGAAGTTGCTTGTCTTTATTCGTCTTCACCAAGAGTACCACTTGCTCTGTTAGGACTTTGAGCTTCTCTAATACTTTCTCATTAGATGGATTTTGGCGCTTCTCTTGTGAAAAATAGCTTTTAGGAGTTACACCAAATCATTTCCCCCTCACGTAGCCGGAATATTCAGGAACATTAAACACTTTACCGAGTATGTCCCTGCAACTAGCTTTGTTGTCCTCTTGATTTTCCGAACTTTGTTCGAGATTCTCCTAATATACACGTAGGATTAAAAAGATAAGTTCAATATCATTTTTAAAATACAATATTAAAAAAATATTAAAGTGATAATATACTTACACAAAGTTGTATCACTTTTTGAACATTTTCATTATCAACAACTCTATCTTTATTTACACGAGCCTCCTTCCACAAGATATGACGACCTAATGGTTGATCGGATTGGGTCTCTTTTAGCTATTCGTTAAGATCATAAACAAAATATTAGTTAGAAACTGTAGTTTATAATGTACCACATTATATAAAAGTGATGTTTAATTACTTACAAGTTTTTGCTCTAACCGTGCATATCCCATACGAGATTTTATGTATGGATGAGTAGGATTTTTGGCCCTCTCGCGATTTGCGGTACTTATACTCTATGTAAAAAAATAACAATCGTGTAAAAATTTAAAATACGCTATGAATATGAATAATAAAACACAAATGCTAATAAATTAATCACTTACCACAAACGTGGGGTCTAAACATTTTGCTACAAATGCGCTCCATTCATAAGTTGATATATAGTGTTTATATATTTTTGGAGCTTCAACATTCATATTTCCATCACAATCTCTTAGATAGCAGTTTGAGAGATGAGATTTAAATCCCCGGTGTATTTTTCCGGCAACTCTAAGCACGTAAGTCTTTCTCACCTCGTCAACATCAAAAGCAGTCTGCAAACCAAATAAAGATATAGTTTGAGTAAAGTATTTCAATGGAAAAAATTATAAGTAACAAAAAAGTTACTTGTATATGAGTCCACAATATATCTTTTGCATCCTTCAACGCCTTAACTCTCCAATCGTCAATTGTGATGGGGATATTCTGACGAACAACAGCACCAATATAACTTACAAACATGGAATTGTTGGGGTGAATTGGCTGACCACTTTCATTCCATCCCAATTTTATGCCATTACTTCTTGCTTTTATGACATTTTGCATGATGGTTGCACCACGTTTAACTTCATTTTCATAAGTCTTGGTGTTAACAACTTCTTCATTTTGACAATCTAACTCCTTGTTGGAAGCCATTTATCTACAACAAGTTCAACATGCAGTTTAGTATAACTTCAACAAGTTCAACATGCAATAGTCTAAGTACGTAGCATTATAAGTTCAACATGCATTTTAGTGAAACAAAAAATTAATAAATACAATACCTGAAGAGTGCGAAGAAATACGTAGGGTTCGTAGGGTTACAACTTCGTTTAAGAGGGTTAGTAACAAAGAAGAACAGCGCATAAATACGAACGGTTCGTAGGAGAGTAAGGTTCGCAGAAATACGTAATGAGAGTTAGTAACAAAGATGGTTCGCAATAAGAAGAGTACATATTTCAATGAGGGATAATAACAAAGATGGTTCGCAATGGAGATGGTTGGCAATATGGTTCGTAGGGTTCGCAATGAGAAGGACAATGAAGAGGAGGAGGAAACTGAAGCGTGTGAAGTTTACGTAATGAAGAGGAAACTGAAGAGGTTTACTGTTATATATAAAACCCTATTACAGCGCTTTTTTGAAAAAGCGCTGTAAAAGACCCCCTTATTTTATTTTTTAAAAGCCTATTACAGCGCTTTTTTAAAGCGCTTGTCCAAAAGCGCTGTAAAAGACCTCTTTATTTTATTTTTTTAAAATCCTTTTACAGCGCTTTTCCACTAAGCGCTTTAAAAGACTTCTTTGTTTTATTATGTAACAAGCGCTATGTGACCCTTTTACAGCGCTTTTTCACAAAGCGCTTTAAAAGGCTTCTTTGTTTTTTTATGTGCAAGCGCTGTGTGACCCTTTTACAGCGCTTTTCCACAAAGCGCTTTAAAAGACCTCTTTGTTTTATTATGTAACAAGCGCTATGTGACCCTTTTACAGCGCTTTTCCACAAAGCGCTTTAAAAGGCTTCTTTGTTTTATTATGTAACAAGCGCTATGTGATCCTATACAACGCTTTTCCACAAAGCGCTTTAAAAGACTTCTTTGTTTTATTTTATTAAAAGCCTTTTACAGTGTTTTTCCAAAAAGCGCTTTAGACCTCTTTGTTTTATTATGTGCAAGCGCTATGTGACCTCCTTATACCTATATATATATATATCAATGCTAAATTATATGATCAGCTCATATTGGGATGATCAATTCAAGTTCAAGAAAAATTCTCAGTACTCAAACAAAACTTTTTCAAGTTCAATATAAGCAGAAAATCAGTTCTGGCAGGTCAAACACTTAAATTACATGAACTTAGTATAAAACACTAAGATCAAGCTGAATATAAGCAGAAAATAAGTATAAGCAGAAGATCAAATACAGTTCAAGCTAAATACTAAAATGCTCAACTCTGGCAGATCAAACAATTAAATTACATGAACTCAGTTCAGATTACATGGCTTATATAAAACAATTAAACCCATTAAGATGCCCTTCTTCTTTTCCTTGTGGGATTCACATTTGTTTGTCCATTAACGATACGAAACGAAGGATTAATCCAAATTCCCTCATCACGATCATCTCTAAGATATAAACCATCATCAGTTGAATCAATTTCATGTGGTTGTGATGTTGGAAAGAAAAGATCATTATCAACATCTTCATCATTATTGTTATCATCACTTATTTTATTGGTCGATAGGACAACGAACCATTTATCATCAGCAGGATCAGTGACATAAAACACTTGTTGAGCTTGCGACGCTAAAATAAAAGGCTCATCTCTGTATCCCACCCTATTAAAATCGACAAACAAGAACCCTGACTCATCAATCCAAACGCCATTATTATTATCGACCCACTTGCAACCAAATATGGGAATACGAAATATTGTGTAGTCTAACTCCCATATGCGTTCGATAACCCCAAAATATGATAGATTTGCATATATTGGATTTGCATATATTGAGATATGCATCGCTTCAGCTACGAGAGTGACTCCGCTATTTTGCATAGTGGTTTGATCATCTTGTTCTTTGGTATAAAATGTGTAGTTGTTAATTACATAACCGGTGTAAGAAAAGACATGTAAACTCGGACCATTTGCTAGCCACCTCAATCTCTGTGAAATTGATCTGGGGTCTACATCAAACTTTGACTTTATGTGAGTTTTTAACCATGTCATGTAAGCTGGCCCACAAAGTTTTGTCTCCTTAACAAGATGAACAGTAAGGTGGGAAATACATTTCAAGCTCACACAAAGTAACAACAATTTCCCTATACAATGTCGGTAATTTCTGAGGATCGATCACTTTACTACAAATTTCCCTGAAGAAGAAACATAATTTAGTTATGGCTCGTTGAACTTTTTCAGGTAAAATGGAACGTATACCTATTGGTAGCAAACGCTCCATTAGAATATGACAATCATGGGTCTTCAAACCTTTTAACTAGAGGTCTTTCATACAAACTAAATTTTTAATGTTTGAAGAGTATCCTTCTAGAACTTTAACTTCGTGTAGAAATTTACACAACAATTTTTTCCTTCTAGATAGAGTATGAGCGGCTGGAGGTAGATATGTGCGATTTCTTTTCTTTATGGGACCCAATTCATTTCTTATTCCCATATCGACCAAGTCCAATCTTGCATTGATGTCATCCTTAGACTTTCCTGGAACATTGAGTAACGTGCCAATAACACTATCAAATACATTTTTTTCAATATGCAATACATCGAGGAAATGTCTTATATACAATGACTTCCAATATGGCAATTCAAAGAAAATTGACTTTTTCTTCCACCCAGTTTTGACCAGCTCTCCCGCAAAAGGTTTGCCAAATTTATTGGTCAAACCTTGTACTTTTTCAAGTATTTGATATCCAGTTGGTGCTAAAGGAGCTCTATCTTCCTCAGATTTTCAATTGAATGCATTTTTCCACCCACGATATTAATGACTATAAGGTAAAAATCTACGATGTCCAAGAAATACATTCTTCTTACAATGTTTCAACTGCATCCAATTTGTACTCTCTTCACATATAGGACATGCACACTGACCTTTAATGCTATATTCTGATAAATTACCATATGCTGGAAAATCATTAATTGTGCCGAACAACATAGCCCTCAAATTGAAACATTCTTTCTTATACCCATCATAAACTTCCACATCTGTCTCCTACATAATTTTTAAATCTTCAATTAAAGGAGCCAAGTATACGTCGATATCATTCTCCAGTTGTTTGGGTCCAGAAATTAACAGAGACAACATCATAAACTTACGCTTCATACATAACCATGGAGGTAGATTATAAATCAACAAAATCACAGGCCGCGTGCTGTGTGAGATGCTTTGAAGACCATGTGGATTCATTCCATCAGTAGAAAGTGCAAGTCGTAGATTTCTTGACTCTATCCCGAATTCAGGATACTCGTGATCAATTTTTGCCCATTGTGGAGAATCTGCAGGGTGTCGAAACTTTCCATCTCTAATTCTTTCATCTGCATGCCATGTCAAGTGTTTTGAATCTTCTTCACTACGATACATGCGCCTAAATCTTGGTATTATAGGAAAATACCACACGACTTTTGCTGGAGTAGATTATTTCTTCTTATATCGAGAGACATTGCATTTTGGACACGCCTTTAGTAATTCATATTCGTTTCGAAATAAAATGCAATCGTTAGGACACGCATGAATCCTTTCGTAACTCATGCCAATAGAGCACAAAATTCGTTTAGCCTCGCAGGTTCGACTGGGAAGTTCATTATCATCTAGCAACATATCTTTTAAGAGTGTTAATAATTATGTGAAGCTTTTATCAGACCATCCATTACTCGCTTTTAAGTTGTACAACTTTAATATCGCCGACAGTCTTGTGAATTTAGTACAACCATTATATAATGGTTTCTCTGCATCACTCAACAAGCTCTCAAACATTTTAGGACAATCCTGAAGATCTTCTTCAACTGCTTTTGCAATCTCCTCAACTCGGTCCGACTCATATGTATCTGTGTCAAAATCAATTGAAGCATATGTTGAACCATTCTCAAAATTAATGTTTCCATTTTTTTTTCTCACCATGTCTTATCCAACATGTATAGCTTTGATCAATTCCATGCCATACTAAATGTCCTTCCAATTTATCTGCTCTAACGCGTTTTCCAAAACAACATTTTAAGCAAGGACAAACGACTTTATTTGGATCTTTTGCATTCTTCACTACAAACTCAACAAACTCTTTCACTCCATTTTCATACTCTTTTGATAATCGATTGGCAGACATCCATTTCCAGTCCATTTTATATGACCTATATAAATGCAGTTACACAAATAATAAGCTACTGATAACATTATACGAATCTATAGTACACATATTTAATATTGTAAAATGGAAACCAAGGTCTAAGTCTGATTTCAAAATAGAACATGTCAACAAATTTCAAAAAACAATAGATTTTATATGATTTATTAGTTTTAGTAACAATTTATAAGTTTTAGTGACAACAAAAAAATTAATAAATACAGTACCTGAGACAACGAATCTAATTTGTATTAAAGGAGGAGCAGTAGATAGGCGCACAGTAGAGGAAATGAGGGTTCACAGAGTAGAGGAGATGAGAGTTCGTAGGGTTAGGACAACGTATTAAATTTGTTTTTATTTTTTTAAAGTGAATGATTTTTATTTAAAGTGAATGATTTTACAGCGCTTGTAAAAAAAGCGCTCTAATAGGTCCTTTAATTATGTGAAAGCGCAAGCCTATTACAACGCTTGAATAAAAAGCGCTCTAATAGGTCATTTAATTAAATGAAAGGGCATGTAATTTATAGTGCTTTTTCAAAAAGCGGTTTAAAAGATATGTAACATAAGGTGGGATCACTACATTTTACAACGCTCAAAAAGCGCTGTAAAAGCTATGTGAGAGCGCTTCAATTTACAGCACTTTTCTAAAAAGCGCTGTAAAAGAGTTGTAAACATTATGTGCAAGCACTATGTGACCCTAGATGACCCTACAACAGCGCTTGTCAAAAAAACGTTGTTGTATCCTCTGTTATTTTTAAAATATTATACAACAGCGCTTGTATTTAATAAGCGATGTAAAAGACACGCTATAAAATGTCATATTTGGCGTAGTATAACGACAAAAATAATCAAAATCAAGTAGTGATTCCTTATCATTCCCAACATTATTTCGTGTTTTTATCGTAAAAAATAATACTTTGAGTTTGTTCATTATATACCGTCTCCAAAACGGATAATTAAATCAAAATATTTTTGAAAGAAATATGTGACATAAAACCTCTAATTAAGAATTAGTTATTGAAAGTTTAAGTGGAAATGAGACATGAAACATCAAATATAAGAAATAATAGTTCATTCCATTTGTCAAAAAAAGAATAAAGAAATAATAGTACTCAAGATAAAAAGTAAAACAAAAATAAAAATAATGATCATATAAAAACCAATGCTTACAAATATATCTCAAATCAATGATTGCAAAATATATATTCTATTTTTATAGGAAGAAAGTATTCTATAATGATTGAATGTTTAAAACAAAACAAAATATATACAAACAATCATTCATCTTTTTTTAATAATATTTTTAGAGTGAAAATCACTCATTTTACTTTAATCTTTTTAATTGTGTATACAAACACTAACTCGTCTTTTTTTAATCATATTTTTTAGAGTGAAAATCACTCATTTAATCATAAACCTTACAATTGTTTCTATTTCATTTATTCTTTTGTTATACAACCACTATTCTTATAAACTAAGAAACTTACAAATATTGAAACCTTTTTACCGATCAGATTGATACATTAATACACCATAAATATCACCTTCAAACTTTTAAAAAAATTTATATTGAAAGAAAATTTTACATATTACACCGCGCATTGTGCGGGTTATATTCTAGTATAAGTTAATTTAGCAATATTAAGAGATCTCATTCGATGTCGGTGCAAAAGTATTTTAGTTAAAGATGCCTCTTTTCTAACTAATCAAATTTCACAATTATATCATAAAAAACAAAAAAACAAATGACAAAAATAAAAAACAAAAGCACATTTGGAAGATATATATGAGGTCCGATGATATTATGTTGAAAATTCAAATAATGTTCATATGAATATTAATTGGATGGAAGATTCTAATATCATCTTAATGAATTCTATATTTTTCTTCCACAAATAGTTCATCAAGGATAAGTGTCTTTCTAAGCAGAAAACTATCACATCATAGCAATAAACCAAATTCCAACTGAAGACTACATCCTTTTAGATCTATTATTCATGTTAGTATAGGAAAGTCCCACATTGGCTAGAATATAACACAAATGGGTGCTTATAAGCATCTAAACATAGGTTAGTGTGTCGAGTTGGATAGCTCCAACTTATGACCCAAACGGGGGCAACAAGGTGATGGAACACAACTTTGGCTTGTCGGGTTGGGTTGGTGGCTGCACTGTGCAAGCCTGCCCGCTCCAAGTTGCGAGTTGAGTCATAGGGCTTGGGCAAAGGAACTGGAGGGTATAGCGTGAGGATGGACTCACAGAAAGGTATAGCGTATTGAGTCATAGGGCTTGGGCAAAGGCACTGGAGGGTATAGCGTGAGGATGGACTCACATAAAGGTATAGCGTAACATTAGGTGGGGCTTTAGACGCGATGACATCGTATTGATAGTAGCCTCTATATTGGTTACTAAAAATCTAAAAGTATTTTGCAATGTTACAATCTATCTATTATCTATTATATATATTAAAATAGACTCCGACTATGTGGCACATCTAAAAGGTTTTTCATCTTCAATTCTCCTTATTATTCAACTTCTAATTTGCTTTAACACATATTTTACTATTATTATTATTATTATTATTATTATTATTTAGCATCTAATATTATGTATAACTATTAATGTGTCATGATTACAAATTAAAGTACAATCAATATATAATTTTTTTTAGTATACTATTCTACTTCTTCAAACAATCTCTATCAATAGTGTCTTGCAATCCAATTATTTTCAAAGAAGTAGATATAGTTGGAAAATTCTTTTTCTTTTTTAAAATAGACTCCCACATAAACATCATCTAATATTGTGCCATTTCATTCAAATATTGCTACCTCAACAAAAAATCTCATGTGGCACATCTAAAAGGCTTTTCCTCTTCAATTCTCCTTATTATTCAACTTCCAATTTGCTTTAACACACATTTTACTTCTAGTCAATCGTACATATGAGTTGTTTGTGAAAATTCTCAAGTCATGTTGTATAGAAGTCTCATACTCAAAATATTGGAATTTAGCTTTGTCATTTCTTTGACAGGATTAGAATGAAATGAATATCAAATGACAAAATCATTTTTATATTTTTTTAACAATATTTTGACTATAAATTTATATTTGACAACACAAAAAGAGAGCATGACTAATCTGATTTTGCGGTAGATAATTACATATATTAATATTTATTAAAACACCTTTAAGATTTTTAACACTAAATATAATTTATGAATTTTGTTTGTAGGATGATCTTCACTATGGATTTTTAATACTAAATATATGAATTAGTTACAATTACGTTCTGCAAAACATTTTACATATTCTCAAATGTGTGTTTGTCAACTCATATATAATAATTACTCAAATAAACTCACTTGAAAAAATATTCTGCAAACAAAATGAATAAATTATATTATTTTTGAAATTTTAAAATCTTATTCACAATACTACTAATATGTAAAAGTCTATATATCCCGCGCAACGCGCGGGTTATATTATAGTTTAAGTTAATTTAGCAATATCAAGAGATCTCATTGGATGTCGGTGCAAAAGTATTTTAGCCAAAGATGCCGCAATAATTCAAAAA
This sequence comes from Cicer yamashitae, assembly GCA_037974755.1. NCBI lineage: Eukaryota > Viridiplantae > Streptophyta > Magnoliopsida > Fabales > Fabaceae > Cicer > Cicer yamashitae. The sequence goes on along the minus strand of JBBPBQ010000001.1, from coordinate 4,528,537 downwards.
GAAAATCTTCAAGTGTGGGTCAGGAACAGCTGCAAATGCTAGTACTACATTTTAATATTTCCATCATATCCTCAATCATCTTCTTTATAACAAAATCAACATTATCTTGGTTTTTTTTTCTTTCTAAAATGCACTGAAATTTCCAAACTTGCATGAAATACAAGTTTGTAGTTGTATATGATGAGCCTGAAATGAAATTTGTGATTTCATAAAATGGTTCTAAAAACTCACAAATGCTTTTTCCCCCTTTCTCATTCTTCATCAGATAGGCAACATTTATAATTCCTATTTGCCACTTAGAAAAACTTAAAATTTTTTCTATATTTTAAAGCACTTTCAAGCATTAAATATATGATATTACACCTTGTACACACATCTAATCTTAAACCACTACTAATGCTTATTCTTGCATCATTGTCACAATCTTTAAACTTGATCATTCTCCCATCAGATCCTTTAATATACTTGACACTATCCCTAATTTTCTAGAGTGCTTCATTGGTAACTTTTAAAATTTCTTGAACAATTAAGTTGAGTATATGGGCTTAACATCGAATATGGAAATACTCACCATCCCATAGCAAATTGCTCTGTACAAAAAGATGTTGTTTCAAATAGTCTTGCATGTTATCTTTTTAAGAGACATTATCCAAGTTAATCGAAAACACTTTATTATCTATTCCCCATTTCTTTAAGCAATCAAACAAAGTGATTTCCAATACAATACCATTGTTTCAGGGTTTCATTCGACAAAATTTAAGAACACGGCTGATTAACTTCCATTGTTCACCAACAAAATGAACGGTTAAACAAATATAACCCTCATTAGTAGATGTTGTCCAAACATATGATGTTAGACAAATTCGATTTGGAATTCTACCCATGATATCCTTAAGCTTAGTCTTCTCTTAGAGACCGTTTTAACATAAGGATTCAAATAATGCACCTATACTCAAATTTTATCATACTCAACAAAGCTAAAAGGAAAATCATGTGCAATAATAGCTTCTGCAAGCAAATCATGATGGTTTTTTTCGTTGATTCTAATCATGTTAGACAACTCATCTTGATTAAAAAGGTCAAATAAGATACTTTTACAAAGGAAATACATAACCAATTAGATGTGAAGTCCCATTATTTTGCCCAGACTTAGGGTTTTTTCAATACTTTCATTACTACAAAAATTCCATGCAACTCTTTCATTCCCATCTTCATCTTTACCATTTTTTATAAAAAAATTCCAAATTATGGACATTGTTTTCTTATGTGTATTGATATTTCCAAATACTACAAAATGAGCTTCATCAATCAACCGCTTCATCTTCTACATTCATGTTCATATTCATAAACTCCATACTATAACATAAAAAAGAAGTTCATATGCATCTAAACAAATAGTTACGGTTAATCATAGGATAACTTGAGATTATTAAAATAAAATTGTATTTAGTCAAAGAATTTAAGCATGTAACATGTAGCTAGCCAAGTAAATAACTAATAAAGGATATTTATAAATGATGCAACTATAAGGTCACCGATTCAGAGAATCTAACTTTACTTTCTTTCAATATGAAAAAAAAAGTATGATTAAACATGATGGAAAAGTTTTGATACAATCACATAAAAAGCTTCAAAATAGGCATAAATAGTGCATAAAACAGTGCATAGAACCACAATTCATCTATTAGGAAAACCATTTTTGCATGTAATAGTCTTACAATCACGAGAACAATTCAAATTCACTCTCAAAAACTTCTATTTTTATTAAAATGAAGTAATGGGTATGTGTAAAAATTCAAAAATTAATGAGAATCTTAGTCCAATAAGAGATTCAAGAACAACAAAACATAATGAAAAAGTTACTAAGACTTTATAGCAGATTCATAATCGAAGATGGAAAAACTATATAGTTTTTTTTCACAATCGTAGGACTTTTATTTGAAAGTACATGAAAGTTCGAAATCGACCGTAATAATAACAGAGGTCATAATCATAGGACTTTTATTCAACTATTTTATATATTATGATTATTTGACTATCCACATAATATATGTATAAATTTATTTTATATATGATTTTTATTGTTGTTACAAGACTCACAATAATGTCATAATTTTTTATTTGTTTTATGGTTAAATTTTAAATGCTTTTACTATCAATCTTATTAAAAATAAGAGAAATATAGTCATCTTATGTTGATGGGTCTTTGCAGAGGCCATGGGGATGGGAACGAGGAGAATAAATTCGAAGGGATAGTAGACATTTTGAGTGGCAAGGACGAGAGCAGGAGTACTGTCCGCTCCCGCCCCGCATCGTTGATATCCCTACTTGAATTTATCAAAATTGAAAAAAATATTTAAATTTGTCTTTTATTACTCGTTTTAATCCTCGAATGTTTTTTTGTTAGATAATTTAATCTTGAAATATACGTGAATTTAATTTATAAATTTAAAAACACACTTAAAGATGTGTTTATAATTTTTATACATTAAAAAAAAAAATTTAGACTTGAACATTTAAGGATTTTGGGACATAAAAATTATGCCATAAAAAAATATTAACAGTTACCAGCTTGTATTTCTTCCTCTGTGTTTAGTTTCTTATGATTTTCATGAGCACAATATATAATTCAACCATTCTCATTGTTTGCAGATAATCAATTTATTACAAATGCTTGAAGACCTGAACAATATTAATTACACCATCTAAAGGGAATTAGAATTTTTACCAGACATGTTTCAAAAAGATCAGTGATGACAGAGTTTTTGATTCCAGCTTCTCAATTTGGTTCAGGACAAAAAAGATCAAGCGCATGAGTTTTGCAGCCAGATTTCAATAAGTTTTACTGTTTTCAAATATAAATCAACTTTGTATAATGTCTTCTCTTCTTTCAACATATGGCCACTACTGATATTTTTCAGAATATGAAATTTGAGAAACATCATTCTACACTTATGTTGCCACTCTTGCAATGCAACAAGCAACTCTTACAGGGAATACTTTTTAATCACACCAATAAAATATGTTGAGAAGAAGCTAGGGGCAGTAGTATATCAGCTGTATCTCCTTGTTTTTCATATTACTCATCTCATAAAATTTGTTGGGAATTATGATCAATTTTTGAAGTGGAAGTGGCTAAAGATGTTACATGTGAACAAATTTTGAAGCCTGTTAGAAAGCATATTTAACATAAAATTTCTCTTCACCAGTTGATTTACTTAAAATTGAAGCCACAACTGGATTAGAAGCATGTCGCTGTATGCCAAGATATATTACCTAAATGGCTAGTGAGTTGAACCACTTTTACAAGATCTTCTTATGAAAATCTTTGAAGTAGTCTAGAGATTTGAACTAATACCCTATTAGTTGGGAAAATCTCAGAAGAAAAGTTGAAAAGATAATGAATAGAGATTTAACATGCATATTTTTACTATGAAATTTGTATCAATATCTTAATATTAAATCCTTTTTACTCAAGAAAGTCGCTGCTGCTTGAGTTTCCAACTATATCTCCAAAGCAACTTAATTTTGCTTTATGTATTTTATTGTTTAGATTAAATGTTCACATACTGATATGTACTAAAATATTGTGCATATCAACATTTAAGGTTAAAAATAATGATGATTACAGTTGCAGTGAAATTTAATCATCGTTCAAAATACAATGAGTAAAAATTGGTCTCTTCATGGATATGTATTTTGCATAAACTCTAGGGTGCACTGATCAATATTCCACAAACATTTCAAATGCATAGTAGACTAAAGCCATTCCATTTCTCAACCATAGTTTCAAATCATTGCCGATTCATTTGTCTGTTAATTAATCAACCAGTCATAAATGGATCTACACTAGTATATTCTTCCATTATTCTTTTGAAATGTACAACTACACTAGTATATTTTAAATAAAAGAATATTAATAAATAAAAGAAGTCATTTGTCACACTCGCCTTTCCAAATTATTAATAGGAGACACTATCAGGATGGGTCCTATAGGCCAATACCAACATAAATTATTAAGAATTGTGTGGTGATCTGTTAGGAACCTATCCTATCCTATATTGGAATCCTCCTAAAAGTACAAAGTCAATTATTCATTCACAACACAACCGTGTCTTGTTCTTGAGCCTTATCACTTTACTATATGCACTCCAAACTATCCTTCAATTAAATCTTCATAGCTCTCAATTTCCTTCAAGATTTAGTTACAAATTCCTTCCTTTTGCTGCTTTACTTTCACAATAATTATAGAAGATGGCTGCAACTTTGGTTGGAGGGGCTTTTCTCAATGCAACTGTTCAAACCTTAGTTGAGAAACTTGCCTCAACTGAATTTCGTGATTACATCAAAAACACCAAACTGAATGACTCACTGTTGGCAAAGTTGAAAGCAACACTGCTCGCTCTTCAAGCTGTGCTGGATGATGCAGAGATGAAGCAGATCACCAACACTGCTGTCAAAACATGGTTAGATGAATTGAAAGATGCAATCTTTGATGCTGAGGATTTGCTCAACCAAATCAATTACGACGCCCTGCGGTGCAAGATGGAGGGCAGACAAGCTGAAAAAATTACTGGTCAGGTATGGAACCTCCTTTCATCTCCATTTAAAAACATCTATGGAGAGATCAATTCACAAATGAAGATTATGTGTCAAAGGCTGCAACTTTTTGCACAGCAGAGAGACATCCTTGGCTTGCAAACTGTGAGCAGGAGAGTTTCTCGTAGAACGCCTTCGAGTTCAATGGTAAATGAATCTGTTATGGTTGGTAGGAAGGATGATAAAGAGAAACTAATTAGTATGTTGTTATCAGACAGTGACACAAGTAGTAAAAATATTGGTGTTGTGGCAATTTGGGGCATGGGGGGTGTTGGCAAAACAACCCTTGCCCAACTTCTTTACAATGATACAAAAGTACAAGATCATTTTGATCTGAAAGTCTGGGTTTGTGTGTCAGAGGATTTCAATATTTTGAGAGTAACTAAATCCCTTCTTGAATCTATCACTTCAGGACGTGCTGAAAGCAATAATCTTGATTTTCTTCGAGTTGAATTAAATAAAAACTTGAGGGATAAAAGATTTTTTTTAGTGTTGGACGACCTTTGGAATGACAATTATTATGATTGGGATGAACTAGTAACTCCATTGATTAATGGAAAAATTGGAAGTAGGGTCATCATCACAACACGCCAACAAAAAGTTGCTGAGGTTGCACACACATTTCCCATTCATAAAGTAGAGACGCTATCAAATGATGATTGTTGGTCTTTACTTTCAAAGCATGCATTCAGAAGTGAAGACTGTCAAGGCAACAAATGCCCAAATCTAGAAGCAATTGGCAAGAAGATTGCAAAAAAGTGCGGTGGATTGCCCATAGCTGCTAAAACACTCGGAGGACTTTTGCGTTCAAAGGTAGATGCAAAAGAGTGGGCTACAATTCTAAACAGTGACATATGGAACTTACCAAATGATAATATTTTGCCTGCTTTGCTTCTGAGTTATCAAGATCTCCCCTCTCATTTGAAAAGATGTTTTGCCTATTGCTCAATTTTTCCGAAGGATTTTCCAATTGATAGGAAGCAATTGGTTTTGTTGTGGATGGCAGAAGGCTTCCTAGAGCATTCTCAAGAAAATAAAGCACCTGAAGAAGTAGGTGACGACTATGTTATTGAATTGTTGTCCAGATCCTTAATTCAAATACAACAATCGAACGACAATTTTGGAAGACAAAAGTTTGTTATGCACGAACTTGTCAATGATTTAGCCTTAGTGGTATCTGGAAAAAGTTGTTTTAGGCTTGAATATGGTGGTAACATCTCTAAAAATGTTCGTCATTTGTCATATAATCAAGAATGGTACGACTTTTTCAAAAAGTTTGAAGTTCTCGACAATTTCAAATGCTTGCGAAGCTTCCTACCCTTTAACCTTATCAACATGTTTGGAGATTCTTACTTATCTAGAAAGGTTTTTGAAGATTTGCTACCCAAACTCGTAAGGTTACGTGTGTTGTCCTTAAATAATTATATAAACATAACCATGCTACCAGAATCAATTGGTAGTATGGTGCAGTTGCAATATCTAGATCTCTCATTCGCTGGAATCAAAAGCTTGCCTGATGCAATTTGTAAGCTTTACAATTTGCAAACCTTGAATTTAATGGGGTGTAAGAATCTCATTGAGTTGCCACTTTGTTTCGAACAGTTAATTAACTTACGTCACCTGGATATTAGTGAGACAAACATAAAGGAGATGCCAAAGCAAATTATTGGACTAGAAAACCTTCAGACATTAACTGTTTTTGTAGTTGGCAAGCAGAAATTGGGTTAAGCGTCAAAGATCTTGGGAAGTTTTCTAACCTACAAGGAAAACTTTGCATCAAGAACCTGCATAATGTCATCGATGCCATTGACGCTAGTGATGCCAACATGAAAAGCAAAGAACATATTGAGGAGTTAGAGTTACAATGGAGCAAGCAAACTGAAGACTCGCGGATGGAGAAAGATGTGCTTGATATGTTGAAACCATCACTAAATCTTAATAAATTGAGCATTGACCTGTATGGAGGCACAAGCTTTCCGAGTTGGTTGGGAGATTCTTCGTTTTCAAAGATGGTGTCCTTGTGGATCTCTAATTGTGAATATTGCATAACAATTCCACCACTAGGACAACTACCTTCTCTCAAGGCCTTGACTATTGGTGGTATGAATATAGAAACAATTGGGATAGAATTCTATGGGATGACACTAGAACCTTCAATTTCTTCATTCCAACCATTTCAATCTCTCGAGACACTGAAATTTTTTTTCATGCCGAATTGGAAGGAATGGACACACTATGAAAATGGTGAAGTTGCTTTCCCTCGTCTTAGAGCTTTGTCGTTAAGCCAATGTCCTAAACTAATGGGACATTTGCCTAACCATCTTTCTTCTATAGATGAAATTAGCATAACTTGTTGTGATAGACTCTTGACAACACCGCATACTACTTTACATTGGGTCTCATTAAAAACAATAACTATTGAAAACTTTTCTAAAAGCACAGAGTTGTTACCTGTGACTGAAAGGACCCAATTGTTGTTACTTGAGAATGATTCTCCATGTCTACTGCAGAGTTTATCCATTCGTTACTATGATACACTATTTTCATTTCCTAAAATAATTATGAACAGCAATTGTCTTCAATCCTTGGAACTCTGGGATGTTCCGTCTCTTGCTGCTTTTCCAACAGATGGTCTACCCACTTCATTGAAATCACTTACAATTGGTAATTGTAAGAATTTAGCATTCTTGCCTCTTGAAACATGGGGCAATTACACATCGCTTATGACTTTGTCTTTATGCAATAGTTGTAATGCACTTACCTCCTTTGCATTGGATGGTTTCCCAACACTCCAAGATCTTTCAATTCGTAATTGTGCAAATTTGGAATCCATTTTTATTTCAAAAACATCTTTGCTTCTTCCGTCAGCCTTCCAATCAATTTATGTATATAATTGTGACGCTCTTAGATCAATGACTCTACGGATGGAAACTCTAACCTCTCTCGAATATCTGTGTCTCATAATTCTTCCAAAACTATCTTTACCATTGTGTGAAGGAGCTTGCCTACCTCCCAAATTACGAATTATTTTTATTGAAGAAGTGAGAATAACAACACCTATATTTGAATGGGGTCTCCAACGACTTACTGCTCTTTCATGGTTGAGTATTGCAGGTGATGATGATATTGTTAACACCTTGTTGAAGGAGCGATTGTTGCCGATTTCCCTTATGACTCTGGAAATCTCTAATCTCTCTGAAATGAAATACTTTGAAGGAAATGGACTTCAACATCTTTCCTCTTTAGAAAGACTTTGCTTTTATGATTGTCCAAGGCTTGAGTATTTGTCAGAAGACACATTGCCTTCCTCTCTTAAGATATTGAGCATCTGGAAATGCCCTCTATTAGAAGCAAGGTATAAAAGTCAGAGGTGGGAGCATCTGTCCATCCCAGTCTTAGAAATAAATAATGAAGTGATAATATGAGGCATGGGAAGAGACAGGAAAATTTGCCATCAAGTTTCAGGTATGATTTTCTTATATGCCTCTATCCACATAATTGTTCAATTTTATTTGTGTGATTGTTTGTATAAGCTAGTAGATCTATAAAATAGTCAAGTTTACAGTCAAGGAACTACTAAGATTTATATATATATTTTTTAGGAGAGATTTATATATTGTTGATATAATAATAACTAACAAATTGTGTTAATACAGTTAATTATTTGATGTAATCAGTTGTACCACCCTTAATTATTTGCACACACTTATGTTTTAGAAGAATTTGATTAATTAGATCTCCAATATGAATAAGATCAACGATTTTCTTACAGCAAAAGCATCATAGTATAAGATGGAGTACAATTGCATAAGAACTAAAGATTTGGTAAAAAAAATAAAACTAGAGATGCCAGCAAAAGATCATAAAACCATGAGATTAATTCTACATACTATATGCCTCACTAGCACAAATCAAGCCAGGGTTTTAAATTGTTGCAGTTGCGATTATGACTGTTGCGATGCGATCGTTGTGGCATGATACTTTTTAGTCTGGTGCAGCCTAATGCAGCAATTACACCCACTACGATGCAGATGTTTCTGTGATTTAAAATCATAGTGCAATTGCATACTGATGCGGTTGCGGACACTACCGTTGCACTGCAATATTGCGGTCGCATCACATGAAGTGGTCCTCAATTTGAAGTCTAAGACTTTGTTCCACAATTCTGAACAAGTAAATGAAAACTAAAAGGTTCACTGCTTGGTTAATTTGTGCAATATGAAAATGCAACAAGTAGAAGTAGATAGTTAATAATCCAAATTGATTCTTGGTTCTAAATAATGGTAACTTGTGTTTGAGTAAAATATATTTATCCTTAGGTAATATCTTCAATTTCTATTTTATGTAACTTGCCCTCTGTATCAGATTTGATGTTCCCTCAGTTTCAATTTTTTAAAATCATATTATTGATCCTAGTAGAGATTTGGTTCTGAGACATGAATCTTAGAAGCCATTGTTCATTTTGATTCTTTTGTTGTTAACAGGTGTGTCATTGGTAAGGCATGGAAAGTGCATATACAGAGATTTGATTCATCTTTTCATTTCTCTTCAAGAAGCAACAGTCACTGATTGATTTAAGTTGGAAGCATTAAACATAAAGATAAATAAGAGATATTGTTTGCAAAGACAGCATTGTTTGAGACTGCAAAAATTAGAAGCAAGAAATTAGTGTCATTTGCTGTTGTTAATCCTTTCTTCTTTTACTTATTTTTGAATTGAGACACTATTTGTGAATTGTTGCTATTTTATACTTCAATTCTTGTATGTATTTTACTTTACATTGGATTCAAAAAAAATTGTTAGACCTTGATAGTTTTTCTTTGACTTCACTAAACATTTTAGATCAAAGACTAACTCTTATTGGTAACAAAATACATGACTGATAACTTAGCAAAATAGGTTGTGGAGAATGTAAGTATTAATCATGACAGATATACATAATGGAAGCACCTTGTATCCCTCCTAGAACAATGATAGGTGAAACTTTCCTTACCTCTCGACCGAACTCTTGAATACTAGAGTTCATTTCCCTTGGGAATTAGAGGGTTGAGACTAAAAAAACTATTTTTTGTTTTTGTAGATGACTCATTTACCTTCATATGTGGTCCATTGTAAATTAGTGCTTAAAAATTACTCAAAATTCTAACAACAATTAATGACACTTCTCCGAGTTATAAGTTAATCATCCTCGTAGTCTTTATGACTGACTCAGACAATGACTTGATTGATATTAGTTTGATGATAAAAATAAGCAAAAATGAATATGTCCCTCAAAATTCAACTTGTCAAATCGACATTGATCAGATCACTGCCTCAACCATAAAGATGAGGACAATTGTTTTATAGTTATATACTTTCAAATAGTATCGCCAATCGCCTTTAAAATTTTGGATGACTTTTAAACACGGGTGTACAATGAACCACCTATCAAGATGGTGTGCTGTGGAATTTGCTTGTTCAAGGACCAAAATTTATTCTATTGCAAATTCTTGTATCTTATACTTAGAAGCCCCAAATTTTTCCAACCAATTCGTTGATTCATTTTCCTCCCTCAAAGTATGATGAAACACCACATACCACATATGATCAATAAGCTTACAGAGGAGAGATGAAGGTAGCATAACATTGGCGTTGTGGTATTCCTTCACAATATTTGTTACAGTGCTTTTAGAATCATATTCTAAATAATGTCATGTATTCTAATGAGCATTCCAAGCAATATTTAGATCATAAGAATGGAAAATAAATTTGCCACAATGTAAAAGCAACTCCAAATGAACCAAAGAACCCCTCTATCTAGACCCTCTATCCGGTCGGGATGACAATAATGTTTGGCTAAGGTATTATAGTCCATGTTTCTGTATCTGTATTTTGAAAAAATACATGTATCTAGACTCATATCCACATCGGTATCAATGTTAATCTTATATCTGGACTCGTTATCTACCTTTAACCTAAAATATATTGTTAAATCGTAGAATATCATATAATTTTAACATAATTAAGAAAATATTCAAAGTTCTTTAATATTTAATCATGAAATATCATGTAAACTAGAATATAACCCGCGCGTTCCACGGGATATATAGACTTTAACATATTAGTAGTATTGTGAATAAGATTTTAAATTTTCAAAAATAATATAATTTATTCATTTTGTTTGTAGAGTATTTTTTCAAGTAAGTTTATTTGAGTAATTATTATATATGAGTTGACAAACACATATTTGAGAATATGTAAAATGTTTTGCAGAACGTAATTGCAACTAATTTATATATTTAGTATTAAAAATCCATAGTGAAGATCATCCTACAAACAAAATTCATAAATTATATTTAGTGTTAAAAATCTTAAAAGTATTTTAATAAATATTAATATATGTAATTATCTACCGCAAAATCAGATTACTCATACTCTTTTTTTGTGTTGTCAAATCTAAATTTATAGTCAAAATATTGTTAGAAAAATTTAAAAATGATTTTGTCATTTGGTATTCATTTCATTCTAATCCTGTCAAAGAAATGACAAATCTAAATTCCAATATTTTGAGTATGAGACTTCTATACAACATGACTTGAGAATTTTCACAAACAACTCGTATGTACGGTTGAGTAGAAGTAAAACAGATGTAAAAACTTCAAATTGATAGTATTTTTAAATAATTTGACAACAAAAAACATCTCCGTAAAAAAACAAATAATTTTTTAATCTAAATATTAAACATTATTCTTTTATCTATAAATGGTAAATAGTTTTCTTCCGAAGACACAATAATAACACTCATATAAAGCTGAATATGGACAATCTTCTTTGTCTTTTGAGGAGACAATATATTTTCATGTCGTAGATAAGATCAAATATGTCTGCAAAAACAATACTCTAACTAACAACAATCAAGGTTTTGAGAAAACTGAGCAAATAGGTATAATATGTTACAAAATACCACTTACTCAGAAGCTATTTGTGCAAGCAAAAAAAAAATTCCAACTATATCTACTTCTTTGAAAATAATTGGATTGCAAGGCAGTAATCGTAGAGATTGTTTGAAGAAGTAGAATAGTATATTTGTAACTCATGACACATTAATAGTTATACATAATATTAGATGCTAAATAATAATAATAATAATAATAATAATAATAATAATAATAATAATAATAATAATAATAATAATAATAGTAGTAGTAAAATGTGTGTTAAAGCAAATTGGAAGTTGAATAATAAGGAGAATTGAAGAGTAAAAACTTTTTAGATGTGCCACATGTGATTTTTTGTTGAGGGGACAATATTTGAATGAAGTGGCACAATATTAGATGATGTTTATGTGGGAGTCTATTTAAAAAATAAAAGAATTTTCCAACTATATCTGCTTCTTTGAAAATAATTGAGTTGCAAGACACAAATTGTAGAGATTGTTTGAAGAAGTAGAATAGTACATCAAAAAAATATTTATGTATTGATTGTACTTTAATTTGTAACTCATGACACATTAGTAGTTATACATAATATTAGTTGCTTAATAATAATAACAACAACAACAATAATAATAATAATAATAATAATAATAATAATAATAATAATAATAATAAAATGTGTGTTAAAGCAAATTGGAAGTTGAACAATAAGGAGAATTGAAGGAAAAACCTTTTAGATGTGCCACATATGATTTTTTGTTGAGGTGGCAATATTTGAATGAAATGTCACAATATTATATATGTTTATGTAGGAGTCTATTTTAATATATATAATAGATAGACATTTCTTTAATTTAGTGATATTACTAAAAATAAAACAAAAGAGAAAATTAATTACTAGACTAAACAAATTTTTTTGAGTAAAAACAAAATAAAATTTAAAAAAACAATTAGCATATTTTATGAAATTAATTGTTAACTTTATATATGTCTTAGTTATGCAATATTTTTATTCCACCCAAAAAAATTACAGGGAAATTTGACTAACTTTGGTTGTGATTTTATTTGTATATTTAAATTGATAGCCTAAATATTATTAGTCATGGTAAAATCTATATATTGTATATAATAATAATAATAATAATAATAATAATTTTAATAATAATAATAATAATAATAATAATAATAATATATGATATACTGGGAGGGGTGATTAGTAAGAAACCGTACCCACGCACATACGTGCTTGTTTTTGCCGGTAATTACATGTGTGCACACTCGTATTTATAATGCGAATTTTTATCCTATCTATTATGAGTATGTTTTGCGGGTACCCTATGGATATGAATTTCATCGCTATCTTTATTTTCCAGATTACCAAAAGAGCTTCCATATGCATTCACCTTAAGAACACCAATAAGATAGGAGGCCATATGACTTCTCTCATAGTAGAAGAGGTAGGTTGACTACCAAGAAATTGCACAAAGGAGCTGGAGTTGATGAAGTTTGTCAAAAATCAATTATTTCAAATTGTATAATTGAAAAAAAACATCATTACTAGCCCACCACGCACCAACATGCACAACAAATTGCGATAAAGTGAATGGAAATTGTTTATCCCCCGGTAGTATGATAACTCCTCCAAAAAACTCAAAATACCACTTACCGAATTGTATGATTTGGTTGGATAATTTTTTGGATTTACGCCTCCGATAAATTAAGTTATCGGATTCTAGGATGGTACCTTAATATAGGGCAGAACGTCATTTTTCCCCATTCACTCTGTTTTCAAATAAAAAACTCTATAAACCTCCATTTCTCTCAAATTCAACTCAATCTCATTTTCTTACCTCAAATCCACACTAAAACATCACTTTTTGATTCATCAACTCTTAATCTTCAAAAGGTAAGTTTTTTGTTTTTATATTTTTTATTTTAGTGTTTATGTTTTTGATTTGTAAGTTTTTTGTTTTTAATTAGTTTATAGTTATTGTTGTAGTTTCGATTGGTAGTTAGGGATTAATGTTGATGTTATTATTGTTATGTCAATTGGTTGCTGTTGTTACAATTGAGTTTATGTTTTGTAAGTTGTTATAGTTGTTTAATGTCAAGTGTTTGACAAAATATTTCTGATTTATAATGAGTTTATAGTGAGATATAATTAGTTTATATTGTTGTAGTTTAAAGTAGTTTATATTAGCGATTAGTAGTGATTTTGTTGTTATTGTTGTTATGTCAATTTGTTGTTGAAATATGACAAAATGTTGAATAAGTTGTTATATTTGTTGTATGTCAAATGTTTGACAAAATGTTTTTGATTTGTAATAAGTTTGTAGTGAGATATAATTAGTTTATGTTGTTGTTGTTGTTGTAGTTTAAAGTAGTTTATATTGTTCAAATTTGATATAGTCAAAATGTTGAAATGTGACAAAGTGTTGATTTTTGCTTTCAGAGATGGAAGGTGACGGTGATGGTGAGCACATGTCATATTCTCAACCATTGAAGTCCAATTTTTTATTCATCTGAACAAATCAGTTCAATTTGCTAATGATGACGAGATGAGGGAATATCATCGGCATAATGCTATCTGATGATATCTTCTCTATTTGATGGACACTACCATATTCGGGGATAAAAATACAACGTACATCGATGTTATGTATGTTTAGTACTTCATAGACTTGGGTAGTGTTCGAGAGGTATGCATAGGTATTGCTGCTCTTTTGTATAGTCAGCTAGGGGATGCTACCAAGTCCAAGACGAAATAGCTAGTTGGTTACTTGTCTCTCCTCCAAATAATTAAGAGTTTATTATTTATAATTATGAGTTAATCTAATTGGAATATTTTTTACATTTTAATCACACAATTCTCATATTTTCACCTTAAATAATTTATCTCTCAAAGGACTATTGCCGAATGTAGCGAACCACAGATGAATCATTGGAAAATATGACTTTCTTGTTCATCTCATAATATATGATACTCATGAATTCAAACATTCTCTCACTCCTTAAATTATTTTGACGCCTTTGCAAAATACAATAATCAATTGGATTTTCAGCAGTAACGTCAAGTCAGCGGTGCACAACAAACGAGTTCGAAATCAGCAACGGATTCACAAAGTCGACAAAACATGACCAATAAATTGTGTAGGGCATAAACATTATTGTTGAATAATTTTTAAAAAAAAAATAAAAACAAAAAGGGAGTCAAAACGAAGAAAAACATGTAGTCTAAAGAAGCCTTACCGATGCGTTGGAGCACTGAAAAGGTCTGACGTCAACTCCATAGTTACGGGTATCGTATTGTGTTTTTCAAAGGTTTTGACACAAGGATTCCAAAAACGAGATCCATTTTTCCGATTGAAAAATGGGGTGGCCGAAATCGAAGAAAAACAGTGGCGTCAATGACGGAAACTCATTTTTCAAGTACAGCGGTTTATGAGTTCTAGCATGGGCAATGAAAGAAGACGTTGAGTAGAGTTCAAATATGGTCTTGGTTTTCACCATCAGTGCCTGTGGTGGGTGGAAAGTCTATCTAAAGTGGTGGATATGGTGGTTCACACGGTGGTTTCACGAATAATTTTTCCCGACGAGAGACACCATGGTGGCCGACATAGGTAGATGGTCGTGGTTGGATGATGGCCAGGGGCAGCCGTATACTAGATAGAGAGAAAATGGTGAGAGAGATTAGGATTTGGAAGTAGGGTGGCTGCCTGTCTGTTTTTATTTTATTTTTTAATTGTAG
Organism: Cicer yamashitae; assembly: GCA_037974755.1. Taxonomy (NCBI): domain Eukaryota; kingdom Viridiplantae; phylum Streptophyta; class Magnoliopsida; order Fabales; family Fabaceae; genus Cicer; species Cicer yamashitae. The sequence goes on along the minus strand of JBBPBQ010000001.1, from coordinate 4,513,276 downwards.
ATGGAAGGAGTCTGTGTCTGAGGCAGAAATCGGGGTGCAATGAGCAACTCACAGGTGTAAGAAAGAAAAGTTCTATTTAGTAACAATAATAGCCCAAATTAATATGCAGAAGTAGAAAATAGAGGTGTAAATAGTTGTCTGGTCCAAAACTCATTTTCTAGTATTTCTAAATGTCCTTAATAAACAAATAATTTATTTTACTCATCCACACTAGAAACTTTTTCTCCAAAATACTCATTTTAACATAATATTATTTTTGCATAACATAAATAAATAAAGAAAAATAATTTTAACCACTAAATCAATATCTATAAAATCATTACATCATACCAAACACACATATAAAGAAAATTAATCATAATATTTATTAACATATATCCTAAAATATGTTAAATATCAAACTAACTCGGTAAAATAGTATTTTAATTAATTAAATAGTCTATTATAAAATTTAGGGTGTTACATGTGATACTCTGACAGGTGTTACTCATACGTGTCTACGCGTGCGCACTAGTAATGGGGTTAGAAACTCAACAGTTTTTTGCTCTTAAAAACCATTTATCACTCACAACTCTCACATATTCCCACACTTTCTTTTCTTTTCAAACCGTTAAACTTCCCTAGTTCTCCCTGAATCTCTCATTTTTCAATGGCTTCTAGGTCATCTTCAAACCTTTCACTCAACAACATCGCCTATGTTCTCTCAATGCAATCCCTCAAGATCACTAAGAAGTCCCTTGCTGCCATTACACGATGTCCAGATGAAGGTATGGTGCTTGACAATCGGTATAAGTCAAAGGTTGGCTAATCTAGGATAAATAAAGAGATGTTCGAAGATCCCAAAGTGAGTTCCAAGTCTGTACACTTAAAACCTAAGTACAGAGTTCTTTTGAAAATTCTGAATGGGTGTGTGGTACCCAAATGTGGGTCTGTGAACCATGTTAGCAAAGACCACAAAGGTCTAATGTGGAACATCTCTCAAAGAATCAGGACAAATCTTCCCAATGTCATCTTGGAACACATGAGGTCCTACATCATCAACTCTAGGATATGGAAGATATGGATTATCCCTTACCCTAGATTGATCACTGTTGTACTCATGCGTACTCCTCTTATTCAGGCTTTAGAGGAACTATTCAAGAGGAACCCTTATTTCATCATCTGCACCAGTGTTCAACATCTCCGATGTCATCAAGATGCGGCTGATCTCTCCCAAGAATTGCGTTCAACCTAGTAGTGACGCCAGAAGGTCATCAGGTCCAGCTAGTAGAAGTTAGACCATCTCATTTATAGTTGAGGACTCTTTTGCCCCTTTTTTTTTGAGGAAGACAACAAAGAAATGGTTTTAGAATACCTGAGGATGTGTCAGTCCAACTAAGACATGGCCCATGTCTGTCTCCCTTTATCAAAGGCTGCTCAAGTGTTCGAGAAGAAGAGGAAAAAAGTTGTCTAGACGCTGAGCGTTGATGAAGACGAAGTAGAAGAAACCAACATCAATGAAGATGCAACACCCCTCATTTAGAGGAAAAAACATAAGGTAACAACAAAAACTAAGCAAACTATTCCTACCCCCCATTATGAACTTGAACCTCTCATACCCTTTTCCCAACATACGCCTGTAGTTGGCCCTTCTTCCAACCCTACACCGGTCACCCCTCCCACCTCTGACTCTAACACCTCGGATGAGATGTTTGAAGCTACCCTAGCTAAATATTTTGCATCCCTCCTATACAAAACCCATCATATCCCTCACAAGCCTAACACTACAACTCAAACACCTACCTCTTCTACTTTTCCTCCAACACCTGCCTTTTCCACCCCTGTACCGGACCTCACCAAGCCTTGTGCATCCCTCTCCTCAAGAATTTGAGACAGTAGTTCCATTTCTTATTGATTTAGTCTCTGATACATCATTAAACAACTCATCTGCATCTCCCTCCCCATCTTTTCACCCTGACCTTGCCCCTCAACTAACCCTCTAGACGTCATTCCCTTTACTCACTTCATCCCATCTAGCTTCCGAGACCTTGACACTTTCTTTACCTCTCTTAGTGCCAAAATCACCTTAACACGTAATAGGAATGCTCACAGTTTGGACCCTAATGATGTTTCCACCCAGTGGAACAGGGTCCATTTGTCATTCTGAAGGGGGAATAGATGATGTATTGGTCAGGGTTGATAAGTTTGTGTTTCCAACAGACTTTATCATCCTTAACTTTAAAGTTGATGATGAGATTCCTATCATTCTAGGGAGGCCTTTCCTAGCCACAAGAAGGACGCTTGTTAATGTACAAAAGAGGGAGCTAACTGTGAGAGTGAATGACCAACACATCACCTTCAATATTCAAAGAGCCATGAAGTACCTGATGAAGGACATGAGGAATGCTCATTTATCATATTTTTAGATTCATTGGTTCATAACCAATTTTGCAAACAACAAGAATTTCTAGAGTTTGAACACTTTGATGAAATGGACCAGTTGGAAAATGAGATTGCAGAGCTCAAGGAACCAGAATTACCTCTACCTAAGCTCTGGATTAGAAGGTATGAATCACTATAGCTCACTAGTGATATTTTTAAAAATAATGCGCCATCCATTGCATCTCCTCTGGCTTGAGTTGAAACAACTTCCCCTTATTTAAAGTTTGTGTATTTGAGAGAGAATGAAACACTTCCAACCATAATTTCTTCATTGTTGGATTCCACTCAAGAAGAGTTGTTGTTGTAGGTGTTGAAGAAGCATAAGAAAGTAATGGGTTGGCAAATGGCAGATATAAAGGGGATTGGTCCAACTATCGGTATGCATAGAATTTTATTAGAGGATAATTGCAAGAATAGAATTGAAAGCCAAAGAAGAATGAATCTTGTAATGAAAGAAGTAGTCAAGAAAGAGATCATCAAGTGGCTATAATCAAGAATTATTTATCCAATATTAGACAATGTGTGGGTTAGCCCTAAAGAAGAGGAGTTACTGTAGTGCAAAATGAAAATAATGAAATGATTCCCACTAGAATTGTCACTGGTTGAAGTATTTGTATGGACTACAGAAAGCTCAACAATGCCACTAGGAAAGATCATTTCCCCTACACTTTATTGATCAAATGTTGAATAGATTGGCAGGTGGTTATTTAGGTTATAACCAGATTGTTATAGCACTTGAAGATCAAGAGAAGAAAACCTTCTCATGCTCTTATGGAACATTTTCTTTTAGAAGGATGCCATTTGGACTGTGTAATGCACCTGCACATTCCAAAGGTGCACGATGTCCATCTTTTCTGATTTGATTGAGAAATCTTTGGAAATATTTATGGATGACTTTTCTATGTTTGGAGAATCATTACATAAATGTTAACAGAATTTGGAGCAAGTACTAGATAGATGTGAAGAGACTAATTTGGTACTAAACTAGGAGAAGGGCAATTTTATGGTCAAGGAGGGCATTGCATTGGGGCATAAGATTTCGAAGTGGACAAAACAAAGATTGAAGTAATTGAAAAGCTGTCTCATCCTACTTATGTAAAAGGGGTGAGATGTTTCTTAGGACATGTTGGGTTCTACAGAAGATTCATTAAGGACTTCTCTCAAATTTCAAAACCATTTTGCAAATTGCTACAACATAATATAGCATTTGAGTTTACTGTTGAATGTGTGAAGGTCTTTGATATTCTGAAGAAAACACTCATCAAAACACCTGTCATCATTGCTCCTAATTGGGAGAAGCCATTTTAAGTAACGTGTGGTGCAAGTTACTATGTTGTGGGGGCAATGTTGGGTCCAAGGTATGGGAAAGTGTTTCATTCTATCTACTATGCTAGCAGGATCATGATTGATGCTCAGTTAAACTACACCACCAATGAGAAGGAGTTTTTGGTTGTGGTCTTTGCATTTGATAAATTCATATCATACTAAGTGGGTGCAAGGGTCATTGTCTACCCATATCATGCTGCCATTAAGTATTTGATTGCCAAAAAGGATGAAAAGCCAAAGCTCATAAGGTGGGTGCTACTATTGCAAGAGTTTGATCTAGATATAAGGGATAAGAAAGGTGTGGACAATCGGATTGTAGACCACCTTTCCAGGATACTTGAAAGTACAAAGGAAATGAATGAAGTACTCATTAAAGATACATTTCCTGATGAACCACTATTGAGTTTGGATGGGATGCAGCAGGATGCTACAACACCTTGGTATGTTGATCTAGTAAGTTTCTTGGCAAGTGGAGTGGTTCCTCTAGATTTGAGTTTTCAACAAAAGAAGATTTTTCTTCATAATGCTAAGGCATATTACTAGGATTAACCTTACTTGTATAAGAAATGTTCAAATCAGCTACTAAGAAGATGTGTTGCAGAGGAAGAGGTCCATAATATCTTGAAGCATTGTCATGCATCTCCATATGGAGGACACTTTGAGGGAGAAAGAAAAGCTGCAAAAGTACTTCAATCAAGTTATTTATATCCAACTTTCTTCAAAGATGCTCATGTAATGGTAAAAACTTGTGATAGATGCCAAAAAGTTGGTAATATGTCAAGCAAGCAAGAAATGTCATTGCATGGTATCCTTGAAGTGGAACTCTTTGATATGTGGGGGATTGACTTTGTGGGTCTATTTCCCATGTCAATTGACAACTCTTATATTTTAGTGGTTGTTGATTATGTGTCCAAGTGGATAGAGGCAAAAGCTCTTCTCGCTAATGATGCTAAAGTTGTTACCAAATTTATCTATAAAAATATTTTTGGTACACCTAGAGTTATCATTAGTGATGAAGGCACACACTTTTGCAATAAATTGTTTGAAAACCTATTGGCTAAATATGGTGTGAAACACAAAATTGCTACTGCCTACCATCCACTAACAAGTGGACACGTGGAACTGTCAAATAGAGAGTTCAAAAGAAATCCTAGAAAAAGTTGTAAATCCAACTAGGAAGGATTAGTCTCTTCATTTGGATGATGTTTTGTGGGCTTATAGAACTACCTATAAGACCCTTTTAGGAATGTCACCCTATAGATTGGTATATGGAAAGACTTGCCATTTACCAATTGAACTTCAATACAAATCACATTGGGCTATAAAAAAGTTTAACACGGACTTACATCAAGTTAGCGCAACTAGAATGCTGTAGCTTCATGAGTTAGAAGATGACATCAACTTTTACTTAGGGTTGATTAAGGATTTCAAGGCTCCTATCCCATGGATGACTTATTTCAAGCTGGTGAAGAAGATGACAAAAATTGAGCTTAAGAGATGCTGAAGTCCTTCCTTGTTGAGGGCACAAAATGAATTTTTAAGAAGGGGTGAACTCTGATAAGTGTTCAAGGAGACCTCCATCATATCATCCGTACCTCCATCATGCTCCCAACTCATATGGAGACTATGAATAAAGAAAAGTTGGTGTTGTTGCATTGTTTCATGCAAAACAAAGAAGATTCCTGTTGGACTTTTGATCTAACAAGAGATTTAGAAGCGTGCTTTTGACAAAAAGGGACGTCTATTTTTCCCCTGCTTAATCGCAAATTTATGTCAAAAGAATGGTTTGTTACCTCAGTTGGACGACAAAGTCTTAGTGAATAGAGGAGTGGTTGGTGACCTGTCAACAAAAAGATTTCCTCAAAGTAGTGTTGCTCTTGAAGAAGAATATATGCAACCTACTCAAACCACCCCTCAAGGAGATTTCATCACTAAAGAACAACATAAACTAATTATATCTCACTACTACAACAACAACTATAACAACGACATAAATTACTTTAAACTACAACGACATAAACTAGTTATATCTCACTACAAACTCATTACAAATCAAAAGTATTTTGTCAAACACTTGACATACAACAACTATAACAATTTATTCAACCTTTTATCATATTTCAACAACAACAATGAATAGACATAACAACAACAACAAAATCAATACCGACTACAAACATAAAACTACTTTAAATTACAACAACACTATAAACTATTTATATCTCACTACAAATTCATTACAAATCAAAAACATTTTGTCAAACACTTGACATACCACAAATATAACAACTTAAAAAACATAAATTCAATTGTAACACCAACAACTAATTGACATAACAACAACATCAATATTCATCTCTAACTATCTATTGAATCTACAACATAAACACTAAAATCAAAATTATAAAACACTAAAATAAAAAATATAAAAACAAAAAATTTATCTTCACAATTAAAAATTCATGAATCAAAAAGTGAGCTTTTGAAGTTATTGGCGGTTGGTAGAATCGTAGGATCCGGTAAGGGGTATTTTGGGGTTTGGCAGAGCTGTTTCTCTCGCAATCAGTTTGCATCTTCCGACGATCCACCTCAGGTCAGAAGAAAGCGAGTTTGAATAATGTATTTGGTGTTCCATTCATATCAATTTATTCTACTATCAATTATATATATGTTTTTTCCATTTCTATGACATACTCCAATTTTAGTATCTATTATGTGTGTATAGTTTAGGTCTCGACATTTGGAATCTCTGCTCTAGTGCTCTGAGTAGTATAATTTCTGAATGAATCTCAGTAACTGATTTTTTTTACATCTTTTTGTTAGAATTTTATATTTGATTATTTTTGTCATTCACTTTGAGGTTTTGTTTGGATTTACAATCTGTTCGGATTGGGTTACTTTACCTTCTCTATTACGATAAACATTTGTTAAAAACAACTTATGACATGCTATGAAACACACACAGACACCAAACACGACACTGATACTAACGACACAAATAATAATTTGAGAGAGTGAATTAATTGAAGGTAATTAATTTCTCGGTGTCAGATACCGGGACACGCATTCGATCAAAAATGTCGGTGCTACAGAGATGACATGTCTGCTTAGTTCCACAAACTCTCTAGAATAACTTATGAAAACATTTATAGAAACAAAATGATTTTGTATATTTCAAATTACTGTATGTAGAGTACATAAGGAAACTTATTAGATAGAGATGACAAATAGAAAAAAACATCCAATCTTAACAAATAGAGATGATTTTGAAAATAAATAAACTGATAAGATTGAAACTAAGTCAATACACCTACACGCCCCTGCAAGATGGAGGCAGATCGAATGACATGAATCTTAGTCTTGAGCTAGTTATGGTGCAAGGAAGAAAGGGTTGAATGAAGTCGTTTTGATGATTATTACAAGGGTTGAAGAAAAGCTCCCACCAATTTTAAACACAAGAAATGGAAAAATAATAGGAAAGGATTGTGAAAATGCCGTCCAAAATAAATGGAGTCCATACATAGGTCGTAAATACAAGGTTTTGAATGAAAGCTTCCACAACCAAATCATACAACACCGAAAATAACACACAATAAAAGCCAAAGTCACTCGGTGAATTGAATCCACATTTTCCTTGACAATTGCAGGATGAGCAGGAATGAAGAACAAAATACATCATCTTTGAGCTGTAACTTGGAGAATCCGAATTTCTGTCCACCTTGACAAAGGAAACAATCAAATCAGGTAGATCATACAGTTACCTAGTTAATTAAACAAGTTCAATGATGCATGATTGTAAAATTGAATGCAAGTGCGAGAATGCTTTGTACAGTAGCATGACTTTTTTTGAAAGGACATTAGCATGAGTTATTTTGATACCCTTGAGATAAAATAGGCAATTATGAAAATGAATTAAATATTTGAATTTTTATGCAAAATATTACTACAAAAATTTATTGAACTTTCTATGTCTTTGAAATTATTAAACCATCCCTATTACTTCTACTCCTCTTCCTTCAAAAAAGCCAAATGTCATCGTGAATTGTTATTGCACAAACATCAGGTTCTCTATCATTACCAGTTTCCACCGCCTGATGAGCCCGCTCCGGCCAAAAACAGGTGAGCTTGATTGATGAATTTGGGGTTCCATTCATGTGAATTTATCCTCTAATCAAATTATATATACATATTTCAATTTTTTGCGTTTACTATGTGCTTGTTGTGTAATTTAGGTTGAATCATTTAGAGTCTCTGCTTTGTGTAGTATAAATTCTGGAAGAGTATCAGGGACATATTTCCTTTTAAACAATCTTTGTTTCTATTATCTACAATTAGACCTTAAAATAGTGAGTGATATGTATTTGTTTTCTTTTGTCATTCTCTTTGAGATTTCTTTGAATATATGTATTTTAATCTAGGGCATGGAAGTGGGTATCATGTGTGATGGCTGTTGGAGTTGGTTTTGTTTAGGGTGTAATAGAAGATTAGATTTTCGTGGATGAGAGAGCCCAGATCCATTGCCTGTCCAGCCAAATTTTGGCTGTTAATGCCCGAAGTTTGGATGGACCGGTTAGATAGGTGCAGAGAATATGGGTTCATCTATGCCAGTCTGGATCCTCTGCCGTTCTCCAGTCCATTCAACCAAATTTTGGCTGTTGGATTTGGGTAGAGGATCCGGTTCATAGTATAGTAATTTAAAAAGTAAAGAGTATGCCCTTTTTATTAAAAATTCAGTTTGTGGCCTATTGGATTTGGATCTGTTCATCCCCTCTATAAAACCTTGATTCTATCTAAGATCTCCTTTGATCCCCTAGTTCTATATCATGGTCTAAATTTATCAATGAACTTTATTCTTCATGTTCACAGATGATTGAAGCATGAAATGTTAAGAAAATAAAAAAAAAAATCAATTTTGATTTTCACACACTTCTTTCTCTTAAATTTTATCTATATTCCTTTTTCCTTTCTGTCAATAAAAAGAGATAGGAAGACAAGAAAGTGAGAGATGTGATGAGTGATGTAACATGAAAAAGATAGAGAGAGAAAGGAAAAGGTGTATAATAAGATATACAAGAGAAATAATAGTGAAAAAGTCAGGAATTGTAAAGATAAATAAAAGAACCATTGTGTGATAAGAGGAAATGTACCTTATTATTTTGAAGTAGACACAGCATTCTGAATTTGTTCATGTCTCATTGGAAGATGAGTTAATTGTGCGAATCTCATAATCATAAAATTTTGGTCCAAACCAGCGATGAATGAACACGAGAGGAACATGCTTGATAATCCAGTGGTTGTGTCCTTCATCTGGATCAATGCTCTTAACAAATTCGTCTGGCATATCAACTAAGTCAATGACTTTGAGCTTATACAAGAGTTTGATGCCAGCGGGTACCTCCTTCAGTTGGGGGATCTTTTCCATTTTAAGATATTCAAGAGAGAGCAAAGCTCCTTTCTCTATAAGGATAGAATTTACTCTATTCAAGTGACTCAGAATCAGTTCTCTCAATTTTTGAAATCCTCCATTTTGAAAATGCAAAGTTTCACCATCATAGGCATTGTCCCACAAAGAGAGCTTCAGTAGATTTGGCAAGTTTTTCAGTGACTGCATTGGATCATGTTTCAGCTTGGATAAACCCAACCTTATCTTAACAAGACACTCAAGTTTTGGAATCCAATCAGGCAACTTCTCTAGTCTAGCTTTCAAGTGAAGCCGCCGAAGTTTTGGTGGAGACGACACGAAGTTCAAATCAATAACTTCATCTTCTACTATTGCAGTGATATTAAGTGATTCAAGGTGTTGCATCTCTACTACTGCAGCACATAAGGCAATCCCATGTTCTCGTTTTACATGCCTTAGACCGAGCTTCCTTAACTGCCTTAACATTTTCATCTCTTCAATGAGATCTACTCCCCCATGATCTACCTCCACATAACAAATATTTTGTAGGGAAGTCAAGTTCTTAATACCTTTTTCCATCAGCACACCAGTTGTAAAGCCCAAAATAGAATATTTTTCTTCATAGTTACGATTGAAAGCAAGAAGATGCTGTAACTTTGTCAGCTTGTTTATTTCTCTTGGTATCTCATGCACAAGTGTTTCTCTTAAATCCAATGTCTCTAAGTTCTGTAGCTCACCTACAGATTTAGGAAGAGCCTTTACTTTTGTATTGCTTAGGTTTATGTACCTTAAGTGATAAAGATTCCCCAAATTATTAGGAATATGATTCAACGATGTACCTTGCATGTCAAGTACCTTCAAAATCCTAGACTTTGCACACAATTTAGCCATGAAAGGCTCTAACAATCCACCTTTTTCGAAAACATGAATAGCACGAAAATATGAATTGTTCTTGCTCTTCAACACATTGTTGGAACTAGTGGCAGTAGATAGACGTCTAGTTATTCCAGTGATAACTGATTCATCATCTTCATGCACAAAATGACAGAAACTTAAATGCTTCATTTTTCTAATGATTACTACCCGCAATAAATCATGGACATGACATGTTTTAACTCTCCCCTCAAAACCAAGCTTTGAGACCTGGACTAGACTTCTGTAAATCAATTCAGACAAGTACTCCTCTGCAATTTGCTTTAAAGTTCTTCTCCCATCAGATTTAACAAACCCTTCAGCTATCCATTGTCGAGTTAATCTCTTGTGATTAATAGAGTAGTCCTCTGGATATATGCCAAAATATAAAATGCATGGCTTCAAGTAGTACGGCAGGTCATCGTAACTAAGAGATAAAATCTTTGTTATACTTGTTAAATGAGCATTACGTCCCAACTCCAGGCTCATATTTTGGTTCACCTTTTGCCATTCAAACAATGTTTTAGATTTTGTTGAAAGTAGACCACCAATGGCTACAATTGCCAAAGGTAACTGCTTGCATTTTTGAACAATTTCTATTGATACAGCCTCAAGCTCTGGTGGACAATGTCCATCAAGCTCAAATCTGAATGCTTTCTTGCAGAAGAGTTTCCATGCTTTGTTTGGACTCAAAAGTTGCAGGTTGTGAACATGAACTGGAAAGGATTTCTTGAAAAATTCTGCAACATGCATCATTCTAGTGGTGATTATGATCCTACTACCTCCGTCGTTGTTAGGCATGGCAAGTTCAACCTGGTCGGAAAAATCTTCGTTCCATACATCATCAAAGAATATCAAATACCTCTTATGTTGCAGGTATTGCTTCACTTCTTTAATTAGTGACTTGTCATCCAATTTTTGTAACATCTGCAGAAGAGGATCTTCAATTTCCCGACAAAATTGCTCCATCGTGTTTATCAGTAACCCCCTCAGTGTATGATTGAGAAACTGTTATGCAAGCACGACAATCAAAGTGTGCTGTTACCTTTGGACTGTCGAAAACTAGCTTCGCAAGAGTTGTTTTTCCTAGACCCCCCATTCCTACCACTGAAATCACTGTGCGCTCAGCTGCACCCTCCAATAACCAGCCAAACAGTTCTTCTCTTCAAATCCTACTATTTTTGTTTCTTCAATGAAAAGGGAAGACATTTGAGGATCGCACCATCTTCCATTTTCTGTTTCTCTGGTGCTGTTGCTGCTTGATGGTCCTGGTTCATGTGAAATTTGAAAGTTATACCTCTCACTTCTTTTCTTGATTTCATGAATTGACAACTTAATGTCCTTTATCTCAGATGCTATCCGATGACGGGGAATCAAAGTTTTGATTAAGCTTGCAAACTTGTAGACTAAAGCTCCACGTCCAGGAGGATTGACTCCATGCATCAGCAAAAGGTATTCATCAATGACATCTTCAATTCGAAATGATGCTTCTCTCATATGCTTCACCCAAGTTCTTATTCCATCATTGTTCTCTGCTTCATCTGCGGCCCTTCTGTCTGCATCTTTGAGGAAGACTTGAATGATTTCTAGTTCATCTTTGATGTCTAAAACATCCTTGTGTACACCACTCAGCAGATTTGTTTCTTCTTTTAGGAATTGGAACACTTCCCCCAGAGCAAACAATACGGCTGTTTCTGCCATTTCACTATCCTCTCATATTGCTAGCTGCTACCTTAAAATTATGCTGTTCAGATAATCTGTATAACATCCTAATATGGTGTTCTGCCTTTTTTTGTTTTTAAGCTTCAAAAGTCAAAGGAAAGGAATGCCATTATTTTGTTATTAGCCTATGGCAATGTGATGTAACGTGATTAGTTTTATCAACTTGGTGCATGCAGACCATGTTTTTATAAGAAAAAAATGTTTGATATGCTGTAATTTGACAACTGAATGTGATCATGTATGTATGATTATTAATTTTTTATAATCTTACATATAAGACAGTAGTTATTTGTGTTTATAACCAACTTGCAAGGAAGTGATCATCCATAGTGAAATAAATTAATGCAAAAAATATGGTAGAAGATTTAGAATTATTTGATAATTTATTGATTATCAATTTCTCGCCAGAAACTGATTATGTCTAGATTAAGACTCAAGATCCAGGACCACATCCTAGAAAATCATTTTTTGTTTGTTTTATATTATAATTAGTGGATGTAAGCTAGCTTCCAAATAACTAGTATATATGCAGCCGTATGTTTATCTCTGACTTTGTACTCTTGACATGGATTTGTTGTACAGGTACTATTGTTCCATGGATTTGGTACTTAATTGATTTGAATTAAATGGGTTAAATCTTAATATTGTTGTGTTTAAATTTGGTTAAGCTTTGAATGCCCAAGTAGTGTGAAGTTCATGGAGCTTTAATATTAGTGTTTTCTTATGTTAATACATGTTCGCACGTTACTCATAAAATTGTCTTTTGAAAAAAATTATGTTACTCATAAAATAGGAGGCTTTTTTTCGTTTTAGAGTAGTTTGCTACATATAATTTGTGTTAGTATATAAGCTTAAGCACAGGCTTTTTTTTTGTTTTTGTTTTAGATACAGAGTAGTTTGTAAAATAGTAGGCTTTTCTTTTTTTTTTTCTTTTCGTTTTAGATATAATTTTTTAAACATGTTTCCTTTTACACACACAAGGCCACATTTTAAAGCTTAAAAATAGGGAGGACATTTTGATTTTTTAACCAAACCAACACAAACCAAAGTGATTTTGAGTAGGAAAAATTTTAGAACTCACTCTCACCAACACCATCTCGGTCATAATGGAAAAGAGGGAAAGGAAAGAAAAACTTACTTTTCAAGCTATTCCTCACACTCTCTCTCTTGACACCTTCACCAAATTCTCACTCTAGGAACCACCAAATTTCTCTCCAAGTTTTTTCACCAACACTAGCTTGTTCTTGATGAAAATGAAGGAGACAAAGGCAAAAGTAAATATTTATGAGAGAATGGGGAGGGAATCAGTTCTATGGGTCAACCAAGAGGAGTTGATATTTTCATCACTAAGTCAACAAGGCAAATGCTCAACATCCCCAACTTTCTCAACAATTTACCGGAAGTTTATCTTTAGTAGTGTTATTTTACCATATATCTGAAATTGACTGAAATGTCCTTTCGATAGTATATTTAACAAGTTGAGATCATCTCCATTTCTTCGCAATTTCTCGATAATTTACTGAAAATTTGACTTTCAGTAGTGTTATTTTATCAAAAGTCAACTTCTAATAGAGTATTTAACGAGTTTAGATCATCTCCATTTCTCAAAAGAAATGGAACACACAACACAATTATTATAGTTTTTTTTTACGTATATAGTCAATAAATATTCAATTTATGTCACATGTTCAAAAATTGTGTATAAATACATACATAAAATTATAAAATTATAGTAATGGAATAAATGGATATGATGAAAAATAGAGAGGGTGCTAATTAGGATTTAACACCGTGTGAACAATCACTGATCAACAAATGTCTCACCTTCTCCATTTTGTTTTAATTGTGACAAAATGGACAAAGAACAAAGAGGAGTTTTGGACCACACATATTTTATGTTAAGTTGACACTAGTTTATTGTCTCAGCATTGTCCGGTTAGGCATATAAAAAAGTTATTTATTCTATTGCTAAAATTTTATATTGGTTAAACATAATAATATAAGATAAAATAAAAATGTATAGATTCAATTTTAAAAGATGTATACATCTCTGAATTAACAAAACAACAAAATTGAGGTCCGCTGAATACATGATGTAATTTTTATTTGTTTTTGTTAAAAAGTGGTACTCAAATTAAGAAGCCCAATTAGTTTTGGGCAGTTAGTTAGTTAGTTGTAACTAAATTTAGTTAGTTAGTTTGTTACTCCCAATTGTAAGCAAACTGTATATAAGCCAAAGCAAGGCTGGAGAACTAACATATAAGAAAAATAGAGTGCAGAGCTGCAGTTTTAAATAGTGCAGAAAAACTGGCAGCATAAGTGCAATTTCAAATTGTAATCATTTCTCATATCCAAATAGTGATAATTCAAGTCGGATCCAGTCCCCCAGACGTAGGAGTTAATCTCTGAACTGGGTTAACAATTGTGAGTGTTCATTTTAGAATTACAAGCTTCAAATTCTGTTTAGAAAGATCAATCTTTGTTTCAGTCAGAAACGAAGATCGTTCTTGGATTTTCTACAGATCAATCCTCGTTTCAGTTTCATCAATCTGCGTTTTTTGTACAAAACCGAGAACGATCTTGGTTCATTGACTGATTGATCTCTGTTTTTACGCAACAACTGGTATCAAGAGCACGGGAGTATTCGATTCAAAGGAAGGATGGCATCTACAAAGTATGCAATTGAGAAATTCGATGGGAAGAATGATTTTGGGTTATGACGTCTCAAGATGAAAGCGTTGCTGGTTCATCAAGGTTTGGCAGGAGCACTGGGAGGAGAGAAAGACATGGCATCCACACTACCAGAAAAGGAGAAGAGGGATATCATGGAAAAGGCTCATAGTGCTTTAATCTTGAGTCTTGGAGACAAGGTTCTGAGGGAAGTGTCAAAGGAGACCTCTGCAGCAGGTATTTGGCTCAAATTAGAATCTTTATACATGACAAAATCATTAGCGAATCGTTTGTACTTAAAATAAAAATTATATACTTTCAAGATGCAACCTGGGAGATCAATTGAAAATCATATGGATGAGTTTAATAAGATCATATTAGATCTTGAAAATATTGATGAAAAATTGAAAGATGAGGATCAGGCCCTGTTGTTGATAAATTCATTATCAAACTCTTATGAAAATCTGTGTGATACACTTATGTATGGTAGAGATTCCCTGACAGTAGAAGAAGTACAAGCTGCACTAATGTCCAAAGAATTGAAGAGGAAGTCAGATGGGAAAGAAGAAAGCAGTGGCGAGGGACTGTTTGTCAAGGCCAAGGCAGGGAAGAAGAATCAAAAACAGAAGAATAAGTTCAAAAACAAAGAAAAGGAAAAGTCTAAAATGAGATGTTTCATATGCAAGAAAGAAGGGAATTTCAAGAAAGAATGTCCAGATTGGAAAGGAAAGAAAGGATCACATAGTGATGATGATTATGGAAATGCATCTATAGCTTCTGAAGGGTATGAAAGCTCTGAAGTCCTTATGGCAAATTCAACTGAAATCATGGATGATGACTGGGTACTTGACTCAGGATGTTCATTTCACATGACCTCAAATAGAGATTGGTTTCTTGACTACAAAGAAACGGATGGAGGCAAGGTGATTATGGGGAACAAATCAGCCTACAAGGTAGTTGGAATTGGTTCAATCAAGCTGAAGCTGGAAGATGGAACCATGAAGATTTTGTCAAAGGTGAGACACGTTCCAGAACTGAAAAGAAATTTAATTTCTCTAGGAATGCTAGAGGAAGCTGGTTGTTCATACAAAGCAGAGAAAGCCACTCTAAAAGTCATAAAAGGATCATTGGTAATCATGAAGGGAACAAGGGATCATGGAATCTACCTTCTAAATGGTCAAGCAGTGACAGGAATGGCAGCAGTGGCTGTTCAAGCATCAAGCAAAGCCAGACTATGGCATCAAAGGCTGGGTCATGTCAGTCTAAAAGGAATGCAAGTTCTGGACAGGCAAGGCATGTTAGGTGGGGACAAGATCAGTGATCTTGAATTTTGTGAGCATTGTGTGTTTGGAAAGATGCATAGGGTCAAGTTCTCCAAAGGTAAACATTGCTCAAAAGGAATTCTGGAATATGTTCACAGTGATCTATGGGGCCCTGCAAAGATTGCTTCACATGGAGGTAACAAGTATTTCATTACATTTCTTGATGATTATAGTAGAAAAGTATGGATTTACTTGTTGAAAAGTAAGGATGAAGCATTTAAAACCTTTAAAGATTGGAAGTCTGTGGTTGAAAATAGGACTGACAAAAGGATTAAGACTCTAAGGACATATAATGGTCTGGAATTCTGTAGTGAGGAATTCACTAGCTTTTGCAAAGCTCATGGTGTGAACAGACACAGGACTGTAAAGAACACACCTCAACAAAATGGACTAGCTGAAAGGATGAATAGAACCTTACTTGAAAGAATGAGATGCATTCTGTCAAATGCAGGGATGCCTGCACAGTTTTGGGGAGAAGCTGTCCATACAGCTTGTTATTTGATAAATTTGAGTCCATCTACTGCAATTGAACTAAAAACCCCTCAAGAGATGTGGACAGGATAGGCTGCAAACTACAATCATTTAAAAGTGTTTGGATGTGCTGCATACTACCATGTAAATGAAGGGAAGCTAGCCCCTCGAGCCAAGAAAGGATATTTTGTTGGATATCCAAGTGGAGTAAAAGGTTATAGAATATGGTGTCCTGAAAGCAGGAAATGTATCATCAGCAGGGATGTTAAGTTTCATGAGGTTGAGCTATTCAAGTTTGTAACCAATGCTGCAAATAAAAGCTCACATCAGATTGAAGATGAGAGGATTGATCTTGAGGTGGAGAAAGATGGAGAGAAACGAAGAACGATCCTGGAGCAACAGCAAACTCAACAAGACAGAACTGAGAGGTTTGGTCTTGAGGTGGAGCAAGTTGCAGAAAATCGAAGATCGATCTTGACTCCTGCCACAGAAAAGGAGAACGATCAACAGAAGTCAAGAACGATCCTGACTTCAGAACAACAACAATCTGAGCAAGACAAAACTGATGCAAACCCAGCAGAACATGCTATGTTTCCAGAGCAGGAGTTAAATGATTATATCCTCATCAGGGATAGAGAAAGAAGGGCATCAAAACCCACTCAAAGATATGGTTATGCAGACATGATCAGCTATGCATTACATGCTGCAGAAGAGATTATACAAGAAGATCCCAGGAACTACAAAGAAGCTGTCAGGTCTCAAGACAAAGACAAATGGATTTCAGCTATGGCTGAGGAGTTGAAATCATTGGAGAAGAACAACACTTGGGAACTCATACCCAAGCCAACCAACTCCAGAATTGTAGGCAGCAAGTGGATTTTCAAGAGGAAGGAGGGAATTCCAGGAGTTGAACCACCCAGGTTCAAAGCACGACTAGTAGCAAAGGGATTCACTCAAAGAGAAGGTGTAGACTACAATGAAATATTTTCTCCTGTAGTCAAGCATGCATCTATAAGGATAATTCTAGCCATGATAGCACACTTTGACATGGAATTGGAGCAGATGGATGTCAAAACAGCATTTCTCCATGGAGATCTGAATGAAACAATATTAATGCAGCAACCAGATGGTTTTAAGACTCAAGGAAAGGAGGATTGGGTCTGCTTGTTAAAGAGATCACTCTATGGGCTAAAGCAATCACCAAGGCAGTGGTATTTGAGGTTTGATTCATTCATGCTTAGTCAAAGTTATGCTAGAAGTAATTTTGATAGTTGTGTGTACTATAAACAAGTATCATCATCCACATTCATTTACTTGCTGCTATATGTGGATGACATGCTAATAGCATGCAAAAGTATGAAAGAAATAGAAAAATTGAAGGGCCAGTTGAAGAAAGAATTTGAGATGAAGGACTTGGGGCCAGCCAAGAGGATTCTAGGAATGGAAATCATCAGAATCAGAGAACAAGGAAGACTGATAATTTCTCAAGAGAGCTACATTGGAAAGGTTCTAAATAGATTCAACATGAGTGAATCAAAAGCAGTTAGCACTCCACTAGCAGCTCACTTCAAGCTTTCTTCAGCCATGTCACCAAACACAAACCTGGAAGCAGAAGACATGAAGAATATACCATATGCAAGTGCCATAGGGAGTATCATGTATGCTATGGTCTGCTCAAGGCCAGACATTTCTCATGCTGTAAGTGTCACGAGCAGATTTATGGGAAACCCAGGGATGAATCATTGGCAAGCTGTCAAATGGATTCTAAGGTACCTAAAGGGTACTCAAAGCATGTGTTTGGAATACAGCAAAAGTTCAGAACCTTCAAAGCCAGTCCAAGGATTTGTAGACTCTGATTTTGCTGGAGATTTAGATAGAAGAAGATCTCTTACAGGATATGTGTTCACAGTGTTTAATAACACAGTCAGTTGGAAAGCTAATCTTCAACACATAGTGGCATTATCAACAACAGAGGCAGAATATGCTGCACTTGCTGAAGCAGTGAAAGAAGGAATTTGGCTAAAAGGATCGATCACAGAGCTTGGGGTCAAGCAAGAAGCTGTTTGCATACATTGTGACAGTCAAAGTGCCATTCATTTGAGCAAAAATCAAATGTATCATGAAAGGACCAAGCATATAGACATCAGACTTCATTTCATTAGAGATGTCATTGAAAAGGGTGAGATACATGTGGCAAAGGTGCATACAAGTGATAATCCTGCTGACATGTTTACAAAACCTGTCACACTTAGCAAATTCAAACACTGTTTGGATATGCTGCGAATCAAGTCCAAAAACTGAGATCAAGGACAAAGGGGATCTGATTTGAAGGATCACAAGCTGAAGCTTCTCATTTGGTACCAAGGTGGAGAATTGTTAAAAAGTGGTACTCAAATTAAGAAGCCCAATTAGTTTTGGGCAGTTAGTTAGTTAGTTGTAACTAAATTTAGTTAGTTAGTTTGTTACTCCCAATTGTAAGCAAACTGTATATAAGCCAAAGCAAGGCTGGAGAACTAACATATAAGAAAAATAGAGTGCAGAGCTGCAGTTTTAAATAGTGCAGAAAAACTGGCAGCATAAGTGCAATTTCAAATTGTAATCATTTCTCATATCCAAATAGTGATAATTCAAGTCGGATCCAGTCCCCCAGACGTAGGAGTTAATCTCTGAACTGGGTTAACAATTGTGAGTGTTCATTTTAGAATTACAAGCTTCAAATTCT
>JBBPBQ010000001.1:4398042-4484117 GCA_037974755.1 Cicer yamashitae | reverse complement strand
GTGCAATGACATAATACGATAGTTATTAATATGTGTGATGTGATAAGTATTATTAAATGTCAATTAATACCATTTGGTAGTATTTATATTCAATGTTATATTTATAGTCAACAATAATGCATATATAAACTTTTAATAATAAAAAAAAAAAGACTTCATATATAAACCTTTGTCTAAAATGTAATATATGTTATGTATTTGAATGAGATGGACACCACAAGAAATTCTATTTTCAAGTTGAAATTTTTGGTTGCTTTCTTTATCATTGTGTCAGGTCTAAAATCATTAAGCTTATTTTTCATACATCATGTTTTCATTTTTACTCTAATTAGTTTACCTTTTATATCTTAATTTTACATGTTACATACAATGTTGTTTTTATGTTCATGTATTTTTTATATATGCAGCTATGTTGATCGAATCTGAAGTTGAAGGAATTAGTGATGCGGTCTCATCTTCCAAAACAGAAACAAATTGTTACGCAGATTGTCCAAAATCTTGTGAAAGTGTTTCAGATTGTAGGAATTGTTGTGTATGTAAGGTTATTGCGAGTGATGTGACTTTTATTCCTGTTTGTGTTAAAGAAAAATATTGCACAGGTATTAAAATTATTATTCCTAGTCCACCTCCACCAATTGCAAATTAAGTATTAGAATATTGTAATGCAATCATCATTATTGATGAGAAAAGATAAATAAAAATTCTTGCACCTTATTTTGTATTCAAACATTATTTTCATCTTTTTTTTACTAATATTCAAACATTATCTTACAAAGAGTTGGATATAACTATTTTAATATTATTTTTAATGAAAATAAATTATTTTAATAAATAATACCAGAGATACTGCAATCCATTTCATTTTAATCTTGCAACATTGTTATACCAACAAAAAATCTATGACTTAACCCCTTTCCCTCTATCAAAATAAATCATCCTAAAAAAAAATTAATACGAATAACAACATTATTTTCACTTGCAATTTTTCCCTCATTTTTTTTCCTCTACAAAAGTCATAAATATCATGAAATTTATTAAAATATAATACTCTCTCGATATTTTGCCTACACTGCATTATAATAAATTCATATTTATGAAGTATCTCAAACATATTTAAAAAATAAATAAAAATCATACTTTTAAGATGAATATCCATAGTTATCCTAAAAGTATTGATATTCGATAGATGTGGAAAGATAATTATAGCTTTTTAGAGTATGTCGATGCACCACACCTCTTGGTGCACCACACCACATGCCATGGGCGACCCTAGGAATAAGGATGAAAATAGGCTAGACTATGTACTAAAGGTGTTGGAAAACACAAGAAAGGGGGTATTGTGTTTACCATTTTCAATATTATATGTTTTTCTTACAAAAATCATTCTTTATCAAAACATTCAACTTACTATTGAAATAGGTTTAGAGAGAATAAGGTTGAATCATAAAGAACTAAGATGGGATAATTTAAAGAGACTAAAGAGACACAAATATTTTTATACTAGTTCACAACAATTTGTTCCTACCTCTAGTCCTCTCCTTACAGTGAGATTTTTCTTCAGTACAGTCAAAAGTTTAATCCACTATTTTCATTAAATAGTTGTACAAGTATTCTTTACTATGCCTCTTCAAGCTTTGAATATTTTTCTATAGCCTCTCCAGACTTTCGTTCCTAGAACAGTTCTTCAACATACTGGTATCCTGCCGTTAAGGCTCATGAGGGTCATTGTACTTTTTCAGGTACCTCTTACAGAATGAGAGGGTTGTGCCACTATTGGGATAATTTACATTGGTTCTAGTTTGTGTCTAAATTGACACAACGTTTATTGTTAGGATTCTAACTCTTATTGAGAAAATGTTACATATTAAATCCTATATTAGTGCAAGTGTGTAAAAACACTTTGACTGATTTACATCAACTCTAATAACTTTCTATGAGAGGATAATTCACTTATTCTTTTGGTTTGATGTGTTTTTGCCTTTTTTCTCTCCTGATTTTCTTCTTTTAGCACATAGCCTTTTTTATTTTCTCTCTTTCTTGCTCGCTCTCCCTCACTCTTCGTAAAGGACTGAGTGAGTTCTCCTTAAATAGAAAGAAGAAATGCCCATTGAGAATGTTACCATTGGAGATCTTCAAACACTATTCAAGATAGGTCGACCTTTAATGAATATCCATATATATCTTCGTGAATGACTCCGCATATCTTGGTATTCAGGACAGGGAATCAGAGGATATTGTAATCAAGTCAAACATTAAAGACTTTCAAACACATAGCAGATTCAGAATGTTTGTCAGAGGATGTAAAGTTGCTTTGTCTTCTTTGGGCGTTGATTTTTTCAGAGGATACATAAATATTCAGAGTCAAACGATCAGACGCTTGATGTGATTATCAGAGACAAAGGCAGTAACTTGCTTATCACGCTTGTCAGAGGCAGTAACTTGCTTGTCACACTTGTGAGAGGCAGAGGCAAACTAGCTTGTCACGCTTATCAGAGGAAGAGATAGATTAATTTTTGTCACACTTATCAGAGGCAGAAGTAGAAGAATTCTTGTCACGCTTATCAGAGGCTGAGGCAAAAGAATTCTTGTCACACTTATCAAACATAGAAGAACATAATTCATGTTGGGTTCATTAGAGGCAACTGAGGTATTACGTTGCTTGCATCCCAAAGTCAACTGAAGCTAGTGAAAATAAAGGCGCGTCTCACCATACTTACGTTGTAGCTGAAGTGACGTCTTGATTTCTTTTGCCTTTGTCTAGTCATCAGAGGATAGACCTTATGTTGCGACTCATGCTTTGTTGCACTTGTTTCCGCAATATTTCTTTTGCTCTATTATATCTTTTAGAAATAGTTATTAACATAACTCTTGCCTTTAATTTGTACACTTAGCATATATAGTTAAAGGATAGTTGTTCTTTATTTGTTTGTATTTATTATCATCAAAATATCAACTAGATGATTGTATTTTAAAATACTATTGCACTAACATGTATGGCCTGAACTTGATCTACTTTGAAAATTTTAGACCTTAGTTTGGCCTATTACTGTCAAAACACCATTTTTAAGATGTGATCTGACTTATATCAAAGTCAGACAATGCATAAAAACTTGTTTAAACACTTACTTTACTATTCTTTTAACGAAAATCTACATAACTCAAGTAGTGAGTGATTTTGTAAATACAGTAGCAAATTAATATGTCAATGAGATTAAATTTTATTTGGATATCTAACATAATATTTTAGAGAATTTAACATTACATGACTTCAAATTTCAATCTTGTATTTTATAATAATATTTTTAAATATGTCGAAAATT
The DNA here is from genome assembly GCA_037974755.1 of Cicer yamashitae. Classification (NCBI taxonomy): domain Eukaryota; kingdom Viridiplantae; phylum Streptophyta; class Magnoliopsida; order Fabales; family Fabaceae; genus Cicer; species Cicer yamashitae. Next base: position 4,480,797 of record JBBPBQ010000001.1, on the reverse strand, counting down.
GATGTATGTCACTATGTGTAAGTTATACAAAATGGTTGTAAATTAATGATTTAATTTAAACTAAAATGTTTAATATTATTATAACAATAATAATAGTAATAAAAAATTTATTTATATTTAATTAAATAGATTGGTATGATAAACCTATAAGATTTTTTTAAGTGACATATAGCTTGACCTTTTCTTTTACCTAAATAGTCTTGTAAAAATAACTTGGTCACACTTATATAAAAAAATTTGGGTCTTCTATAGACTGAGTCATAGGCCCCTCACTGAGTCAACCAATAGTATTCTCACCCCCGAGATCATGCATGTGGGAGGTACGATTGTAAGGACATGTTTTTCTTTAATTAGTGTATATGAAATCTGTCACAAGTAGTTCTATGCAATAGAAAAGACTTTATTTATGATCATCAAAATTCAAATCCCAATTGTTATCCATCATTGAGGCAACATCTAACGATCATATCGATGCTACATTTTTTGACATAAAATTAATATTTCATTAATGATTAAACAAGACACCATTACAAAGATTTCTTTTTTGATACCAACAAACTTATTGCATTTCATTCCAAATAATAGATTCAATACAAGATGAAATACAATCAAACACATGGATACAAGCATATCACAGAGAAGCTCTAGCTAGCTTACGAGTGACAAAGTTAGCTTGCCTCCTAATAAAACTTACCTCAAAGTTTTGAAAAAGATTAAGATAATTCTTACAAAGATTCAAGCTGACATTTGATAACTTGCCTAAAATGTCATCTGCCACTTGTATGCAACCTAGTTCTATCAACCCTTTTTTAAATCTAAGTCACCTAGTCACTTAATAGCTTATAAATAAATGCTCGTTTGATAGACATGATAAGAGACATTATAACATATATTTATCATATCTTGTCTGAATTTAGTGTTGATGAACCAATGAGATGTGATAAGAATAGTAATTTACTCAATTGCTCTTATAAAATATAACTTAAAATATACAAAAATTGAAGTATAATAAAATATAAATAAAAAACAACAGATTTGATATTAAATTTAAAATTAAAATATTAGTAATGCATATACCAACTCCCAACCTTTAGATTTTTTAGGGGGTGAAACACCTTGAAACTTCACCATTTTTATGCTTTGGAATGGCATGCATAATCTCTAATGCATATGCCAACTCCAAATGCATTCTACTCCATGAACACAACAATGTCTACATTGCATTTTAATGTACTAGCTTGTGGCTTCTTCCATGCATGAAGGACAATTCATGCGTACTTGCCTCCAATTATGCAACAATTCATGTGCAATGTGGATGGACACATGCAACCTCTTCTCAATATCTTCCCTTACTTTTTCATTTCTTCTCTTCCAAATACAACATAACAACATTACAAAATCTGTTTTTTTGTAGCAAGTTCATTATGTCAAGTAGTTGGAAGATTAATTCAATGCATCCTTCACAATCCAGCACCTTCTAAGATTTGGATAGCTTTCTCACACCAAAATCATATATGCTGTTTATTTTCTATATTAGAATTGCAAAGGGAACATTGTCCTGAACAACTCACCTTTTTAAGTAGCAAATGTTGCCTAGTTGGAAGGCAACCTCTAGTTATTCTCCACAAAAGCTTTTTATTTTTTGAGCAAATTTCATTCTCCATATATGCATCAATCTCTCAGGTACCTTCCAAACATTGATATCTGTCAAGGTTTCCTTTGCATATAGTAGTAAACAGATTTATCAGAGTATGATCCATTTCTTATCAAACTCCAAACCTTGTGATCCTCCACACCATTCATTATTTTGGGCATGCGCAAGATCTCATCCTAATCTTCTTCCTTGCCATGCATCATAGGGTTTTCCATATACAAATTTTTAGAAAATTGTAACCAAGGATCATGCTAGACCCTTATCTTTCTCTCACCATTGACTTGCCATTGCGTAAGCCACCTTTGACTATTACCTGTGAAGTGTAGATACTACGCCATAGATAACTTGGGTTATGACCCAATTAAGTCCCAAAAAATCACTATTAGGAAAATATCTAACTTCGAAGATGTGGGATACTATAGTATATTGATTGGTTTCAAACTTCCAACCTTGCTTTCCAAGCATAGCCAAGTTAAAGCCATAAAGATGACAAAAACACATACCTCCATATTCTTTCCTCATGGTTAAACGCTCTCAATTCAACCAATTTATACATTTTCCCAATCCTTGATTCGTTCCCCACCAGAACGAATTCATCATTATTTAAATCCCTTTTCCAAGTGTTGTTGGTAATAGAGAGATACTCATGCAATAAGTTGAGGTTGATTGAGCTACCACCTTCACCAAAACTTCCTTCCCAACTTTAGATGAATGTTTACATGTCCAACTTTGAATTTTCAACAATCTGTCTCTCAGATAAAGTAAAGATAGCCTTCTATTTCTGACCAACCATAGATGGTAATCAACGATATTTTCCACTCCTTATGCCTTATGCCACGTTCATGATGGATGTGATTGTTGTTGAGACAAAATCCCAAATTAATATTTTGATGATAATTAAACAAAAATTAATTAAGACTTCTAATTATGATTCTAAGTGTTTTGGTATTTAACATGTGTGTTTGAGTGTGTTAATCAAAGATAGGTACCAAGCATTTCAAGTTAATTAGATCATATTAAAAAGAAGCAAATACATTCAGAGAAACGAATAACGTTCTTGACAGAATTCTGTAAAACGAAGAACGTTCTCCACAGCTCCAAAATAACAAGAATGATTAAAATTCTTAAAGAAATGATTAGTTCCATTTATTTACAATCTGTTCTAGTATGTCTCCAGAAATATACAAGGATCATTTCAGTATAAAAATCACTCCAAAGGACAAAGGCAAAAGTTATGCTTCATAATCATAAAGCAAGATCATTCTCCAAGTTGAGTAAGTATCAAGTACAAAAACTGACAGATTGGACTGAACACCTCAGCTGTACTTTTGAGCAGCTTGCACACGTGATACAAAGTATGGGATCACTTCAGATAGCTGTCAAGCAAAGTTTAAACCTCAACACACCTCAAAGTAGAAATGAAGATCGTTCTTGGATTACAAGAACATTCTTGCTTTATGGCTGATCTTATCCACTTACTGACACATGACAGCTCGACAATTCTCAACGGCCAAATGAGTTGTCATTAGCCTTCTTGAAGTCTATAAAAGAAGCTTCAAGATGAAGGATAGATAAGAGTTTCAAGTGCAAAGAAATACATCACTCATACAATCATATTCGAAATCTCTTAAGCTTTTCAATCATTTCAAAGATTCAGTCACTACACGAAAACACTCATTTTGTGGCCAACTTAAAAAACATTTTGTCGCCGAAAAAAACCCTCACAAATTGTTGACCGAAAAAGCCCTCACAAATTCTAAAATTCAATTTGGTTGTTATTTGTGGTTGAAAAAACCCTCACAATGGACTAAAATTTCAGCAGGATTTTGTGGCGGCCTAAGTCCTCACAAAATCACAACGTTAGAGCATTGTGAGGGTTTAGGCCGTCACAAAATCTTGCTGAAATTTTAGTCCATTGTGAGGACTTTTTCAGCCAAAAAATCACACTTTTATGAGGGTAAAGGTCGCCACAAAAGAAGCCTTTTGTGACTGTCTAGGCCCCATAAAGACAGTCGTTTTTGACTGCCTAGGCCGCCACAAAGGCCCGGTGTTCTCCTATAAATATCACTACTCCTCTCATTTTTCATTTCTACCTTCTCTCTAAATTTTCTCTCCACCTTCTCTCTACAAATATTTTTTCTCCAACTTTTCTCTCTACCTTCTTTCTTGAGTTTTGGGAAGTTTTTATTTTATATTTTGTTTTTTAATGTTATTTTTGATTTGAAGTTATTTATTTAATGAATATTATTTAATTTTTATTTTGACAGTGGTGCTATTGTGTTTATTGCGAAGAGTTGTTAGTTGTTTGTAAGCTTCAAGTCAGACACTACCCAGCATCAATTTAGTATATAATGCATTTTAAATATAGATTAGTAATTTATATAATTATTATTAAAAAAAATTATATGGTTATAAAATATTTAGACTTAATATTTTATTTTAGAATGTAGAATATATTATTTTGAAAATTGGGTATAATATTATTTTTAAACTTTAATATTAGTAAGATTTGTTAAAAAAAAATTACTAGTAAAATATTTAAATTGTAAAATTTATACTAAAATTAAAATGTAGTTATATTTTAAAATGTTGATGAAGTGTAATTTTTTTATTGTAGTTATTTTTGGTATTATGATTTATTATGTTAGTAAAATAGAATTTTATTAAGAAATTGTAATTTTTTTAGCAACAAAATAATACTTTTGAAAAAAAAGATTTATAATAATGATCTAATAATAAAATATGTAATATTATAAATATAAAATATTTTTATATTATTTTTAAAATACATAAAAATTTCATCATTCGAAATATTAGTAGATTTGTCCAAAAAAAAATAGAAATTATGTTGTTTACATAATATATGAAAAATAAAAATTTGAAACAAATGTAAAACTTATTGATTTTAATGTAACTATTTTTTAGAAAACATTATTAAAATTAATGATATTAATATTTAATGTTAGTTATTACAAAGAGTTGTATTTGAGTTCGAACAAAAATTTATATACTTTTACCGTCTCTATTTTTGTTTATAAGGACTTATTTTATGAAAAAGTTCATTAAACATCATTTGAAATTTTATTTTAGTTTATAGATATATAGTCTCTATTATGATTTATTATATTGTTTGTAGATGCTCCCTTAATTGACATATAAAGTATGTCATAATTTATTATTTAGTAATTTGTAGATGTTATTAACAAAATAATGGTTTTGAAAAATAAACCAATTTATATATAAATTTATCTAATTTTCAGAATAAACATATATATATATATATATACACATACATACACACATATAGACCGTAGTAAACAACGTTTTGCTAACAAGGTTGAAGAGTTTCTCAATTTCGTGAGAGTGCAGAAAATTGTCGAAGATGAAGGGGGATGAGATGTCCATGTTGTTTATGTCGAAGACTAGTGGTGGTGTGTACTTGAAGATGAAATGCAATTTCATACTATGTTGTCTCCAACACCAATTAATAATACTTTTGAGAGACTTTTGTCGTTGGATAATATTCCATCAAATAATGATCGAGGGTGTGGAGCTAATGATCAAAGGAATTATTATGATAATTGATGTATTCGAATAATATTTGCTATTTTTATTTTTTGTTTGTATGAATATATTATATATTATTATTTTGTTATGGTTTCACATGTGTTTAATTTTTGGTTTGTACGACATAATTTATTAATTTTGAAATGTTTTATTTTGTTTATTAGTAATAATTTAATTAATATTAAGATTATATGTTTGCCGCACTACTTGCCCACAAAGCCTGTCGAGCCAAGCTCGTTGAACCATCATTTTTTAAACTCGTGTTCGTGTGGAGGTGTGATGCCATTGATCACTGCATAAAAGAAATATTTTTTAACCATCCACTAAGAGTGTTGAGCAATTTCAATTTTTCTTTTACCGATTTTCCTAACGAAATGAAAGCAGAAAGATAACGAATTATGCAATTAGAATGATAATTACCACATCTAGTAACTAATTTTGTTGCTGTTGACATAAATGATTTTCTTCAAACGCGAATCAAACCCGTTGTGACAACAGAAACAATATAAGGGTAATTTCCTCGTTCCAAATAGAATCGACTGAAACTAAAGAAAATTAAGTTAGTGAATGAACAACATTACCAACGCTTATGAGCAACTGAAAACGAAAACAAACACAACTAAGGCTTTTACGATCATTAATCACCAAACCAAAGTAAGAATTGTCATTAATACACGACTTCAAGAAGTTGACCACATTAAGAGAAAATCACCCTCCACAATCATATTGCGAAAACCCATATCGTGCGCAAATTGAATTGCCTAGCCAACCAAAATTTTAGAGCTTCAGCAACATTAGCATCAGGAAGCGCATCAGAGTCCTAAGTAGCAGCTGCTAAAAGCAGACCTTTGGAGTATCTAACAATAGCTCTTACACCCCACTTGTTATCAACTGGTCTAGATGCATCAATGCTTAATTTGGAAGATGTGGGAGGATTACTCCAAACAAGGGAAAAGATAGTGAAATAGTTGGCTCCACGGCAGCGTGAGTATTCGTAAGACATTTATCATCTACAATGATATTCCAACCTTTGGGACAATGTTCACCCCTTACAAAAAAATTCCTCATAATTTACTTCAAATCACTATGCATTTAAATTTTCAACTAGATGTTAATGTTTTTGGATAAATAGAAGCATTTATATTGGTTACTCAAAATAAAAGTATTTATTTAGATGAAGAGGTTGTGATTAGTAATACAAGGGTTAAAAAATCTTCCACCAAATTAACACCTCACAAACGAAAAAAAAATCTTAAATAAAAGTCAATTATTATTTCGAGAATGAAGTCTATATAAAACAAATGTTGGTCTTGATTACAATGTTTTAAATTTTGTAGTTACTTAAAACACAGTTGCAATATAAGTTAATTCAGCAATATGAAGAGATCTCATTGGATGTCGGTGCAAAAGTATTTTAGCCAAAGATGCCTCCCTTTTAACTAATCAAATTTAACAATTATATCATAAAACAAACACAAATGACAAAAATAAAATACACAAGCACATTTGGAAGATATATATGAGGTATGATAATATTTTGCTGCAAATTCAAATGATGTTCATAATGAATATTAATTGGATGGAAGATTCTTATAGCATCTTAATGATTTCTATTTTTTTTACTTCCACAAATAGTTCATCAAGAATAAGTGTATTTGTAAGCAGAAAACCATCACATGATTGCAATAAACTAGATTCCAACTGAAGACTACATGCTTTTGGATCTATTGTTCATGTTAGTATAGGAAAGTCCCACATTGGCTAGAATATAACACAAATGAGTATTTATAAGCATATGAAACACTGGTTAGTGTGTCGAGTTGGGTAGCTCCAACTTGTGACCCAAGCGGGGGCAACAAGGTGATGGAACACAACTTTGGCTTGTCAGGTTGGGTTGGTGGCTGCACTCTCCAAGTTGAGAGTTGAGTCATGGGACTTGGGCGAAGGCTCGAGTCTCTTGGCTCTTAGACTAGATGGCAAGCATGCCCGCTCCAAGTTGAGAGTTGAGTCATGGGACTTGGGCGAAGGCTCGGGTCTCTTGGCTCCTAGACTGGATGGTATAGCGTGAGGTTGGACTCATAGAAGACATAGATGAATGGTAGTGGGTCTCTTGGCTCCTAGACTGGATGGTATAGCGTGAGGCTGGACTCATAGAAGACATAGATGAATGGTAGTGTTAGTTTGGGATTGGCTTGACTATCTCATTTTTTTTAATTAGGTGGTATATTACAATATTTAATTATTCTAAATTAGTCCATTTGTTAAAAATTAGTAGAAAAAGGAAAATAAAAAAAAATTTATTACTTAATTGATCAATTTAATATCTCATTTTTTTTAATTAGGTGGTATATTACAATATTTAATTATTCTAAATTAGTCCATTTGTTAAAAATTAGTAGAAAAAGGAAAATAAAAAAAAATTATTACTTAATTGATCAATTTATTCATCTAATTTTGAGTCTTCTAGTATTAATAGTAACTACAAAGAGCATGGTACATTTTTATTGCTTACGTTTGTGTGCGTTAAGTGAAAAAGATTCTCCAAATTATTAAGGGGCTTAGTAGGTAGCTTATTAAGAGCGGCTTACGACTTTGAAGTTTAATTAACATCTCTACAAATAGTGTTGTTTTAATGCAATTCTATAGATGATCATATCCATTCTTATTTATTGAAATTTTAATATCATAATCTTAAACTTATTATTTCGCTCATTCCACAATTTCTAAAATTCTTCAGTTCTTTTTATTTTAACATTATAATTCTGATCTAATTATGTTATTGTCCTTTTCAGTTTTAGCTAGTTAATATTTTAACTGATACCTCCAAATATATAAGGTATTTTCCAGCTTGCATAAATAATGAGGAAAAGAGGGATGTACAAAAACCTTAATAAGGAAATATTGGATGGATGAGTCACACACATGACTTCCTAATTTTTTTTTTACATAAACAATTTCATTTAAACGCGAACAAAATCGGTTGCGACTGTTATAATTAAGTTTGTTTGATAAACTATGACCCTTACTTATTTTGATGATAACAAAATCATTTTATGGGAACAATTTAAAGCACTAATATTCCGATTAAGTGTTCAGTTCCCATATCAAGTGAATTTTGTATGATCCTACACTATACCCACTGGTGATTGGACTAAAATGAAGAAACACGACTCCGCTTCTAAGTAATTATGTTTAGTCTGGTGAACGCGCTTTGAAACGAACATCTAATAATTCTAGAAAATACAATCAATGCTCTAATTCATATGAATCTAATGACTACAACAAACATCTAATCGTCTACCTCTAATAAACTTGACAAGCAAGTGATTGTTTGCCTTTGATAATTGCATCAAGCATCTGATCGTTTGACTCTGGCTAATAATGTATGCTCTGATGAAAGTCAACACTCTAATGGAAGACAATGCTCTGATGATAGTCAGTGCTTCGAAGAGGACAAAGCTTTTGCCCTCTAATAAACACCATCATTTTGTTATTTGTTTGAAGGTCTATGAGACATACTTTGACCATTGTATCTTCTGCTCCTTTTGTCTTCATACCAAGATACGCAAAATCAATTACAAGGACTAGTTTTGACATGTTTTTAATGACCAATCAATCTTAGAAGATTCGATATGAAACTCTAAAGATCTCTACAAAACGACGTGCAATCCCTACTTGAAAAAAACAAGAAACAATGCACTGCAATAAGCAAAACCTATTCATAGTGTCGATAAATATTTTTGAGAGTACCACTTTGTAAACACCCTATTGTGAGAGATTATTTTCAAAAAACCAAAACCTATTCTTTTGTAACCTAGCCTGGTAGTGGTTGCATCCCTCAACAGCTTGACTGCAATAAGCTACGAGGTTGAGAAGACTCGAACACAGTCCGTTTGACTAGTAGGTGTTCAATAGAAGTGTAATTCAGTGGTGAATTAGTGGATTAAATCCTTCAGGTTGAAGGGACTGGATGTAGCTGCCATGTTGGTGGTGAAGTAGGATAAATTGGTTGTGTTATTCTTTTTTTTTTTGTTTATCCCCCTGTTCTCTTTACTTTAGTTCAGTCTTTTTATAAACGCTTTTAAAATGAAACACAATTCAAACCCCTTATTTATTGTGTTTCTCGTTCTACAATTGGGATTAGAGCACAATCTCAAAGATGAGCACCTAACCGTGGTTGAGTAAAGATATGAGTTATTATGACTAACTCTTGTGATGAAGCTACAGGTGGAAACATTAACAGGCCCCCTCTGTTTGATTGAGAAAGAGTCGAGTATTGGAAAGACAGGCTCAGAAGTTTCTATATCTCTCATGATCCTGAACTCTGGGATATAGTCGGAGATGGGTATGAGGCTCAAAAAGACGCTGCTGGCGTTGGAATCTCCAGAAAGGATCTCAATGTTGATCAAAAGAAACAATACAAAATGCATCATAAAAAGCCAAAAACTTCATGATGAATGTTATTACCTTCAAAGAGTTTGAAAAATGCAATAACAAAGAAACAACAAATAGTATCTTTGACGCTCTAATTCTCAATTAGAAAGGAAATAAGCAAGTAAGAGAAGCCAAAGCAAATCTACTCGTTAGAAAAGTATGAATTATTCCAGATGGAAGAAGATGAAGACATTGAGACAATGTTCTCTAGATTTCAAACTCTGGTTTCTAGATTGAAGGTTCTCCAAAAGAGCTACACTACCTTCAACCACGTCAAGAAGATCCTCAAAAGTCTTCCCAACAAGTGGAGACCAAAGGTAGCAGCTATTAAAGACGCAAAGGATCTAAACAAACTACCTCTAGAAGATACGATGAGCTCACTCAGATCCTATGAGTTTGAACTAGTTGACGATGCGCTCAGAAAAAAGTCAAAGTCTTTGGCCCTCAAATCGCAAGGAAATAAGACGAATTCTAAAGACCTACAAGCTACTGAAGACATAGAGGAAACTAATTTAAATAATTAGAGTGAAGACTCAGATGATGAAGAGTTGCCCTTTATCTCAAGAAAAATCCAATGTATATGGAACAACAGGAATAAATCTTTCCCCAAAAGAGATTTTAGACGATCTTAAAGTAGTAGAGAGGGAAGTGAAAAATTAGACAAGAAACGAATCATCTGTTATAAGTGCAAGGAACCAAGTCATTTCAAATTAGAATGCCCTAAACTTCAGAAAGGAAAATCCCAAATAAAAGACTTCAAGGCAAAAAAGAAAGGTCTGATGGCTACTTGAGATGATTCTGATGAATCATCTGATGAAGATGAAGAGCATGCAAACATGGCTCTGATGGTTGATACTCATTGTGGTCCTAATTCTGAAAATGAATCTGTTGATGAAGAAATTGAGGTACTATATGACCTATCTTGTAATGAAGTTATATATATTAAATGAGTTTCTCAACAAAAATCATACGGTTTCTTCAAAATAAATTTATCTGACCTGGATAAACAAGAAGTAAAGGGTCTTATGTCTGTAAGTGAGGAACAACTAGTTTGGCAAAAGTTTAGGACATGCTAATTTGAGGTTAATCTCAAAATTGAAAAGACTTGATCTAGTCAAAGGCTTGCCAAATCTTAAGTACAAATCATATGTTCTCTGTGAGGCATGTTAGAAAGGGAAAAAAATAAGATCTTATTTTTCTTCTAAAAATGTTGTTTCCACTTCGAGACAACTTGAACTTTTACATCTTGATTTATTTGGCCTTGTAAAGAATGCTTCTGTCAGTGGTAAAAAGTATGGACTCTTTATTTTTTATGACTATTCCAGATAGACATAGTAAAGTTTCTAAAACACAAGGATGAGTCACATAAAGTTTTAACTACCTTTTTCAAACAAATCCAAAATGAAAGAGGCTTTTGTATAGCAACGATTTGTAGTGATCATGAAGGTGAATTTGAAAATGAACTTTTTGAAAAAAATTTGTGAAGAGAATGGAATTTTACATAACTTTTCATCTCATAAAACACCTCAACAGAACGATGTTGTAAATAGAAAAAAAAACATATCTATTTAGGAAATGGCATGTACCATGATTCACGAAATGAATGTTGTTTAACACTTTTGGGAAGAAGCAGTGAAACATTGCATGTTATATTCAGAATATGATCTATATTAGACCTATTCTCAATAAGACTCCTCATGATCTTTGGAAAAGAATAAAACCAAACATTTCTTATTTTCATCAGTTATAATTAGTTGCATATGCTATATTTTGAACACCAAAGAGGCTTGGTAAATTTGATTCACGGTCTCAAAATTGGATCTTCTTGGGATAATTTTAAAGTTCTAAATCCTACAGGGTATACAACAAAGAAACACTAATTGTAGAGGAATCAATCCATTTCAAGTTTGATGACAAAAATCTTGACCATAAAAAGTCAAAGCTAGATGTAGACTTTGTAGATCTACAAATTTTAGAGGAACCAGATATCTTAGAGGAATCAACAAAAGTCAGTCTATAGTGAGTCAGAAAATATGCTTGACAACTTAAATCAAAAGCTTCAGGAATCCAAATGTGGATGGAATAACAAATCCTCTCATCTAGACTCTCTGATCATAGGAAGTGCAAATGACCCTCTGAAAACCATATTCGCTTTTAAGGAAACATCTACCTTTGGACTACTATCTGACGTTGAATCCACAACTCGAGATGAAGCTCTATTAGATGATGGATGGATAATGGTTATGCAAGAAGAGTTGAATCAATTCAAAATGAATGATGTAAAGGATCTCGTCCCCAAGCCTAAAGAAAAGAAGTCATTAAGAACCAAGTGGGTTTTTAGAAACAAATTGAATGAAAAAGGTGAAGTGTTTAGAAACAAATCTAGACTTGTAGCCCAAGAATATAGTTAGTAGGAATGTATTGAGTACACTGAAACTTTCACCGCATTGGCAAGTTTAGAGGTTATCAGACTTCTACTTTCATTTGCAGTATTCAATAAAATCACTTTGTATTAAATGGATGTGAAAAGTGCTTTCCTAAATGGTCACATAAATGAATAAGTGTATGTAAAAATACCTCCTTCATTATAGGATAATGAACTTCCACACTATATTTTCAAACTAAAGAAATCCTTGTATGGTCTAAAATAGGCTCTAAGATCTTGGTATGATAAATTGAGAAATTTCTTATTAAACAATGATTTTGAAAAAGGCCAAGTTGACACTACTTTATTTAGAAAATCATCTAAGAATGACCTTCTCGTTGTCCAAATATATGTTGATGACATTATCTTTGGTTCTACTTACGAAAAGATCTACCTAGAATTTTCTAAGTTAATGAATTTGAGATGAGCATGATGGGATAATTAAAATTCTTTCTTGGAATCCAAATTCATCAAAACCCATATGGTGTACTGATTCATCAGACCAAATACACAAGACAACTACTTAAGTCCATGTCTACACCTACGCATCCAACTTGCTCTCTTGATAAGGATGAGTCAGGTAAAAAGCTAGATCAAAAGGTATACATAGGAATGACAGGTTCTACTCTTTACTTAACTGCCTCTAAACCTAATATTATGTTTAGTGTGTGTGCCAAATTTCAGTCTAACCCTAAAGAATCCCACTTAATAGTTGTTAATAGGATCTTTAGATATCTGAGTGGCACTACTAACGTCAGTTTGTGTTATAAGCCATCCTCTGAGTACATGTTAGTAGGATTTTGTGATGTTGATTATGTTGGAGATAAGCTAGAAAGGAAGAGCACCAGTGGAAATTGTACATTTCTTGGTGACAATCTAATCTCCTGTTTGACTCTACTATTTTTAAGTCTAATGTAAGCACTCTAACATGCGCCTCTAGTGACACGAGTGATACTTTGCCTTAGTTGACTCCGATACTGCAAGCAATACTCTCGTTTTGGTAACTTTAGAAATACATGATATGTTCTATTTCAGTTGCCTCTGGTGAACGCAACCATGCTCTATTCATCTGCCTCTAATAAGCTTGACTAGCAAGTGATCGTCTGCCTCTGATAATTAAATCATCACTTCAAACATCTGATCTTCTGACTATGATTTATGTTGTATGCTCTAAAAGAAGTCAACGCTCTATTAAAAGTTAACTCTCTAAAGGAGACAAAGCATTTGTGCATCCTTTGATGAACATCTTGAGTCTACTACTTGTCTGAAAGTCCTTAAGACATGCTCTGATCATCGTATCTCTACATCCCAATTGTTTTACCAAGATAAGTTGAATCAATTACAAGGATTTGTTTTGGAAAATTTCTATGGCAAGTCAATCTCAAAACATACAATAGGAATCTTCATGGATTACAAAGTTGAGAAGACTTGAAAACGACCAGTTTAACTAGTAGGTGTTTAGTGAAAGTGTTATTCTATGGTGAACTTGTGCATTAAATCCTTTCGATTGAAGGGACTGGACATAGCTACCGCGTTGGTGGTGAACCAGGATAAATCGTCTGTGTTTTTCTATTATGTTCTTGATCATCTGTCCCGCCTTCTTTACTATAGACTAGTCACGTTAAAAATATTTTAAAAGGAACACAATTCAATCCCCCCTTTCTTGTGTTCCCTGTTCTACGATTGGCATAAGAGCTCGATCTCAAAGCTGAGCAATTATCCGTGTTAGAGTAAAGATATGTTTTTATGGCTAATTGTGGTGAACAAGTTAATACGGGAAACGTTAACAGGCTTCCTCTGTTTGATGGAAAAAGATTCGAGTACCGGAAAGATAAACTTTGAAGCTTCTACATATCTAACAATCCTGAACATTAGCACATAGGTGAAGATGGCTATGAGGCTTCAAAAGATGTTGCTGGTGTGGAAATATCCAAAAAGAATTTTGACGCTAATCAAAAGAAACAATACAAAATGCATCATAAAGCCAAAACCAGTTTTCGATAAGGGGGGTTGAAGGTGCAAACACGAGAAGGGGGGTTGAATTGTGTTTGCCAAAGTTGACAACTTTTTGATAATTTATAAATAAATTAAAAAAACTAGTTTGGTGACTTACTTGGAGTAGAAGCAATCAGATTCAGAGGCAGCAACTAATGAAAGCATAAATAATTTGACACGTAGATTAATCCTGGTTCACCACTAACTTGGCTACATCCAGCCCCTCATTCATAAGGCTTTAATCCACTAATTCAAATACCTTGAATTACAAAGCACCTGACCCTCCAAAGCAGTCTTCCCAAATAGCCTGACAACCCCAGACTTTTGAGGAACTAACCAACTTGACCCTAGAAGCCAAGTCTTCTCCTAACAACCTAACAACCCCAGATTGAAGAAGGAACTAAACCACTATTGGGTTGGATACAAAAGATTGGAACTTGAGTAGTTGCTTCTAAAAAGCTAATAATAATAATAACTCTCACACTCTAAGAAAAGAACACTAAGAAAATATTTCTAACTTGAACAAGTATTTCTCTCTTTGAACTCTAAGACTACACTTTTCTACTTTTCGATGATTTTCTTCTTTAGCCTTGAGTATCTATTTATAGTTAAAATTTGGGCTTCAATTTAGTCCTTGTTTAATTCTAAATTGTATCTTTTTTAGATTGAGTTTGTAAATTCTTCAGATTGATTATGTTCCTATTTTATTTAGATTGAGTTTGTAAATTCTTCATATTGATTCTGTTCGTATTTTGATCAGATTGCGTTTGTAAATTCTTCAGATTGATTCTATTCATATTTTGTTGTAGATAAATCTTGATCAAATCTTCTTCAAATCTTGACCATATCTTCTTTTTCAACTTGGTCAAAGATTTTCTTCAATTATAAATATGAATGAAATCTTGTTTTAGATTTTCATCAATGATAAATTTGAATGAAATCTTATTTTAGATTTTCTTCAATTGTAAATCTAAATCGAATCTTATTTTAGATTTTCTTCAATTATAAATCTGAATCAAATCTTATTTTAGATTTTCTTCAATTATAAATTTGAATCAAATCTTATTTTATATTTCCTTCAAAAACATGAATCTTTTTTCATACTCTTTGAAGTCAAATATATTGTTCACATAAAATACTTTTGTTATCATCAAAACTCTAAGTATAAAATTAACTTGGTTCCAACACTAGGGACAATTCCTCTGTGTGGTTTTGATGTTAACAAATGTATTTTGTGAGAACAATTTATTGCACTAATGGCTTCATTAAGTATGCTGAAATTAGAACAGAAAAATCATAGGAACCGACTAGAGGATACCACTAGTGGATATGACCAAAGCAAGTAAAAAGGCTAGAGGAAACGAAATAAAATCAGTCGACGAAATCCATAGAATCTAAAAAAATGCACGCGTTGGAAAAGTTCACGCATCTACCTCTGATAGCGTGCTTCTAGCAGCTAAGCGTATTTCTGGAAAATGAGTGTGCCTCAAAAGATTAAGCGTGTTTATGAAGTTCTATGCCTTTGATGTACAATAACTACAACATCCCTTTGAAGAACAGTATTCTCAGCAAGCCTTTGATGAACAATTTTTTTAGCATGCCTCTGATGTATGAAACTACTTATTTAAGTTTGCATCTAAAGCATATATTCCACTAACTCTGAAGACTGCAACATGTTCTAGAATGCTGCCTTTGATAAGTAGCCTCTAAAGTTGTAATGACTCTAATAATGCAACAAAGGTGAAGTTGCCCATTCCACTAATTCTAAGTCACATAGTTTTACCTCTAACAAAATTATTCAAGCATCACAGCATCTCATTCCAACAATCAAGTCAATGACTATGAAGAATAAAAGTCAATGTTATTAATGGAGAAAAGTCAACGACTTTGATGAAAAGTAAAAGGCTCTAATAGATTGAGAAATATACTAAATTGGACTTAGTCGTATCCTTATTTTTTAAGGTCCAAGAACAACCCCAAAATTGTTCCCGCCCAAATTAAATCAATTGTCTGAAAGAAGCTTAAAAAAAAATATTAATTTCACCGCATATCTGGACATTATTTGCCCAAAAGCATTCTAGAAGATTTACCCATACCGAATTTGGAAGTAATTTATTCACAAACGATCACATTCTCAAGTTGTATCAATCAAGGTTATTTTTGGTGAAGCTCTTTGTTGACCAACCTACAAACAGATACGATCTAGAACTCTTGAGGGACAAAATTGCAACCCTAATTTTTCCTATAAATAGAAATAATGGCAGAAGAAGAAAACATGAACTCACAAAACTAAGAAATCCTAAAATCCAAAGATATTCGAAAAACCTCAATAGCTCAATATTTTCTAAGTGTTTAGAGTTTAAGGTTTTATGTTTCAACAAAAGCACTCGTTCACCTTTATATTATTTAGTGCTTAGTGCTTCATTTTAAGTGTGTAATCATTGTAATAACACTGCTTAGAAAAAGCAAAATAGAAATAGTTTCATCCTTTGTAACCCAGTCCGATAGATAATTTAGTTTGCATCTAACAATCTGTAGGTTTCAGGTTCTGTAGAGAAGACTTGACTTGTAGGGTCAAGGTGTTGTTTTCCTGAAAAAGTCTGTAGATTTATGTTGTTTTGAGAAGACTGACTTGTAGGATCAGGTGCTTTTGTATTTCAAGTTTTGAATTAGTGGATAAATCCTTTGTTGTGAGGGGACTAGACGTAGCTACCAAGTTGATGGTGAACCAGTATAAAATCTGGTGTGTTATATTTTACTTCTGCATTACTTATTTTGTTGTTGCCTCTAATTCTTTAAAACAGTTAAGTCACTTGAACTAGAATTAAGTTTTAGAATTAAGAAAAGAGTTTTAAAATCAGACAAACACAATTCAATCCCTTGTTCTCGTGTTTGATCACCTTCAATTGGTATTAGAGCTCAGTCTCAAGGCTAAGCATTTTACAGTGTTTGAGGAAAGATCCAAGGGTTAAAAATGTTTGGATTCGGTGAAGAAGTTGTTGGAGGAAACATCAACAAATTACCTTTGTTTGATGGAAAACGTTGAGTACTAGAAGGACACGCTGACGAGTTTCTTTATTTCACAAGATTCTAAACTTTGGGACTTGGTGGAAGATGGTTATACTGCTCCAACAAAAGAAGATGGTACTGAAATTCCAAGAAAATAAATTAATGTTGATTAGAAGAAGATGTGCAAAATGCATCATAAGTCCAGAACATTCATGATAAATGCAATCACCTTCAAGGAGTTTGACAAGTGCACCAACAAGGAGACATCAAAGAGCATTTTTGATAATCTGATTTTGACTTATGAAGGAAGCAAGTAGGTTCAATAGACAATGACAAATCTTCTAGTCAGAAAGTATGAGTTGTTTCAGATGGATGAAAACGAAAACATTGAGACTATGTTATCTAGATTTCAAACCTTGGCATCAAGGTTAAGAGTACTTGAAAAGAGCTATACAACTGTTGATCATGTCATGAAGATAATAAGAAGTCTGCCCAGCAAGTGGAGACCTAAGATAACCGTTATCCAAGACGCAAAGGATCTGAATGCTCAAAAACAAGAAAAATTAATCGACTATCTCATATCAAATGAAATTGAGGTTGAAGAAGATGAGCCCAACAAGAAGAACAAGACTTTGGCTCTAAAATCCAAGCAAAATCAGAGGATAATGAAGATAAAGGAGGAAGATGAGCATAATCAGAATGAAGATAAAAGAGGAAGAGGAGCTTGCCTTTATATCCAGAAGAATTCAAGGGATATGGCATAACAAGAGGAAATCTTTCCCTCAAAAAGGTTCCAAGCAGTCAAGTAGAGGAAAGGATGAAAAATACGATATGAAAGAAATCATCTTCTATGGATGCAATGAACTTGGACATGTCAAGTCAAAATGTCCAAATCTAAAGAAAAGAAAGTTTCATAGGAAACATTCAAAGTCCAAGAAGAAAGTTATGATGGCCACATGGGATAACTCTAATGAATCCTCTGATTATGAAGAACAAGCAAATATGGCTTTGTCTGTAATGTTGATTCTGAATCTGACAATGAATCTATAGATGAAGAAATTGAGGTACTCTCTGATTTAACTCGTTTTCAACTTCAATTCAAAATATGCCATGTAATTATCATAAATATTAAGTAGCATTTCAAGATATTCTTGCTAATATTATAGAAAGAAGTAAGCATGCCTCAATGGCTTATGGTGTTAGAAGAAATGGTAAAAGAGGAATAGGATTTCAAGAAACAGAAATTGAATATAAGTTTACTCCCTTTGAATATTAATGTATTGTCTTCTCTAAGAAAGGTCACTCTAACATATCTTGTCCTATGCTAACCACATGGAAAGAATACCAAATGTGGGTACCCAAAGATAAAATTGGCTATGTTGCAGATGTTCTCAGCAGCCAAGTTGAAACACCAGTCATGGTACCTGGATAGTGGATGCTCACGACATATGACGGGAGAAAGGTCTACGTTCCAAAACCTGACCTTGACCAAAGGAGGCTCAATTACTTTTGGAGGAAAGTAGAAAGGCCAAATCATTGGACACGACAAAATTGGTAAAAATTCCTTAACTTCTATAAATGATGTACTATTAGTAAAGGGACTTAAACATAACCTACTTAGCATAAGTCAATTAAGTGATAGTGGTTAGGACATAGTCTTTAATCAAAAGTCTTGTAGAGCTATAAGTCAAAATGATGGTTTTGTTCTATTTACTGGCCAGAGGCAAGGGAACCATTATAAAACCAACCTTTTTAACTTAGAGGTTAATAAAAAAATTAAACAAATTCCAACTTGTTAGAGGCTTGCCAAATTTAAAGTTCAAATAAGAAGTCCTTTGTGAGGCCTGTCAAGTTGGGAAACAAACTAAGAGTTCTTTTTCATCAAAGAATATTGTTTCCACAAGCAGACCTTTGGAGCTTCTACACTTTGAGCTTTTTGGTCTAGTTAAAACTGCCTCGTTGAACGGTAAAAAGTATGGACTAGTCATTGTTGATGATTACTCTATATGGGCATGGGTTAAGTTCCTTAAACACAAGGATGAGTCTCATAAGGTGTTCACTACCTTTTGCAAACAATTGCAAAATGAGAAGCAATTATCAATAGTAACTATCCATAGTGATCGTGGTGGAGAGTTTGAGAAAAAACTCTTTGAGAAATTATGTGAAGATAGTGTTATATTACACGATTTCTCATCCCCTATAACACCTCAGCAGATTGGTGTTGTGGAAAGAAAGAATCAGACTCTTCAAGAAATTGCTCGCATTGTGATGTACAAAACAAATGTTGCAAAACATTTTTGGGCAAAAATAGCCAATACCTCATGTTACATTCAAAACAAAGTTTGTATCAGACCTATTTTGAATAAGACTCTTATGAATTGTGGAAAGGTAAAAATCCCAACATTTCTTACTTTCATCAATTTGGTTGTGTATGTTATGTTTTAAATACTAAAGATAACCTTGGCAAGTTTGACCCTCGTTCATAAAATTGCACCTTCCTTGGATATTTTGAAAGATCCAAAGCTTATAGAGTGTTCGATAAGGAGACTCACATGGTGGAGAAGTCAATACATGTTAAGTTTGATGACAACCAGCTTGACCTTAAAAAGTCAAAGCAAGTTGAGGATATTGTAGGTTAACAGGAACCAGAAGAAATTGATAAATCATAAGATAAAGACGAACTAGAAGAACCAGACAAATTAGAGGATACAAGAAAATCAAAGGAACTTGACAAAACATCACAAGTTGAATATGATCCAGTCAGAACTAGTCAAGTTAATTCATAAGCTAAAATTGTATGGAAGTACAAGGCATCTTATCTAGAGACTCTAATTATTGGAGATGCAAATGATCCTATGAATACCAAATCATCACTGAAAGATACATCTATGTTTGCTTTGCTATCCCAAATTGAACTTACCTTTGTTGATGAAGCACTGGCAGATAATGGCTGGATATTTGCAATGCAAGAATTGCTTAATGAGTTTAAAAGAAATTATGTTTGGAATCTAGTACCAGACCGGAGGATAAGAGACCAAGTGGGTATTGAGGAACAAATCAAACGAAAAAAGGAGAAGTTATCAAGAATAAAGCCATTTTGGTTGCAAAAGTGTATAGTCGGCAATAAGGTATTGATTACACTAAGACATTTGCTCCAATGGCTAGGTTAGAGGTAATACATATCTTACTCTCTGTTGTTGTTTATAATAATATCACTTTGTTTCAAATGGATATTAAAAGTGCATTCTTAAATGGTTACATTAATGAAGAAGTATATGTAAAACAACCCCTAGGATTTGAAAACCTAGAGTTTCCTAATCACGTCTTTAAGCTTAAAAAATTACTCTATGGTCTAAAACAAGCATCTAGAGCTTGGTATGATAGGTTAAGTAACTTCTTACTTGAAAATGGTTTTGATAGAGGTCAGGTTGACACCACTTTGTTTATGAAATCAATAGAAAATTACATTCTTGTTATTTAGATTTATGTTGATGACATTATATTTGGTTCTACTAATAACATTTTTTGTCAAGATTTTGCTAAGTTAATGCAACAGGAATTTCAAATGAGTGATTGCAAACTCTTCTTAGGAACTAAATTTCTTCTTAGGAATTCAAATTCGACAAAGTTAGAATGGAATATACATTCATCATACCAAGTATACAAAAGAGCTTCTCAAGAAGTTTAAGATGAATGATTGCAAACTTATGGATACACCAATGCATCCCACTTGCTCACTTGATAAAGATGAATTAGGAAAGAAAGTTGACTAGAAAACATATAGAGGAATGATAGGGTCACTTCTATATCTTACTGCTTCCACACCTGATATTTTATTTAGTGTGTGTGCGCGCCATATTTCAGGCTAATCCAAGAGAATCCCACTTAACTTATATTAAGAAGGTTCTAAGATACCTAAAAGGTACTTATAACCTTGGTTTGTTCTATAAGTTGTCAACTGAGTACATGTTATCAGGATATTATGATGCTGACTATGCTGGAGACAAACTTAAAAGAAAAAGAACTAGTGGAAACTGCACTTTCCTAAGAAAAAATTTGATTTCCTAATCAAGCAAAAGACAAAGCACACTTACAATGTCAACAACAGAAGTTGAGTACATTTTAGCAACAAGATGCAGCTCTTAACTACTATGGATGAAAAATAAATTGGAGGACAACAAAATAATTGAGAGTAACATTCTTATATTATGAGATAATACCTCTGCTATTTGCTACCAAAGAATCCAATTCTACACTCTAGAGCTAAACACATAGAAATAAAACATCACTTTATTATGGACTATGTTCAAAAAGGTGTGTTAAATATCCAATTTGTAGACATTGAACATCAACCGGCTGACATATTCACTAAACCACTAGTTGAAGAAAGATTTGAATTTATTAAGAAAAATCTGAACTTAGTATTTATATCTGATTAATGTTGTGATCTATATATGGTCGATGCTCTAAATGTTATATGCTCATAGGAGTTAAAACTTAATATATGTGCGTTTTCATGCCTAACTCTAATCTATTGAATGGTATTAACTCTATTCTTTTTGTCTTATCACAAAAAGAGGAGAAGAGATTTGAGAACAATTTAAACTGTTAGAATGTTTAGGGAAGATAGAATATGAATATGGGGAGAAAGAGGTTCTGTATAACTACTCAAAGTTAGGGGGAGCCCAGTTTTATGGGGAAACATGTTTGTTTGTTTATATGCATCCTTGTGTATTTGCATGATTATATATTTACATGTTTATTTATTTTTGTTCAGTCTGCATGTTTGTTTCTTGTTTTACTTTATTTTTGTTTAAATAAATTGTTATCAAAAGTTATGTTTTGTAATCATAAAAAATGGGGAGATTGTTGGAACCAAGTTGGTCCCAAGAACAATTCCTTTGTGTGGTTTTGATATTGACAAAGGTATTTTGTGAGAAACATTTATTGTACAAATGGCCTCATTAAGTATGCAAAAATTATCACAGGAAAATCGAACGAAACAACCAGCGGATACCATTAAAGGAAACGACTAGAGGAAGTAAAAAGGTCACAGGAAACGAAATCAAATCATTCAACGAAATCCTTAGAATCTAAAAAAATGCACGCGCTAGAAAAGTTTGCATATCTACCGCTGATAGCATGCTTCTGGTAGTTCACCGTGTTTCTAGTAGTTCAACGTGCTTCTAGAAGCTTAGCGTGTTTCTAGCAAATCATTGTGCCTTTGACGATTCAGCGTGTTTATAGACTTTCCATGCCTTTGATGAATAGAAACTGCAACATGCCTTTGATGAACAGTATTCTCAGCATGCATTTGATGAACAATACTTTTAGCATGCTTCTGAAGTCTATCTTCAGCATGCCTCTAAAGTCTAAAGCCACTGATTCAAGTCTACATCCGAAGCATATTTTCCGCTAACTCTGAAGACAACAACAAGTTCTAGAATTCTGCCTCTAACAAAAGCCTCTGAAGTTGCAATGACTCTGATAATACAACAAAGGTGAAGTTACCCATGCCACTAATTCTAAGTCACGCAATTTTGCCTCTGACAGAATTATTCAAGCATCACAACATCTAATTTCGACAATCAAGTCAATGACTATGAAGAATAAAAGTCAATGTTTCTGATGGATAAAATTCAACGACACAGATGGAAAGTCAAAGGCTTTAATATATTGAGAAACATATTGAATTGGACTTAGTCGTATTCTTACTTCTAAAGGTCCAAGAACAAACCCAACATTGTTCCCGCCCAAATCAAATCAAGCGTATGAAGGAAGCTTCAGGAAGAATTAATTTCAATGCATATTTGAACATTATTCACTTAGAAACGTTCTATAAGATTTGCCCATACCGAATTTGGAAGTTATTTATTCACAAACGGTTACATTATCAAATTTTACCAATCAAGGTTATTTTTGGTGAAGATCTTTGTTAACCAACCTACAAACAGATATGATTCAGAATTTTTGAGGGACAAAATTGCAACCCTAATTTTTCCTATAAATTGCAATCATGGCTGTAGAAGAATACATGAACTTAGAAAACTCAAAAATACTAAAAACCAAAGATATTCAGAAAACCTCAAGAGCTCGATATTTTCTAAGTGTTTAGAGTTTAAGGTTTTAAGCTTCAGTGAAAGCACTCGTTCAACTTTATATTATTAAGTGCTTAGTGTTTCATAGTAAGTGTGTAATCATTGTAATAACACTGCTTATAAGAAGCAAAATAGAAACAATTTATCCTTTTTCACCCAGCCCGATAGTGGCTTTAGTTTTCCTCTAACAATCTGTAGGTTTCAAGTTGTGTAGAGAATACTTGACTTGTAGGGTCAAGGTGTTGTTTGCCTCAAAAAGTTTGTATGATCAGGTTGTTTTGATAAGACTGATTTGTAGGGTCAAGTGCTGTTGTATTTCAAATTTTGAATTAGTGGATAAATCCTTCTTTGTGATGGGGTGTGACGTAGCTACCAAGTTGGTGGTGAACCAGTATAAAATATGGAGTGTTATACTTTAATTTTGCATTACATATTTTGTTGTTGCCTTTAATCCTTTAAAACAATTAAATCACTAGAACCAGAATTAGTTTTAGAATTAAGAAAAGAGTTTTAAAATCAGACAAACTCAAATCAACCCCCTTTTCGTGTTTAGTCACCTTCAATTGGTATCAAAGCTCGATCTCAAGGCTGAGCACTTTACAGTGTTTGAGGAAAGATCCAAGGATTAAACATGTCTAGATTTGATGAAGAAGCTGTTGGAGGAAACATGTCTGGATTA
This sequence comes from Cicer yamashitae, assembly GCA_037974755.1. Lineage (NCBI taxonomy): Eukaryota > Viridiplantae > Streptophyta > Magnoliopsida > Fabales > Fabaceae > Cicer > Cicer yamashitae. Next base: position 4,456,936 of record JBBPBQ010000001.1, on the reverse strand, counting down.
GTAAGTGTTTAGTCAAGGTATTTTTATTTGGTGAATTAGTGGATTAAATCTTTCAGGTTGAAGGGATACGTAACTACCGTGTTGGTGGTGAACCAGGGTAAATCGTTTGTGTTTTTCTATTATGGTCTTGCTCATCTATCCCCCCTTTTTTACTATACACTAGTCACGTGAAAAAGATTTTAAAAAGGAACACAATTCAAACATCCCCCTTCTTTTGTCCCTCGTTCTACAATTGGAATCAGAACTCAGTCTCAAAGCTGAGCACTTAACCGTGTTTGAGTAAAGATCTATTTTTATGGCTAGCTGTGGTGAACAAGTTACAGGTGGAAACGTTAAAAGACCTCCCCTATTTGATGGAGTAAGATTCAAGTACTATAAAGACAGACTCAGAAGCTTCTACATCTCTGACAGGTGTTACTAAATTCAGAAGCCTCTGGGCAATCTAAATTCAATTAATCTTGAATATGAATAGTTTTCCTTGTAAGTTGTGTACTATGACAAGTGTTACTCACACGTGCCTACGCGTCCGTGGTAGTAATGAGGTTAGATACTCAAATCTTTTTTACTCTTAAAAACCATCGATCACTCACAACTTTCACACTTTGTTTTCTTTTCAAACTGTTAAACTTCCTCAGTTCTCCTGGAATCTCTCCTTCTTCAATGGCTTCTAGTTCATGCTCAAACCCTTCACTCAGAAATGACGCATGTGTTCCCTCAATGCAATGTAACCTTGATCAGTTGGAGATTCTTCATGACTCAAGGTCAACTTCCCAAACCTTGCTAAAAACGAGTTTGACTTCATTGAGGATTTTGCTAGAGTGGGTTGGTCCGAATATTTCAACTTAGAACAATAGATAGGTTTGGACATTCTAATGAAAGGATTTTGGAGATTCGCTAAACCCAAAAATAATATATATATAATATTTGTAGCGGATATATAATAACTGCAGCGGATAGTAATATATGTGACACCCTAAACTTCAAAATAATATATATAATAATTTATACCATATTTAATAAATATTTGCAGTGGATAAATAAAAACTATTTCAAAGGAAAAAGAAACTTTTATGAGTTATTTAGGATATTATATTTCTCAAAATACAAATAAAACACTTTAAACATTTTTCCTCATAAAACTATGCAAACTCAATAAACTTGATTTAACTATAATTTCGTAATTTAATTACAAAAAACTTACTAGTACTTACAAGGTTTTCATACAAAAAGTCGTTTCGAATTAAATAAGTAAAATACAACTTATAACTCTCATTCCCGGTATCACCTATTAGAGCAGGGCTTCTCGCAAACTTGAACTTCAAGACTCATTGACCTGTAATAACTATGATTTCGCAAATGCATGGTCAAGCCATTCAAACACAAACAATGAAGGAGGTGAGTTTGAAAATCATGTTGATAGTATAATATACGTAAGAAGAACACACAAATAATCATAATAGACTGTATCATAACACATCATGATATAATATTCAAGAAAATATTATCACATTATAATGTCAAAATCACTCAAGTAAAATCCATATACCGTCTTATCATCAAATCATCTAGGAGGGATTAGTATCACCCTTGATACACATTAATCACAACAAACAATTACAAAACAATGCTATGCATGAACTTAGACTCTATTCTTCGTCACTTGGTACCTTTCTAATTCTGAAGTACTTGGTTAGGAGGTTTGATACTATGACACCACGCAAATAGACGAACAATTCAAATTGGCCATGTCCTCATAAATCCCCTGAACTCAATCTCAGATACATCTACGCAACAATCGAGGTAAACATGTGTTGCATGGTAGTTTCCAACATTTAGAGGGCTACCTCCAAGTCACCTAGGAATTCCCCACCAGAATACCCCCAAGGTCTAACAATCTTCCCTTAAGGCTTAGCAGAATACCGCCACGATCAGGCTCATTCACTTGTATTTCCCCAACATTATAGACTTGTCAGGCCCTACCTATATGATGACAAGATAATCTCCACGTCAAAAACTCTCAACATCTATTTTCTCCCCTCATTGGCCTACACTACTCCGTTAAGAGCACTATCTTTAGCACAAGTTGGAATCACAACCATTTCATCAACCATGGGGTGACATCAACATAGTCATCACAATTTGATAACATCTCCATCATCAGTCACCATCATCATCATATATTATTATGTCACACAATGCATTCAAGGTTTATCATCACATCACAAAATCTCATCAAATCAAGCATACGCACAAAATTCATTTCGCATCCAATATCATAATGATATCAAATATCAAATACCACACAATTATCGAAAATTAAATCAATCAACACCTTATAAACATTTCTATTCACATTCTAATCTCACAATTCTCATATTTTCACCTTAATTAATTTATCTCTCCAAGGGCTACTGCCGTATGTAGCGATCCCCAGATGAATTGTTGGAAAATACGACTTTCCCATTCATCTCACAATATTTTATACTCATGAATTCAAACGATCTCTCACTCCATACCTTATTCCAACGCTTTTCCAAAATACAATAATGAACCGGAATTTTCAGTAGTAACGCTATGTGAGTGGTGCACAACAAACGAGTTTGAGATCAGTAACAGGTTCACAAAGTCGAGGAAACAAGACTGATAAATTATGCAGGGCATAAACAATATTGTTGAATAACAAATAAAAGTTAAAAACAAAACGGGAGTTAAACAAAGAATAACAGATAGTCTAAAGAAGCATCAACGATGCGCTGAAGCACCGAAAACGTTTGACGTCAACTTTGCTGTTACACGCAATGTATAGTGCTTTTCGAATATTTTGACACAAGGACTCCAAAAACTAGTTCCATTTTTCCAAACAAAAAATGGGGTGGCCGAAATCGAAGAAAAACAACGGTGTCAATGGCATAAACTCATTTTGCAAATGCGGCGGTTTGTGATTTCTAGCATGGGGAAGGAAAGAGGACGTTGAGTAGAGTCCAAATATGGTCTTGGTTTTCACCATCAGTGCTTGTGGTGGGTCGAAAGTCTATATGAAGTGGTGGCGATGGTGGTTCACACGGTGGTTTCATGACCAATTTTTGCCGACGAGAGACACCATGGTGGGTCACATAGGCGGATGGTTGGGTTGGATGATGGCCAGGGGCAGCCGTATACTAGATGGAGAGAAAATGATGTGAGATTAGGATTTGGAGGTACGGTGCACTACGCCAAAAATGACATTTTATAGCGCGTCTTTTACAACACTTATTAAATACAAGCGCTGTTGTATAATTTTTTAAATATTACGGAGGATACAACAACGCTTTTTTGACAAGCCCTGTTGTAGGGTCATATAGGGTCTCATACGCTTGCATATAATGTTTACAACTCTTTTATAGTGTTTTTTTAAAAAGCGCTGTAAATTGAAGCGCTCTCACATAGACTTTTACTGCACTTTTTGAGCGCTTTAAACACAAGCGTTGTAAAATGTAGTGCTCCCACCTTATGTTACATAGCTTTTAAAGCGCTTGTTGTTAAAGCGCTGTAAAAGCCTTGCGCTTTCACATAATCAAATGACATATTACAGCGCTTTTTATACAATCGCTGTAAAAGGCTTGCCCTTTCACATTTTTAAAGGACCTATTAGAGCGCTTTTTGACAAGCGCTGTAAAATCATTCATTTTAAATAAAAAACATTCACTTTAAATAAATAAAAACAAATTTAAAACAAATTTAATACGTTGTCCTAACCCTACGAACCCTCATCTCCTCTACCATGCAAACCCTCCTCTCATCTACTGTGCGCCCATCTACAAATTGATCTACGTTGCTCCTCCTTTAAAACAAATTGATCAACGTTGTCTCAGGTACTGTATTTATTTATTTGTTGTTGTCACTAATTAAAACTGATAAATTGTTACATATTAGATATGTTCTGTTTTGAAATTGTTACATGATATTAGATATGTTCTCATGATATATATGTTATGTTTTGAAATCAGTCTTGGACCAACATTAGATATGTGTACTATATATAGGTCATATAAAATGGACAAGAAATGGATGTCTGCCAATCGATTGACAAAAGAGTATGAAAATGGAGTGAAGGAGTTTGTTGAGTTTGCAGTGATAAATGCAAAAGATCCAAATAGAGTCGTTTGTCCTTGTTTAAAATGTTGTTTTGGAAAACGCGTTAGAGCAGATGAATTGGAAGGACATTTAGTATGGTATGGAATTGATCAAAGCTATACATGTTGGATATGACATGGTGAGAAAATAAATGGAAACACCCGCACAGATATATATGCTTCAACTGATTTCGACACAGATACATATGAGTAGGACCGAGTTGAGGAGATTGCAAAAGCAGTTGAAGAAGATCTTCGTGATTGTCCTAAAATGTTTGAGAGCTTGTTGAGTGATGCAGAGAAACCATTATATAATGGTTGTAATAAATTCACAAGATTGTCGGCGATATTAAAGTTGTACAACTTAAAAGCGAGTAATGGATGGTCTGATAAAAGCTTCACAGAATTACTAACACTCTTAAAAGATATGTTGCCAGATGATAATGAACTTCCCAGTCGAACCTACGAGGCTAAACGAATTTTGTGCTCTATTGGTATGAGTTGCGAAAGGATTCATGCGTGTCCTAACGATTGCATTTTATTTCGAAATGAATATGAATTACTAAAGGCGGGTCCGAAATGCAATGTCTATCGATATAAGAAGAAAGAATCTACTCCAGCAAAAGTCGTGTGGTAGTTTCCAATAATACCAAGATTTAGGCGCATGTATCGCAGTGAAGAAGATTCAAAATACTTGACATGGCATGCAAATGAAAGAATTAGAGATGGAAAGTTTCGACACCCTGCAGATTCTCCGCAATGGGCAAAAATTGATCATGAGTATCCTGAATTCGGGATAGAGTCAAGAAATCTACGCCTTGCACTTTCTACTGATGGAATGAATCCACATGGTCTTCAAAGCATCTCACACAGCACGTGGCCTTTGATTTTGTTGATTTATAACCTACCTCCATGGTTATGTATGAAGCGTAAGTTTATGATGTTGTCTCTGTTAATTTCTAGACCCAAACAACCGGGGAATGATATCGACGTATACTTGGCTCCTTTAATTGAAGATTTAAAAATTATGTGGGAGACAGGTGTGGAAGTTTAAGACGGGTATAAGAAAGAATGTTTCAATTTGAGGGTTATGTTGTTCTGCACAATTAATGATTTTCCAGCATATGGTAATTTATCAGGATATAGCATTAAAGGTCAGTGTGCATGTCCTATATGTGAAGAGAGTACAAATTGGATGCGGTTGAAACATTGTAAGAAGAATGTATTTCTTGGACATCGTAGATTTTTACCTTATAGTCATCAGTATCGTGGGTGGAGAAATGCATTCAATGGAAAATCAGAGGAAGATAGAGCTCCTGTAGCATCGACTGGATATCAAATACTTGAGAAAGTACAAGGTTTGACCAATAAATTTGGCAAACCTTTTGCGGGAGAGCTGGTCAAAACTGGGTGGAAGAAAAAGTCAATTTTCTTTGAATTGCCATATTGGAAGTCATTGTATGTAAGACATTTTCTCGATGTGATGCATATTGAGAAAAATGTATTTGACAGTGTTGTTGGTACGTTATTCAATGTACCAGGAAAGTCTAAGGATGGCATCAATGCAAGATTGGACTTGGTCGATATGGGAATAAGAAATGAATTGGGTCCCGTAAAGAAAGGAAATCGCACATATCTACCTCCAGCGGCTCATACTCTATCTAGAAAGGAAAAAAATTGTTTTGTGTAAATTTCTACACGAAGTTAAAGTTCCAGAAGGATACTCTTCAAACATTAAAACTTTAGTTTGTATGAAAGACCTCAAGTTAAAAGGTTTGAAGACCCATGATTGTCATATTCTAATGGAGCATTTGCTACCAATAGGTATACGTTCAATTTTACCTGAAAAAGTTCGCCGAGCCATAACTAAATTTTGTTTGTTCTTCAAGGAAATTTGTAGTAAAGTGATCGATCCTTAGAAATTAACGACCGTGCAGAGGGAAATTGTTGTTACTTTGTGTGAGCTTGAAATGTATTTCCCACCCTCGTTTTTTGATATAATGGTTCACCTTACTGTTCATCTTGTTAAGGAGACACAACTTTGTGGGCCAGCTTATATGAGATGGATGTACCCGATAGAACGATATATGAAAATATTAAAAGGGTACGTAAAAAGTAGAAGTCGACCAGAAGGTTGTATTGCTGAACGGTACATTGTCGAAGAAGCTGCTGAATTTTGTACTGAATATCTGTCCAATGTTGAATCCATAGGGCTTCCTGTAACACCCCGATTTTTAAAAGCGCGAGTGTATTTTTTTTTTCAAAATAAAGTGATAAAAATCCAAAGTTAAATCCATAAATAAAGAAAATACTCTTGGATAGAATATTTGAGTCGTGACACCACGACAAAGGTTATCATTAATTACAACAGCGGATATGGTTTTGAACAAAAATCCAAAGTATCCAAGTAAAATATACACCGACTAAAATGCTTTGTTTCGAATCCACAAGTTCCCTTTTTACAACAACGACTTTGAAATACGAAAGGGAAAATAAATAAAATTCTTGATTACAACCCTAAGCTGATCATTAATCTATCTGAGGGTGACTGGGTACTGAGAATCCACGAGTGGCAACAAGCCCCACTACTTCCAGTTACGAAACCAACCCATCGTTGTGCCACGCCTTAGATCGACCCTGCTTCTCATCTAAGGGCAAAGCCCAGATTTCCACAAATTGTAAAGGGTCACCAACCGAAATTAACAAATACCACATAACATTCAATTTTAAATGCACAAAATCACCTTTCAACTTAGCATGCATCTAGAAAGGGTTTGCATATGTTAAACATGCATAAACAAGGTTGAAAAATGAAGTTTTGGACCAAACAGCACTGTTGTATTCGAATACACCCTATGTGTAGTCGAATACACTTGCGAAAACAGCAGAAAAACAGCAAAAACAGCACTAACAGCACTACTGTATTCGAATACAGCCTGTCTGTATTCGAATACAGCATTCCATTCAACTGTATTCGAATACAGCACCTTGTGTAGTCGAATACACTTAAAAAAAAATCAAGTCAGTAGCTAATTTAATCATCTGTATTCGACTACAACACAGGTGTAGTCGAATACACCTGTCAAAACAGCAGAAAATCAGTTTTTAACCCTTTCAAAAACATTCCAACACTTCCAAATTCATTCCAACACTTTCAACACCAATTCAATCAATCACAAACACCAACACAACAAAAATCACTCATCACAATCAAGTATGCATATACAAACATCATAACATGTCAAACATGACTCGCATGCCAAGCACCCTAATGCAATGCGTATATGCCAATGCACATGATTCCGAAATATCAACAAAACCCTCCTCGAAGGGGCGTAAATCATAATTGTACAGCCTCTCACAGACTAGTACTAATTACCAAGGTGCAGTCTCTTACAGGCTAGCACGATTTACTAATGTGCAACCTTTCACAGGTTAGCACGACGCGATAATCCATGTAAGGGTAAGATGAACCATCCAATCACGTGGAATCATCCCCCATACGGATAAGATGAACCATCCAATCACGTGGAATCATCCTGTGGCCCATCCGGTCACCACTATCACCGACACGATAATCCCCATAAGGATAAGATGAACCATCCAATCACGTGGAATCATCCCATGGCCCATCTGGTCACCACTATCACTACTATGAAATGCATGAGCATACTCTGACTCTTGACACCACAATCATTAAGTAAATGCAGCTATTAAAAGATTCCCCATTTTTAATGCTCATTTAACACTAATGATTCTCAAATTTAACACAGAGCATACTCAATGCATACAATTCTCAAATCACATGAAATTGAATTCACAAATCATATTGAATTCAAATCACCACATACATAATCTCATCAATTCATACCAAATCAAAATACACACATAATTTGCATTTATTCAAATTCCCACATCTTGGAACATAAAGCAAATATCCACATTCATAAAGTTACCCATAAACACATCAACCATACCAAGTAAAAATCACCATCACCCACACCTCAAAACTCATTAAATTCAATTTCACCATTTACCCACAAAATGCATTAACTTCATTTCTCACAACAATACACCTTAACCCATCAAATTTATTTTCCAAAATTTTCAATCATAACACTCCAAATCAAAACTCAAAATTGTTAAACATAAACCACCAAATTTCTTTTCCACAACTCACATAAATCCCATTAAATTCCTTTTCCCCAAATTCACACATAACCTCCATCAAAACAAACCCCACAAATACACATATAGAGTCCTATATGCAAGCTAAAAATTGGAAGGAGCACTTACCTCGACGGTAGCTCGAACTGCCGATTACGGCACCGCGATAAAATTCTGGTAAAATTCCCGCTTCGCACAAAGCTGCGAAAATTAGTTCCCAAGCACCACAACGTGATCACGATCAACTTTCTCTTCAGTCGCGTCGCGAGATGAAGCTTAGATCTAGGTGATATGTGAGGTTTTATGTTTGGGGTTTTTGAAATAAAAACAAAGAAAGAGAGGAAGAATGAGAGGCAGAAGCGAACAGGGAAATGTTTTTCCTTTTTCTTCCTTTTCTTTTCTTTCCTTTCATATATATATATATATACTGCTCATCCAAAATAATATATATATTTATATATTTATATATTTATATATTTATATATTTATATATTTATATATTTATATATTTATATATTTATATATTTATATATTTATATATTTATATATTTATATATTTATATATTTATATATTTATATATTTATATATTTATATATTTATATATTTATATATTTATATATTTATATAAATATCCTAAACCAACCTATTTCAAACATTCTCACACACACCCCAACAATTTTGATAAAAATATCTATTCTCATTGCAACTCAATTGACAGGTAAATTTTTTTGCAACTATAGATATTTCTAACAAAATAGTCCGGTAATAAATTCTCCGCAACGTAAATAAATTATTTCTCGCCAAATAATTTAAAACGGGACCCACAAAATATTTATGGCATTTAACCTCCAAAATACCAATAAAACTGTCTAAAAAGCTTCATAATTCAACATGAAAGCACCCGAAAATACAAAAAGTACATTTTAAAATTAAGGGTATTACACTTCCCAGGTCTCGTCATTCGAGAAGATTATCAGGAGAAGGGATAATTGGAAAGAGACTAATGACTATATTAAGGACAGAATGGGAGCAGGCACAATTGTATGTTCTACACATGGATCAGTTATCTAGTTTGAACATGAATAGGAATCAAAATTGGATAACTCGAGAGCACAATCAAAGTTTCATAACATGGTTAAAAAATCACATAAAGTCAAAGTTTGATGTAGACCTCGGATCAATTTCACAGAGATTGAGGTGGCTAGCAAATGGTCTGAGTTTACATGTCTTTTCTTACACCGGTTATGTAATTAACGGCTACATATTTTATACCAAAGAACAAGATGATCAAACCACTATGCAAAATAGCGGAGTCACTCTCGTAGTTGAAGCGATGCATATCTCAAGTGCAAAAGACAAGAACCCAATATATGCAAATCTATCATATTTTGGGGTTATCGAGCGCATATGGGAGCTAGACTACACAATGTTTCGTGTTCCCATATTTGGTTGCAAGTGGGTCGATAATAATATATATATAGGTATTATTTGGAAGAAAAAATTATTATTTTGTAAGAAAAAATTATTATTTGGAAGAAAAAATAATAATTAAACACAATTCGGAAGAAAAAATAATTTAACTAATTTGGAAGAAAAAAATTATTATTTGGAAGAAAAAATAATTTAACTATTTGGAAGAAAACAAAATTATTTGGAATTTTTCTTGAACTTAACTGATCATCCCAAAATAATGAAGTCACACAGCCCTTGGACATAATAAAACAAAGAGGCATTGGACCTATTACAGTGCTCTTTTGAAAAAGCGTGGTAATAGTGTTTTAAAAAAATAAAATAAGGAGGTCTTTTAAAGCGCTTTCTTCATAAGCGCTGTAAAAGGGTCACACAGCCTTTGGACATGATAAAACAAAGAGGCATTTTATATATAAAACCCTATTACAGTGCTCTTTTGAAAAAGTGCTGTAATATGGTTTTAAAAAAATTAAATAAGGAGGTCTTTTAAAGCACTTTCTTCATAAGCGCTGTAAAAGGGTCACACAGCCTTTGGATATGATAAAACAAAGAGGCATTTTATATATAAAACCCTATTACAGCGCTCTTTTGAAAAAGCGCTGTAATAGGGTTTTAAAAAAATAAAATAAGGAGGTCTTCTAAAGTGCTTCCTGCATAAGCGCTGTAAAACGGTCACATAGCGTTTGCATATAATAAAACAAAGAAGCCTTTTAAAGCGCTTTGTATAAAAGCGCTGTAAAAGGCTTTGGACATGATAAAACAAAGAGGCATTTTATATATAAAACCCTATTACAGCGCTCTTTTGAAAAAGCGCTGTAATAGGATTTTAAAAAAATAAAATAAGGAGGTCTTCTAAAGCGCTTTCTGCATAAGCGCTGTAAAAGGGTCACATAGCGTTTGCATATAATAAAACAAAGAAGCCTTTTAAAGCGCTTTGTAAAAGCGTTGTAAAAGGCTTTACAAAAATAAAAATAAGGAGGTCTTTTACAGCGCTTTTTCACAAGCACTTTAAAAGGCTTCTAAAAAAGCGTTGTAGTAGGCTTTTAAAAAATAAAATAATGAGACCTATTACAGCGCTTTTTCAAAAAAGCGCTGTAATAGGGTTTTATATATAACAGTAAACCTCTTTAGTTTCCTCTTCATTACGTAAACTTCATACGAGTGTTTCAGTTTCCTCTTCGTTCTCCTTCTCATTGCGAACCCTACGAACCCTACCCTTGTTTCCTCCTCATTACTAACCCTCATTACGTAAACTTCATACACTTGTTTCCTCCTCATCTTCATCCTCCTTCTCATTATGTAACCATATATTTTTAGTAACCCTTATTACGTATTTCTGCGAACCCCGTAACCCTACGATCGTTTCGTCTTCGTTCGTCTTCTGTGTTATTCTTGTTCTTCTTTGTTACTAAGCGAACCCTACGAACCCGAAACCCTAAGTATTAAAAAGCGCTATTTTCAGGTATTGTATTTATTAGTTTTTTGTATCACTAAAATGCATGTTGAACTTATACTGCTATGTACTTAGACTACTGCATGTTGAACTTGTTGAAGTTATACTGAACTGCATGTTGAACTTGTTGTAGATAAATGGATACCAACAAAGATTTAGAATGTCAAAATGAAGAAGTTGGCAACACCAAGACTTACGAAAATGAAGTCAAACATGGTGCAACCATAATGCAAAATGTTATAAAAGCAAGAAGTACTGGGCAAAAATTTGAGGTATACTTTGTTTGTTGTTTTCTTTGTTTGCTGTTTATACTATACTTTGTTTATTGTTTACTTTGTTTGCTGTTTATAATTTGAGGTACTTACTATTTGAGTTTATTAGGTGGGATGGAATGAGAGTGGTCAGCCAATTGACCCCAACAGTTCAATTTTTGTAAGTTATATTGGAGCTGTTGTTCGTCAGAATATCCCCATCACAAAAGATGATTGGAGAGATAAGGCATTGAAGGATGCAAAAGATGTATTGTGGGCTGATATACAAGTAATTTTTTACTCCACTTTTTTACTTATAATTTTTTACAAACTGCTTTGAAGTACTTTACTCAAACTATATCTTTATTTGGTTTGCAGACAGCTTTTGATGTTGACGAGGTGAGAAAGAGTTACGTGCTGAGAGTTGTCGGGAATACACCGGGGTTTTAGATCTCACCTCTCAAATTGCTATCTAAGAGACCGAGATGGAAATATGAATGCGGAAGCTCCAAAAATGTATAAACATTATATATCAAATGAGGAATGGAGCGCATTCGTAGCAAAACGTTCGGACCCCGCGTTTGTTGTAAGTGATTAATTTATTAGCATTTGTGTTTTATTATTCTTATTCATAGTGTATTTTAAATTTTTACAAGATTGTTAATTTTTTTATATAGAATATTAGTAAGGCAAATCACGAGAGGGCAAAAATTATTCTCCACCCATACAAGAAATCTCGTATGGGATATGCACGTCTAGCGCAAAAACTTGTAAGTAATTAAACATCACTTTTATATAATGTGGTACATTATAAACTATACTTTCTAACTAATATTTTGTTTATGATCTTAACAAGAATAGCTACAAGACATCCAATCCGATCAACCGTTGGGTCGTCATATATTGTGGAAGGAAGCTCGCGTAAATAAAGACGAAGTGGTTGATAACGAAAATGTTCAAAAAGTAATAGAACTTTGTGTAAGTATATTTATCACTTTAATATTTTTTAATATTGTATTTTAAAATTGATATTGAACTAATCTTTTTAATCCTACGTGTATATACTTTAGGCGAATCTCGAACAAAGTTCAGAAAATCAAGAGGACAACAAGGCTAGTTGCAGGGACATACTAAGTAAAGTGTTTAATGTTCCTAAATATTCCGGCCGCGTGAGGGGGAAAGGATTTGGCGTAACTCCTATAAGCTATTTTTCACAAGAGAAGCGCCAAAATCCATCTAACGAGGAAGTATTAGAGAGGATCAAAGTATTAACAGAGCAAGTGGCATTCTTGGTGAAGACGAATAAAGACAAGCAAAACTACTGTCATCAGAAGTATTAGAGAGGATCAAAGTATTAACAGAGCAAGTAGCACTCATAAGGAGCTGAGTGCTACTGTCATCAGCTTATACATGAGGTCAAAATTACTTTTAATTACATTTATTTGTAATTAATTTAATTTATTGGTAATTAATCTAATTTGAAATTTTCATTGAAGGTTTTTGTATGAGAAGTTCGTGTGCACGCGCAGATTGTCAAATAGATTTTCATTATTGTCTCCGCATAAGATTTCGATGCTTAAACACGATCCAGTGAATGTAAAGAAATACGTTGTAGATATACTATTAGGAAATAAAGAGAAGGATAAGTTGTTCCTTGCAGCATATAATTCAGGGTATGTAATTATATATTCTTTATTTATATCTTTTTTAATTTATGAGATCTTAATTTATTAGTTGTGTAAACCAAATTTTTGTTGTTGTAGGGCACATTGGGTGCTATTTGCAATCAATGCGACCTCTAAAGTTATATACTACCTAGATCCCTTGCACGGCCATTACAACAATCACCCCGAGATAAAGACTATGTTCGACACGTAAGTAATATTCATTTATTTTTTACATATATATATAAATAATGTGTTTGTTAATGCTATAATAATCACATTTATTTATTCGATAGTGCTTTACAAGTTTTTCGAGCTCAAAGAGGTGCTACAGTTTCGAAGCAAAAGTCAAATAACATCGCATGGATTCCAATAAAGGTTTGAAATATATGCTTTTAAAATTTCATTTACAATCAATGCACAAATAATTATTGATTTATATGTTTTATTTTATAGTGCCCTCGTCAAACTAACAACATCGACTGTGGGTACTATGTATTGCGATTCATGAAGGAGATTGTTGATAAGAATCAAATTATAATCCAAGAAACGGTACGGTATTTTCATTATTTGATTTTCATATATAAACTATGTATATATTTGATTCTAACTTATTTATGTTCAATTTTTATATCGCACAGTACTTTGACAATTCCAGTCCAACATATTCTGAAAAGGATCTAACAGAAATAAAGGAAGACTGGTGTCAGTATGTGATTGAAATGAATATTATTTGATTTGCTGGGCAATGGCATGCTGCAAGGGATATGGTAGTTCTGTGTTGTTGTGAATACGTAGTTGTGAACTGATAGTTGTGAATATGAATATGTAGTTGTATGAATATGATAGTGAATCTGATAGTTATATGAATAGGTAGTTGTGAATATGTAGTTCTGGGCTGTTGTGAATATTGTAGTTCTATTATGTGCAAGGAATTGTTGTATACATGTAGTTCTGTGTTGTTGTGAACTGATTATAGTTGTAAATATGAACTGATTGTTGTGAATATGTAGTTCTGTTGTTGTTGTGTACTGATTTTGTGAGATGATTGTGAACTGATTCTGGATGAAAATGATTTTTGAATAAAAATTAAAAGACAGCGCTTTCTAAAAAAATGCCATAAAAAACCAAAAAACGCTTTTTAAAATTTACAGAATTTTTAATCAAACTAAAATAGGAAAAAAAAACACCTTTTACAACGCTTTCTCAAAAAAAGCGCTGTAAAACGTGCATTAGAATGCACTTACTACAACGCTTTTTTGAAAAAGCGCTATAAAAGGTGCATAATAATGCATCTATTGAATGCACCTACTACAGCGCTTTTTGGAAAAAGCACTGTAAAAGGTGCATAACAATGCATCTATATGAATGCACCTACTACAGCACTTTTTGGAAAAAGCGTTGTAAAAGGTGCATAACGATGCATCTATATGAATGCACCTATTACAGCGCTTTTAAAAGCGCTGTAATAGGTGCATAATAATAAAACAATTAAATGCACATATTACAGCGCTTTTTCAAAAAAGCGTTGTAATAGGTGCATAATAATGCATCTATTGAATACACCTATTACAGCGCTTTTTCACATAAGCGCTGTAATAGGTGCATGCATATGAAGCGCTATTGCAGGGATTTAAAAAGCGCTGTTACAGGGATTTACAGCGCTTTTTCAAAAAAGCGCTGTAAAACGAGTATAACAAGCGCGCAATATATCCACCTTTTTTACAGCGCTTTTTTATTTTAAAAAGCGTTGTTGTATCTTTATACAGCACTAGTAACTATAGCGCTTATTTTTTTGAAAAAGCGCTATAAAAGGCTTAAAAATAACGTTGTAAAATGCGCTTTTTCGCGTAGTGGTGGCTGCATTTTTCTATTTACATTGTTGTCTTTTTTTTTAATTGTAGATGGAGGGGTGCAGATAGCATATGTACATGTGCAGGAGTAAAATAGACCGTAAGGCCCAACACAGGGAAAGAAAAGTCCAATTCAGTAACAATAATAGCTCAAACTAATATACAGAAGTAGAAAATAGGGGTGTAAATAGTTGTCTGCTCCAAAATTCATTTTCTATTATAAAATTTAGGGTGTTACATGTGATACTCTAACAGATTTTACTCACATGTGTCTACGCGTGCGCGCTAGTAATGGGGTTAGAAACTCAACTGTTTTTTGCTCTTAAAAACCATTTATACTCATAATCACTCACATACTCTCACACTTTCTTTTCTTTTCTTTTCAAATCGTTAAACTTCCCCACTTCTCCCTGAATCTCTCCTTTTTCAATGGGTTCTAGTTCATCCTCAAACCCTTCACTCAGAAATGTCGCCTATGTTCCCTTAATGCAATCCCTCAAGATCACTCAGAAATCCCTTGCTGCCATTACACGACGTCTGTAACACCCCAAATTTTATTATAAACTATTTTATTAATTAAAGAGGATTTTAAAGAATTAATTTGATGTTAAAATTATTTCAAAATATATGTTGATAATTTTATAGATATTTAATTTAATTATTAATATAAATTATAAGTATTATATTTTATTAAATATAAATGAGTATGAATATTTTAGGGTTGAATATTTTGTTAAATTTTTTTTTTTAAAAAAATAATAATAATAAAAAGGATTTGTATTCTAAAAGAGTATGGTCAAATATTAGTATTTCAATGTGAGCATTTTAGAGAATAATATTTTAATTATGGATGATTAGCCCAAGTAGTTAAATTGTATGGACACTTTAAAAATAAAAAATAAAGTTTGGGATAGACCCCTTCCTGCACCTCGAATTGTTGTTTGCTTCTACTATTATTTTATTTGGGCTGTTTGCTTTCTACACCCCAGTTTTGAGTCTTTGCTATTCGCACCCTTCCATCTACATTTAAAAAAATAAAAATAAATTGCTAAAGAATTCATGCTGACGCAACTATACTCAAAGAGAACCCTTTTTCTCTCAAATTCCCTCCACCAATTCTTTGCCATTTGAATCGATCCCAACCTCTATCCCACACAAAATCGGTCACTGATTCCCTTTTTGGCATCAATTTTATCAATCGATGCTCCATTTTTAAGAAACAACTCCGTTTCATTCCTTGGGAGAGCTGTTTTTGGCCGATTCCGACCACGTTTGTCGTCTCAAAAAACTGACGTCGTTTTTGGATTCCTCTTGTCGAAACCTTCAAGAAACACTACTCATTTGCATTTTTTTGGTGAAGTTGATGTTAGACCCTTCCGGCGCTCCGACGAGTCGGTGAGACATTTTCAGCAGTTTTCTTGTCATCGTTTCGACTCCATTTTTGTTCCTAAAATTATTATTAATTATTTAACATTTGATAGTACAGATGTGCACCTAAGAGGGGGGGGTGAATTAGGTGTTTAGAAGTTTTTCTTGTTTTCAGAATTTAAGTGATCGATTTTTGTGTTTAAGGATAGTAAGTGAAAGAGTAAATAGCAGTAAAGAAATTAACACAGCGGAATTATCCTGGTTCCCCTTATAACCAAGGGTACATCCAATCGTCTTGCACACCACATGAGATTTTCTTCACTATTGTTAGAATATGTACAAGTCCTCACCCTAGGACCTTTGCTACAATCTTCTAACAAACCTTCTAGGATAGCACACTACTATCTTAGATAAAAACACTTAAAGAAAGTATTACTTTCTTTTTACAAACACTGTGATTTTGATAAGAGTATAGGAATAAGAAAGAGGTAGAATGATAACAATCCAAGATTGCTTCAAGTACTTTGAGAACCTTAGTTAAGGATATGAAAATGATATGCAAGTACTTAAATTTATGAAAAATGACTTTGAGAAAAATTCAGAAAAGTTGGTCAAAGTCTTTAAAGTTGTGTAGTAGGATTGTTGTCGTTGAATCTGAAATTATGATGTATTTATAGTCCATAAACATCTCTTCAGATTCGTGGCCATTGATCCAAGAGGTTTAAGGAACAATTGCAATGTTTTAGATTCGATTCAGAACTGAAAAATTGCATTGCTTCCAGTTGTATTCGAATACAGGATAGTTGTATTCAAATACTCCTCTTTGTCATGTTCAAATTTATTCAAATTTAACACTGTGTAGCCGAATACACATGGATGTAGTCGAATACAGATTGGTCAATTTTGCCACTGACTTGTTGTTTGTATTCGAATACATCAGGATGTAGTCGAATACAGATGAAGGGTTTTTGCTACTGACTTAGCAATTCTCATCTGTATTCGAATACACCTATGTTGTATTCGAATACACTTTTGTATTTTGTCAAAAATATTAATTCTAATACTTTGAAAATGTAATTTTTTACTTTTGAAAATACTATGCACATGCAAGGAGGTGAGGTTCTCATTGTATTTGAACTGTGGGTTGTATCATTTACCTTTACATAAAACATTTATTATGAGAAGATTTATTAATTTATCAATAAGATGTTTGGAGACTTCTTCTTTTTGAGCTTGTGGCTTTGATCATCATCACCATTGGTCTTTTGTATCATCAAAAACATGTATTTTACATTCTCCCCCTTTTTGATTATGACAAAACCTTTTGTTGTTGTGGAGAGATTGCATCATACTCCCCCGTAATTTAGGCATACTTTCGTGTTGGATGATCAAATGAATATGTGTGTTGAGGACCTACATTGATGTTTAATAGACAACAAAGTACCAGTTTCTCCCCCTTTTGACATGATCAAAAAGAAGAAGACAAGCAATAATATAGAGAAGAAACCAAGTAATAAAACGGAATAGAGACATAATAAGCCAAATAGCATTACATAAGAAACAAGCAAGCAGATAATGTCATAGTAGCCAAAATACAAAATCAAAACGTAACGGAAGGGTTCAAGGAAAGCATCAGAACAAAAACATTAAAATAAGCAGGACCGAGAAAACGAAATGCCAACTATTCCTAGTAAACTAAATGCGGATCAGTGACATCCAGGCGGGAGATGGAGATGATCAATTTTGTCGGATAAGATACACATCTCATGAATCAGGCTACTATGGTTGGTTGCGATGGTGGATTCGATAGCCTGAAAACGAGTATCAACGAAGGTGGTGAAGCCGGAGAGGCAGGTCTGAAGAGAGTCAAGTTTCGCCATAACCATGCGATTAGATATATGATCATCATCAGATGCGGTATCTTCGTCGTCATCACCGTCGGGGGCAGCATCAGTCGCAGTGGTAGGAGCGTCATCAGGAGTAGCAAATGTTTGACCAAGATCACTCATATGTATGTACTTCTGAAGCGGTTCGTGCCAAACAATTTTCATGCTCGGAAGGACACTTAAATCCAGCAGATTGTCCTTAGTAATAGTATACAAAACTTCCTCAGAGAAGTTCACTCCGAAGTGTTCAAGAATGCGAGTGACCTCCTTGGCGTAAGGCAAACCAACAGCCTCTATGGAGGTAAACATGACTGATTTAACGAAATAAGCCAGTTGAGAGGAAGGCCTTCGAACATGTAGTACATAATCTGGAGTTCAAACTCTGAAATCTGGGAGTAGTTACCAGCTTTGGGGACCAAAATGTAACTTAAGAAATAATGAAGCAAACGATAATCAACAGTGAGATTACCAACGCCATATCGTTGCTTCGCAAATTTTGAACCTGCTTGAATGCGCTTCTGTTCCATAGTTTGTTTGTTAAAATGACAAAGAGCCACATAAGCATCATATTTAGGAATACCAGACCATTTACATAAGTTAGTTGGACTGGTTTTCTGTCCTTCACATGGAATTTTCAAAATTCCACCAACAATACGTGAATCGAGTTCAATATTTTTTCCTTTGATGCGAGATTTCAACAGTTTTCCATCCCTAGTCAAATTGCAGTAAAAGACCCTAACTAAATCGGGATAGATAGGACCTTTGTAACTGATAAACTTTTCAATATGTTGAGCTTTAAGTAAAGCAGGAAATTGAAATGCAGAGAAAGAGTCTAAAGTACCGAATTTGGGTATGATAAGCCGTTTGTCGGAGTAGAGTGTGCGAAACCGAGCAATTTCATCCGGTGTGTGTAAGAGGCGTGACAAATCTGTGATGTTGGGGCTCTTGGTTCGTTTCTTGGAGGGACCCACGCATGCATGCTTAGTTCTGGGCCCTCGTTTGCGTGCGTCCATAACAGCTGAAGAAAGTTTTGACATTTCGATTGAGGGAAATTGGTATTTTAGGGATTGGGTTCTGGAAATCTGAAGGAAATAGGGATATGACCAGAATGGGATTGTGATTTGAAGTTTAAAAAAAAATGGGGTAATTGGTTGTAAGGGAAGAAAGTTTGAAAATTTGAGGAGGATGCCCTGCGAGGACGGCTGTATTCGAATACCTAATATGAAACTTTGTGGAAAACTGAAAACAGCTTTATATATGACTGAAAATTGCGAAAGTGTAGTCGACTACATTTGAAGCGTATTCGAATACATGTTGTTCTGGGAAAATGTGTATTCGATTACACTTTGAGTGTATCCGAATACATACAAATCTGGAAATGTGTATTCGATTACACTTTGAGTGTATCCGAATACAGAAAAATCTGGAAAGGTGTATTTGATTACCCAGACTCTGTATTTGATTACAGCTTCAATTTTTAGAGACAGAAACGAATTTATCATGTAGAGCATACCAAATACGGCATATAATCACAATTATAACGACAGGTAGACATATTTGATAATAATGTAAGCATAGATGACTTAATTCTAACATGCTATCAAGAGGAAATTAATACCTTTTGAATAATGATGACAAAGTACCTTGTATTTAAAGATCATTTTCACTTAAGATGTCGAGTTCTCGTCGAATTTTGTAAAAAGAGTCCTTAGGAAGTGGTTTAGTGAAGATGTCCGCCAATTGGTTATGAGTATCCACAAAGGTTACTTCAACATTTCCTTTAAGCACATGATCGCGCAGAAAATGATGTCGTATATCAATATGTTTAGTCCGAGAGTGCATGATTGGATTCTTTGAAATATTGATCGCACTAGTGTTGTCGCATCGTAACCGAATGCATCCGAGATCAAGTCCATACTCATATAGTTGTTGTTTGAGCCACAGAATTTGTGCACAACAACTTCCTGCTGCTATATATTCGGCTTCAGCAGTACTGAGTGCAACACATGCTTGCTTTTTACATGACCATGATACGAGTGCATTTCCCAAGACATGACAAGTGTCGCTTGTGCTTTTACGGTCGGTTTTACATCCTGCATAATTTGAATCAGAATATCCAACGAGACTACAGATACTACCTTTCGGATACCATAGTCCTACGTTGATTGTTCCTTTCAAATATTTCATGATTCTTTTGACTGCTACAATATGTGATTCTTTAGGATCCGCCTGAAATCTTGCACACAAACAAACACTAAACATAATATCTGGTCGACTGACCGTTAGATATAATAGAGATCCAATCATACCTCGATATTTTGAAATGTCTATTGATATACCGGATTCATCTTTATCAACATATGTTCCGGAACCTATGGGAGTAGCACTTTCCTTGCAATTTTCCATTTCAAATCTTTTTAGCAGTTCTTTGCAATATTTTGCTTGATTGATGAAGATGCCATGCTTGAGTTGTTTGATGTGAAGGCCAAGAAAATAGTTTAATTTTCCCATCATGGACATTTCAAATTCACCTTGCATCATCAATGAGAATTCTTCACATATGTCATTGTTTGTTGATCCGAATATGATATCGTCAACATAGATTTGGACCAACAAGGTGTGACCATTGTTTCTTTTAATAAATAATGTCTTGTCAACTTTGTCTTTTTCAAATCCTCTTTCACACAGGAAAGCACTCAATCTGCCGTACCAAGCTCTTGGTGCTTGTTTTAGACCATAGAGAGCTTTTCTTAATTTGAAGATATGTGTAGGATTCTTGAAGTCCTCAAAGCCGGGTGGCTGTTTGACATATACTTCTTCATTGATGTATCCATTGAGAAAGGCACTTTTCACATCCATCTGAAATAATTCAAAGTTCATAGAACAAGCATAAGCAAGTAGTAAACGTATTGCTTCTAAACTTGCGACTGGGGCAAATGTTTCGTCAAAATCAATTCCTTCTTCTTGATTATAGCCTTAGGCGACCAATCTTGCTTTGTTGTGAACAACTATACCATTTTCGTCAAGTTTATTTTTAAACACCCATTTTGTACCAATTATGTGTTTATTTCCCGGATTAGGAACAAGTTCCCATACTTCGCTTCTTTCGAATTGGTTAAGTTCTTCTTGCATGGCAAGTATCCATTGATCATCTTTTAATGCTTCACCAATTTTGGAGGGTTTAATTTGCGAAACAAATGCCATGTTTAAGCACGCATCTTGTAGTTTAAGTCTTGTTGTAACTCCTTTGTTGATATCACCAATAATGTTATCAATCGGGTGATCTCGATGGGTTCTCCATTCATTTGGAAGTTTATCATTTTCCTTTTCAATGATGACTTCTCTTTCTTGACTTGGTTGATCAATTTGATGTTCTTTACTTGTATCACTACTTTCAATGTCATCATCATCATAAGAAATAGCTTTGTCTTCTTTCAAGGGGTTAGTTTCATCAAAAGTTACATGTATTGATTCTTCTACGATTAAAGTTATTTTATTGAAAATTCTAAATGCTTTACTAGATAATGCATAGCCAATAAAAATACCTTCATCTGCTTTTTCATCGAATTTTCCAAGGTTGTCTTTTCCGTTGTTTAGCACAAAGCACTTGCATCCAAAGATGTGGAGGTGAGAGATATTGGTCTTTCTTCCTTTGTAGAGTTCATAAGGAGTTTTCTTAAGAATCGGCCGAATGTTTACTCTGTTAGTAACATAGCATGCCGTGTTTACGGCATCTGCCCAAAAGTACTTTGGTAGACTTGAATCGCTTAGCATAGTTCTTGCAAGTTCTACCAAGGATCTGTTCTTTCTCTCAACATGTTGAGGTGTTCTAGGTGCGGAAAAATTGTGGAAAATTCCATTTTCTTCACAGAATTCTTCAAACAAGGTATTTTGAAATTCTCTTCCATGATCACTTCTAATTGATACAATTTTGGATGATTGTTCATTTTGGACTAGCTTGGCATAATTTTTAAATGCTTTAAAAGCTTCGTTTTTACTTGCCAAAAATAAGGTCCATGTGAACCTTGAATAATCATCAACAATCACTAGTCCATATGAATTTCCACCAAGACTTTTGGTTCTTGATGGACCAAACAAATCCATATGTATTAATTGAAGTGGTCTTGTAGTTGATATAACATTTATAGGTTTGAAGGAAGTTTTTTTTTTTGTTTACCTTTTTGACAAGCGTCACATAATTTATCCTTGACAAATTTCATTTTTGGTAATCCAACAACAAGATCATGCTTGACTAGTTTGTTTAAATGATCCATATGGATATGTGCAATTCTTTTATGCCATAGCCATGCATCATTGTTGTCGCTTACCAACATACATTTCATTTTCAAGGATAAATCGTCAAGATTAAGTATAAAAGTATTTTTGAAACGTTTACCGATAAATTGAATTTCACTTGTTGCTGCATTTTGAATGATGCACTCATCTTTGTTGAAGACTATCTTGTGTCCTTTGTCACATAGCTGGCTAATGCTTATGAGATTATGCTTTAGGCCTTCAACATATAGGACATCTTCAATTGAAGGGGAAGGGGCTGTTCCAACTTTTCCAATACCTAAAATTTTTCCTTTATTATTATCTCCATAGACTACATATCCTTTTGATTTAAGAGTCAAGGCTGAAAATTTTGTTATGTCACCCGTCATGTGTTTGGAGCACCCACTATCTAAGTACCACAAATTTGAGGTACTTTGTGTGCATACCTACAAAATTGAAATCAAATTTTATTAGGTACCCAATGTGCTTTGGGTCCTTGATGGTTAGTACCTTTCTTGACCCACACACAATGCCCTTTAGGAATGCTAATGTTTCTTACATGACAGGCATTGGGTGTGTGTCCATGAAGACCACAATAGGAACAAGTAGGAATAAATTTATTTTTAATAGCATATGTATGAAATTTATTTTTAGTAATTTTCTCCTTATAAGAATGACCTTTTTGTAAAATTGTAATATTTCCTTGATTGGATTGAGTACTTGCTTTGACAAAAATGGTCTTATTTGAGTTTGGTTTGTCAAATTTAGAAAATCCAAGACCACTTTTATCGTTTGAATATCTTTGCATGTTTAGAATATTCTCCAATCCTATATGTCCTTTTTCATATCGTTTAATTACTCTATTTAATTGAACAATTTTGAATGAATGGGAATCACATTTATTGCATGTAAAATTCTGTTTTGATTTTTCAGCATCTTTTTCCATAATGTCAATTTTTTCTTTAAGATTTGAGATCTGTTTCTTTTGTGTTGACACTTGTTTAAACAAATTTTTACATTCAATAAGGAGTTCCTTTATAGCGTTTTGAGCATCATTGTATTCTATGATTAATTCATTATTAGTTTTATTACAATGAAGAGAGTTTATGTTACTAACCTCTTCGTCATATGACTGATGTGATGCCATTAGTGCAACATTAGCACATTCCTCACTTTCTGTTTCTGATGATGAACTTATATCATTATCTTCCCAAGCTATGTATGCTTTCTTGAAGTCTTTTCTTTTACCGGCATTTTTCTTGATAAGGTTTGGGCAGTCTTCTTTGATATGTCCTTGTTTTCCGCATTCAAAGCACGTGAAATTTTGGTTTGAGGTAGAGCTATCTTTCTTTCTGAAATTCTTCTTTTTGAAATTTCTGTCATTTTTAAGAAACTTACCGAATTTCTTAACAAGGAAATTTATGTTTTCGTCTTCATCAAAAATTTCGTCTTTGACTACTTCCTTTGATTCGGTCTTTAGAGCAATGTTTTTGTTCTTCTTTTCTTGAGTTTCATTTTGCTCCAATCTTCCAAGTTCAATTTCATGTTCTTGGAGTTTGCCAAATAATGCAGAAAGTGACATCTTGGATAAGCTTTTCTTTTCTGATATTGTTGTCACCTTTGGTTGCCAAGCCCTTGTTAGTGATCTTAATACTTTCAGATTTAGTTCATCGTTGGAGAAAAATCTTTCCAAGAGCCATCAAGTGATTTGTTAAGGAACAATTGCAAGAGGTTTAAGGAACAATTGCAATGTTTTAGATTCGATTCAGAACTGAAAAATTGCATTGCTTCCAGTTGTATTCGAATACAGGATAGTTGTATTCGAATACACCTCTTTGTAACGTTCAAATTTATTCAAATTTAACACTGTGTAGCCGAATACACATGGATGTAGTCGAATACAGATTGGTCAATTTTGCCACTGACTTGTTGTTTGTATTCGAATACATCAGGATGTAGTCGAATACAGATGAAGGGTTTTTGCTGATGACTTACCAATTCTCATCTGTATTCGAATACACCTATGTTGTATTCGAATACACTTTTGTATTTTGTCAAAAATATTAATTCTAATACTTTGAAAATGTAATTTTTTACTTTCGAAAATACTTTTTATGCATATGCAAGGATGTGAGGTTCTCATTGTATTTGAACTATGGGTTGTATCGTTTACCTTTACATAAAACATTTATTATGAGAAGATTTATTAATTTATCAATAAGATGTTTGGAGACTTCTTCTTTTTGAGCTTGTGACTTTGATCATCATCACCATTGGTCTTTTGTATCATCAAAAACATGTATTTTACAACATTTATTTTTATGCTCCGCATAATTTATCAGTAACGTCTCGACGATTTTGTGAAGTCGCCGTTTATTCGAATTCGCTCGTTGTACGTTGACGATATGCAGTCGCTATTGATTTCTGTGTTTGAGAAAGCGTCTAAATAAGGTAAGGGGTGAGAGTGCGTTTGAATTCATGAGTATAATATATTGTGAAATGAACGGGAAAACCGTATTTCCCAACGATTTATCCGGGGCTCGCTACATACGGCAGTAGCCCTTTGAGGGATAAATTAATTAATGTGCAAAAATATGGAAATTGTGAGATTAAAATATAGAATAGAAATATTTGTAAGGTGTTGATTGATTTAATTTCTTTAAATGTGTGGTATTTGATATTATTGCAATATTGAGTGTCGAATTAACTTGATGTATATGTGTGATTAGATGAGTTTATGTGATGTGATAATAAAAGATGGATGTGTTGTGATAATTTTATGTGATGATGATGTATGATTAATAATTGTGATGTTATAAATTTGTGATAAATTATGTAATGACGTATGATTGATGATAGTGATGTTATAAATTTGTGATGAAAATATTGAAGTAACCCAATAGTTGATGAAATAATGGTGATTACAATGTGTTTGAGATGACGGTCTTAATGGAGTATCATAGGCCAACGAGGGGAGAAAATAAATATTGAGAATTTGTGATGTGGAGATTATTTTGTCATCATATAGGTAGGGTCTGACAAGCCTAGTGATTCCGGGGAAGTACAACTGAATGAGTCTGATCGTGGCGGTCTGTTGTTGAGCCTCAAGGCAAGATTGTTAGACCTTGGAGGTATTCCAGTGGGGAATTCCTAGGTGACTTGGAGGTAGCACTCCAAATGTCGGGAGCTACCATGCAACACACGTTTACCTCGACTGTCGCGTATATGTGTCTCGGGTTGAGTTGAGGGGATCTATAAGGACAGGGCCAATTTGAAGTGTCCGTCCACCGGGATGGTGGCATAGTATCAAGCCTCCTAACCAAGTACTTCAGAGTTAGAATGGTACCACATTTGTGAAGTAGAGTCTAAGCTCATGCATAGCATTGCATTTTATTGTGATTGTTTTGTTGTGATTAATGTGTATCGCATGTGATTATAATTTCTCTTAGACGATTTGATGTTATAGTGAAATGTATTGATTTTCCTTGATTTTGACTTTGACTTTATTATGTGATGTTATTCCTTGAATAATGTTTGTTTAATGATACGGTTTATTTATGATCAAATGCGTGTTCTTCTTACTTATATTATACTATTAACATGATTTCAAAACTCACCTCCTTCGTTGTTTGTGTTTGACTGGCTTGGCCATGTGTTTGCGAAATCGTAGTTGCTACAGGTTAATGAATCTTGAAGTTCAAGTTCGGAGGAACCCCGCTCTGATAGGTGATACCAGGAATAAGGGTTGTAATTTGTATTTTACTTATTTAATTTGAAATGACTTTTTGTATGAAAACCTTATAAGTACTAGTAAGTTTTAGAATTAAATCAAGTAATTACACTTAAATCAAGCTTATTGAGATTGCACTATTTTATAGGAGTAAAGAAGTTTAAAGTGTTCTTTTTGATTTTTGAGAAACGTGATATCCTAAATTAAAAATAAAAGTTTTTATTTTCTTGGAAACATATCTTTATTTATCCGCTGCAAATTTTATAGAAATATAATATAAATTATTATATATATTATTTTGGGGTTTAGGGTGTCACAACGTCAAGATGAAGGTACGGTGTCTAAGAATCCGTATGAGTCAAAGGTTGGCTCATTCAAGATAAATAAATAGTTGATCGTAGATCCCAAAGTGAATTCCAAGTCTATATACTTAAAACCTAAGTACATAGCTCTTTTTAAAATTATGATTGGGTGTGTGGTACCCAAAGGTGGGTTTGTTGACCATGTTAACAAAGACTACAAAGGTCTAATGTGGAACATCTCTCAAAGAATCAGGACAAATCATCCCAATGTCATCTTGGAACACATGAGGTTATGCGTCATCGACTCCAGGATAGGGAAGATAAGGATTATCCCTTACTCCATATTGATCATTGTTGTACTCATGCGTACTCCTCTCATTCAAGCTTTAGAGGAAGTCAGAGGAACTATTCAAGAGGAACACCCGGTTTCATCATCTGCACCATATTGATCATTGTTGTACTCATGTTTGTATGGACTAGAGAAAGCTCAAAATTGTCACTAGGAAAGATAATTTCCCCAACCCTTTATTCATCAAATGTTGAATAGATTGGCAGGGCAGAACTATTACTGCTTCCTAGATGGTTATTTAGGTTATAACCTGATTGCTATAGCACCTAAAGATCAAGAGAAGAAAACCTACTCATGCTCTTATAGAACAATTTATTTTAGAAGGATGCCATTTGGATTGTGTAATGCTTGCAACATTCTAAAGGGGCACGATGCCCATCTTTTCTAATTTGATTGAGAAATCTTTGGAAATATTTATGGATGACTTTTCTATGTTTGGAGAATCATTCCATAAACGTTTACAGAATTTGGAGCAAGTACTAGATAGATGTGAAGAGACTAATTTGGTACTAAACTGGGAGAAATGCCATTTTATGGTCAAGGAGGGATGCTCTGTTGTCGCTCACGGGTAAAATACAACTAATAAAAACATAGCTTAGAGCAACAACTTGAGTCGTCTCGTAAGGACTTCTAACAATATTAACCAAATTCAAAATCAATAAAAAAAAGGGGTTTTGAATTTATGTTCGGACAAATTAAGAAAACAAATTACAAACACACATATTGGAACAATTAATCCACTGGTTCGAGAATTTCAGACTTATCACAAATTCTATAAACGAACTCAATTTCTAAATTGTGACTCTATTCTTGTTTGACTATAGAATTGATCAAACAAGCGTAATCAACCCTATGTGAATTATGTTTCTTTGACTGGATTAAGCATCACAATAATTGATGGATTGTAGTTAACAATCAAACGTCAAAAACTACAATTAATTAGTTTATAAATCAAAAAATAGAAAAAATTATTGATTGAAAATAAACTCTCAAAGTATCTTCGTCTCTCCTTGTCTCTATGTGTCTTTGTAACAAAAACTAACTTGCTCTCTAAATAGCCTTCTTCCTTTTTGGGCTCTAAAAGATCTAGGGCCAAAAAAAACACAAGTGGCCCGATACTAAATGTTATTACAAGTAAAGCTCAGGTCACGTGATCAACAGTTTTGACCAAGTCAAGTTTCGAGTTGAGATTTTGCGCCAACATAAAAGTTGTAACATTGACTTTTAGCTTTCCAATGCATGCACGCATACGTCAATCTGATATCCAGAGCTCATGTTACGGCCTGTAGAGCGAGTAAGGATCAATATACCAATAGTTACATTAAAACTCAATTATGACCAAAAGTTTAGAAATATGCTAAAAAACTAATCTTAGGCTGAAAAGGCTTTCAAAATGTCACAGTACAGATCTATAAACATGTGTCCAAATGCATTGATCAAGGGCATTGCATTAGGACATAAGATTTCTAGGAAAGATTTGGAAGTGGACAAAGCAAAGATTGGCGTCAATGAAAAGTTGTCTCGTCCTACTTATGTAAAAAGGGTGAAAAGCTTTTTGGGACATGAAAGGTTCTACAAAAGATTCATTAAGGACTTCTATCAAATTTCAAAATCATTTTCCAAATTTCTACAACATGATGTAGCATTTGAGTTTACTGCTGAACGAGTTAAGGCCTTTGACACTCTAAAGAAAATACTCATCACAGCATTGTCATCATTGCTCTTGATTGGGAGAAGCCATTTGAAGTAACATGTGGTGCAAGTTACTATATTGTGGGGGGCAATGTTGGGTCAAAGGCATGGTAAAGTGTGTCAATCTATCTGATATGCTAGTATGATCATGATTGATGCTCAGCTAAACTACACCACCAATGGGAATGAGTTTTTGGTTGGTGTCTTTACATTTGATAAATTCATATCATACTTAGTGGGTGCAAGGGTCATTGTCTATACCAAACTCCTATCCCCTATGCACCCTCAACAAAATCCACCCCTCAAACCTTCATTGCTTGCTTTAGTTTTGATTCAAATAGAAACACCTTAGATAGAATGTTTAAGGCAACCCTTGTTAAAAGTTTTGCAACACTTATGTATAGTTCAAACCCTTATCCTCTTAATACTAAGTTTCCCACCTCAACAGCATCACCTTCCCACACTAACCCTCCACAAACACCTAACCAAACAACCAATCAAACCTCACCCACCCCTTCCACACATGTTCTTGACCCTCCCTCGCCTATGCTTGTGGAATCTATTCACGCAGCGATTAAGATAGCAACTCATGTTGTAATTGACTTAGTCTCTGAAACACCCTCAGATAACTCACCTGCTTCAAACTCCACCCAACCTCAATCTGAACCTAACACTTCCATACCCCTAGACCTAGCCCCTTTTATTCCTTCCCTTATGGCTTCCCACGCCTTGGCTCATTCATTACCTCTTTCACTGATAAAATGAACAAGGTTAGGAATATGAATGCTCATAGTTTGGATCCTGATGAAGTCTCAAATTAGTGGGATAATGTTATTTCTTTTGTCACAACCTAGATTAGAGAAACATGGAGCAATGAATGCATCCGACCGCTCAGAACTCGACTGCTTTTAGACATACTACAAAGATCATCTACCTTTGGATCTTTCATTTTCTAAAAGCTCATGGAGACCAGACAAGAAAGCAACTGACTACTACATCATAAGGTCCATCAGGTGATGATAATTTTCCATCTTGCTTTGCTCATTTGGAACCACTAGTGGTTGCTACCTTGGCCCCATTGAAGCTTCTTGTGATAATCCCACAGATTAAGCTACCTCCATTGGACGTTCTTGTTGTTTTTGCTTTATGATCAGCAGAGTCTGCCTCTGAAGGCCTTTCTACACCTGATTTTGATCCATCTGAGTTTGTAAAGAAGGAATGCTTTGATCGACTAGAAACTAAAACTAAGGTGTTCATGGAATAGACAACCAAGAATCAGGAGTCCATTCAGAATACTTTAGGATTGATCTTAGCTAGATTGACAAATCCTAACCTTTAGTTTACCTTTGATTTTATTTCCTTTTGTGTATTAGTTTTCACTAATCTGTATTATTCACTCTTTAATGCAAATGTTTTGTTGTTCTTTAAGTTATAACTCTTATATCTTTTTGGGTGTGTTTTACATCTCTAATAAAATCTTTTTGTCTGATGACAAAATGGGGAGTATATGGGTTTTGACATTCTTTGAGAACAATTTCTTATCTTTTAGGAAACTCTCCTTGTTAGAATATCGTACTCCACTCTATTTTGGAAAACATGCTCATATTAAGGGGAGCTTTATTGCTTTACTTTGAACAGCTTTGCTTTTATCATTTCATTATAAGGAAAAATTGTTCACGTACAAAAATAAATGTTTATCATCATCAAAAAGAGGGAGAATGTTAGAACCAATGTGGGTTGAAGAGCAACTACCCTAAATTATTTTGATGATAACAAAAATTATTTTTGTGGAAACAATTTATAACACTAATATTTTAATTAAGTGGGCAGTTCCCTTGTCATGAACATTAAAGACCTTACGTTGCATCCTCAGATGATTGGAGAAGATAAACGAGAAAAACAAGGCAATGCTCTGAAAAATCTATTATGTTGTGACTAACTCTGAGAAACGCAGTCTCTACGCGCCTCTGTTGAATCTTTTAATACAAGCTCACTGTAATGATTCTACGTCTAATAACCTTGGTATACAAATTGACCGTTTGGACAACACTCTGAAGTCAATATTATAATAAATCAACATTTGGATATCATTTGCTCATCATAGTAGACTTATCTTTTGATTGAATAAGCGCATGACATCCTCTAACAGTGTCATCCTCTTGTCTTTATGTCATTTCTATCAAGATACGTTTAATCAATTATGAAGACAGATTTGGACAAGTTTTCAATGTTGATTCACGATCTCTGAAAATTTGATGCGAACTATTATTTAACAAGCTAATTTCATGCAATCACAACAACGATCAAAAACTCCAATGGACTCAAAGCTTCTCTATAAAAGGATTTGTGATCGTCACTAAGAAATGTAAGCAAGAAAAAGAAAACAACAAGAGAGAAACCTATTGACGTCACAGATACAAATTCGTGAAAACTCTTGTATTAGCTCTAATTACTGAGAAACTTAAGACACATTCTAAGAGCAATGTCTGTAAACATTCTTGTGTGAGAGTTTGTTAGAAAACCCTCTTAAACACTGTTGTGACTTGGCCCGATAAAGGTTGCTGCCCTCAACAGCTTAACCGTACTAAGCTAGAAGGTTGAGAAGACTTGAACACAGTCAGTTTGACTAGAAGGTGCTCAATGGACGCGTGTTACTATTGGTGATTAGAGGATTTAATTTTTCAGGGTAAAGGGATTGAATGTAGCTACCATGCTGGTGGTGAACCAGGATAAACTGGCTTGTGTTACTCTCCTTATCTCTTTACGTATCATTTTACTTATTCTTGCTTTTAGCGTCACTAATTTATCATTTATTTTAAAAAAAAGTTTATTTTTGGATACAAAAACACAATTCAACCCCCTCTTTCTTGTATTTTTCTCTCTACACCACATTCACTAAAAATTCCATTTTTTTTCCAAATAGCTCCCTCAACATCCCTTCATTTTGAAGCCCTACTTTGTTGGTAACTCTTATTATGTAGAATGTTGATCATAAGAGTTGTGAACAAGTATGCTACCCCTTCCATTTCTAAAAGCTCGTCCCATCAAGATATAGAAACAAAATAGGAGGTTGGGTCCCAAAATTATGTTTCTCCCAAATTCCAAAATCAGAACATAATTAACAACTATGAAGAATATGTCAAACATAGGGAGTTATTTGCTGAGAAAGGCTTATTAATCAAAGGAGTTCCCCTTTATGGTATGCCTGAAGAGCTTGTTGCAACTATTGACAAGCTCAACTGGAAGGTGTTGGTAGGACACAACATGACCTGTTGTGAAAACTTTGTGAAAGAGTTTTATTCCATAATTTTGCTTGCTACTCAGAGCACTGCTATGGTTACGACCATCGAGGTCTCTTTTTTTGCTCATTCCATCAACGTTTACTTAGGGTTGATTAAGGTTTTCAAGGATCCTAAACCCAAGGATGACTTATTTCAAGCCGGTGAAAAACATGACAAAAATGAATTTTAATGAGATGCTGAAGTCCTTCATTGTTGAGGGTACAAAATGGATTTTTGAGAGGAGGGTGAACTCTTATAAGTGTTCAAGGAGACCTCCATCATATCATTTCGTACCTCCATCATGCTCCCAACTAATATGGAGACTGTGAATAAAGAAAGACTAGTATTTTTGAATTGCTTCATACACAACAAAGAAGATTATCGTTGGACTCTTGATCCAATAGGAGATTTAGAAGCGTGCTTTTGTCAAAAAGGGACATCTATTTTCCCCCTACTTAATCGCAAATTTATGTCAAAAGAATGGTTTGTTACCTTAGTTGGATAACAAAATCTTAGTGAATAAAGGAATGGTTGGTGACTTGTCAACAAAAAGATTTCCACAAAGTAGTGTTGTTGTTGAAGAAGAACAGATGCAACCTAATGCTGTAGCACCTATGCAACCTACTCAAACCATCCCACTAGGAGATTTCATCACTAAAGAACAACATAAATTAATTATATTTCACTACAACAACAACAACTATAACAACGACATAAACAACAACATAAACTAGTTTAAACTACAATAATAACATAAACTAATTATATCTCACTACAAACTCATTACAAATCAAAAGTATTTTGTCAAACACTTGACATATAACAGCTTATTCAACATTTTGTCATATTTCAACAACAACAATGAATTGACATAACAATAACAACAAAATCAGTACCGACCACTAACATAAAACTACTTTAAATTACAACAACACTATAAATTATTTATATCTCACTACAAATCAAAAACATTTTGTGAAACACTTGACATACACAACTTAAAAAACATAAACTCAATTATAACACCAACAACCAATTGACATAACAACAACATCAACATTCATCTCTAACTATCTATTGAAACTACGACAAAAACATAAACACTAAATCAAAAATACAAAAATATAAACACTAAAATCAAAAATATAAAAATATAAAATTTACTTTGACGATTAAAAGTTGATGAATCAAAAAGTGAAGTTTAAGTGTAGATTTGAGGTAAGAAAATTATAAAGTTGAATTTAAGAGAAATCGAAATTTAAAGAATTTTAGATTTAAAAAATAGAGTGAATGGTGAAAGGGGCGGCGGGTATCTAGAGCTATCAAAATGGGCTACCCGGGACATATAGGGCCGGCCCTAATGGGTTGCAGGTTTCTTCGGACTGGGACAAAAAGCCCTGTTTTAATATGGAGCGATAAAATACTACCTGAGCCCGGCCCTAGACGGGTTGCGGGTTGGGCGGGTAGCCCGCACATTTTTTATAATATTTTTTTTGACTCTTTATATTTTTAATTTCTTTGTGACTCTTTTAACTTGAAAATTTTCGTTGATGCCCATTTAAAAAGAATTATGGTATACTACTTATGCATTAAGTATGAATCAATTTTAATGTCTATTTTCTTTCATGTCCATTTAAAAAATATTATGGTTTACTCTTTATACACAAACTAAGTTTGGATTTTCCACTTAACACAAACTATGTTTGGATTTTCCAATTAACACAAACTCAATTCAAATTTTTCAAAACAACATATTATCCAAACAACACACAAATTAAAATAAGTTCAAATTTTCTAAAAGTTAGAGATATTATCTAGCATAACACAAATGAATTTAGATTTGTCTAACATAACCTAAACTCAAACCAAATTAAAATAAAGTGCTAAATAGTTTTAATGTGACTCTATAATAAGTGTTTTTAGACTTCTTGAGCCATGTTCACATTTTACAAAGTGTTGAATGATTGTCCACTTAGAAAAATAAAGAAATTGATTGTTAAAAATATAAAACCGACTAAGTGGGTTGAATTTCTTTTGGACCTTTTTTTTTATGTTAGTTAATTTTACTATTTTTATATTTTTAAAATTGGTTATGCGGGTTGCAGGCTACCCGATACCCATACGGGCTAACCTGGATGGGTAACAGGTTTATTTAAACTGGGTTTAAAAGTCCTGAAAAAATTCAGGCTGAAATTATTAAGCACAAGTCCTATATTTTAGCGGACTGACTCACTCGAGCTAACCCATTTTCATAGCTGTACGGATAACTATCTGATTCAAGATTCATTATATTTTGGAGTTTTGGGGGGTTTGATAGGGGTTTTTGTTGGAGGTTTGACAAACTGCCGGAGGCAATTTCCTAATCGTAGTCACCGAAACTCCTCGAGTTTTTGTCGCAATCAGTTTGCATCTTCCGACGATCCACCTCAGGTCAGAAGAAAGCGAGTTTGAATAATGTATTTGGTGTTTCATTCATATCAATTTATTCTACTATCAATTATATATATGTTTTTTCCATTTCTATGACATACTCCAATTTTAGTATCTATTATGTGTGTATAGTTTAGGTCTCGACATTTGGAATCTCTGCTCTGAGTAGTATAATTTCTAAATGAATCTCAGTAACTGATTTTTTTTATTTTATTATCTTTTTCTAATCACCTGTTAGAATTTTATATTTGATTATTTTTTGTCATTCACTTTGAGGTTTTGTTTGGATTTACAATCTGTTCGGATTGGGTTACTTTACCTTCTCTATTACAATAAACATTTGTTAGACTATTCAGGAAAACAACTCATGACATGCTATGAAGCGCACACACACCAAACACACGACACCGACACTAACACTTCGACACGGATAATAATTTGAGAGAATGGATTAATTAAAGGTAATCAATTTCTCGGTGTCAGACACCGGGACAAACATTCGATCAAAAATGTGGGTGCTACAGAGATGACATGTCTGCTTAGTTCCACAGACTCTCTGGAATAACTTATAAAAATAGTTTATAGTTTATATGAAAACAATTTGACTTTATTTTATCTTTTGATATAAAAATAGATTATACATAAACACTTATATGATAAGCGTTTAAGCTGTTTATCCAAACAGGGACAAAGGCTATGTAAAGTAGTTTACATAGGCTATGTAAAGTAGTTTACATAGCCATTGAGCAATGGTTGTGGTTATGTTGCGACCGTGGTAGTGGGTGGTGGTTTTGGGCTATTATGATGAACTTATTTATAGAAACAAAATGATTTTGTATATTTCAAATTACTGTATGTAGAGTACATAAGGAAACTTATTAGATAGAGATAACAAATAGATTAAAACATCCAATTCTTAACAAACAGAGATGATTTTGAAAATAAATGAACTGATAATTGGAACTAAGTCAATACACCTACACGTCCCTGCAAGATGGAGGCAGATCGAATGACATGAATCTTAGTTTTGAGCTAGTTATGGTGCAAGGAAGAAAGCGGTTTTGTCGGGAGGTTTGCTAATTGGTGACTTGTTGGCACATGAGAAACATCGAGTTACTTGACTGCCCTTAAATCAAGAAAAAAATGATAATCTATGGTGTAGTGTTTCATAGTGCATATATAATTTGCACCTATGTTGTCTGAGTAGATCATAGGTGCATCAATTTGAACACCAAGTTCTATGTAGCTGTTGGCATGATTGTAGCTATTGTTTTGTATTTAACCTCTGTTGAAGATCTAGCAACTGTTGGCTGCTTTTTAGTTTTTTACACGATCGTGAAATCACATTGGGACCAAAGTAAATGATGTTTCTGTCTTGAGTGTCTCCTCCCCAATCAGCATCACAGAATGCTGTAAGTTTTGTATTCTCTGACTTGGTGAGTTGAAGTCCATGTGACACAGTTGATTTGAGACACCACAGAATAGGCTTCAATGCTTGCATATGGACTGAAGTTGGAGATTGTATATGCTGAAACAGTTTGTTGACAGGAAATGCAATCCGAGCAAGCTAGTGTTTTAGCCCATATAATGTTTTTTCAGCTTGAAAATATATTGTGGAAGTGATTTATGGATGAAACCGGCTGGCTGAGACACATTACACATCCTCCCGATTAACTTCAAATCAACTAGGCATCTAAGTTTACAGCTAGATAATGATATAGCAAAATAAAAATATTCATTCAAATGAAGTTGTTTTGATGATTATTACAAGGGTTGAAGAAAATCTCCCACCAATTTTAAACACAAGAAATGGAAAAATAATAGGAAAGGAATGTGAAAATGACGTCCAAAATAAATGGAGTCCATACATAGGTCGTAAATACAAGGTTTTGAATGAAAGCTTCCACAACCAAATCATACAACACCAAAAATAACACACAATAAAAGCCAAAGTCACTCGGTGAATTGAATCCACATTTTCCTTGACAATTGCAGGATGAGCAGGAATGAAGAACAAAATACATCATCTTTGAGCTGTAACTTGGAGAATCCGAATTTCTGTCCACCTTGACAAAGGAAACAATCGAATCAGGTAGATCATACAGTTACCTAGTTAATTAAACAAGTTCAATGATGCATGATTGTAAAATTGAATGCAAGTGCGAAAATGCTTTGTACAGTAGCATGACTTTTTTTGAAAGGACATTAGCATGAGTTAATTTGATACCCTTGAGATAAAATAGGCAATTATGAAATGAATTAAATATTTGAATTTTTATGCAAAATATTACTACAAAATTTATTGAACTTTCTATGTCTTTGAAATTATTAAACCATCCCTATTACTTCTACTCCTCTACCTTCAAAAAAGCCAAATGTCATCGTGAATTGTTCTTGCACAAACATCAGGTTCTCTATCATTACCAGTTTCCACCGCCTGATGATCTCGCTCAGGCCAAAAACAGGTGAGCTTGATTGATGAATTTGGGGTTCCATTCATGTCAATTTATCCTCTAATCAAATTATATATACATATTTCAATTTTTTGCGTTTACTATGTGCTTGTTGTGTAATTTAGGTTGAAACATTTAGAGTCTCTGCTTTGTGTAGTATAAATTCTGGAAGAGTATCAGGGACATATTTCCTTTTAAACAATCTTTGTTTCTATTATCTACAATTAGACCTTAAAATAGTGAGTGATATGTGTTTGTTTTCTTTTGTCATTCTCTTTGAGATTTCTTTCAATATACAAAGGTTTCTGTTTCATGTATTTTAATCTAGGGCATGGAAGTGGGTATCATGTTTGATGGCTGTTGGAGTTGGTTTTGTTTAGGGGTAATAGAAGATTAGATTTTCGTGGATGAGAGAGCCCAGATCCTTTGCCTGTCCAGCCAAATCTTGGCTGTTAATGCCCGAAGTTTGGATGGACCGGTTAGATAGGTGCAGAGAATATGGGTTCATCTATGCCAGTCTGGATCCTCTGCCGTTCTCCAGTCCATTCAACCAAATTTTGGCTGTTGGATTTGGGTAGAGGATCCGGTTCATAGTATAGTAATTTAAAAAGTAAAGAGTATGCCCTTTTTATTAAAAATTCAGTTTGTGGCCTATTGGATTTGGATCTGTTCATCCCCTCTATAAAACCTTGATTCTATCTAAGATCTCCTTTGATCCCCTAGTTCTATATCATGGTCTAAATTTATCAATGAACTTTATTCTTCATGTTCACAGATGATTGAAGCATGAAATGTTAAGAAAATAAAAAAAAAAAATCAATTTTGATTTTCACACACTTCTTTCTCTTAAATTTTATCTATATTCCTTTTTCCTTTCTGTCAATAAAAAGAGATAGGAAGACAAGAAAGTGAGAGATGTGATGAGTGATGTAACATGAAAAAGATAGAGAGAGAAAGGAAAAGGTGTATAATAAGATATACAAGAGAAATAATAGTGAAAAAGTCAGGAATTGTAAAGATAAATAAAAGAACCATTGTGTGATCAGAGGAAATGTACCTTATTATTTTGAAGCTTGCAAGACACCACAACATTTTGAATTTGTTCATGTCTCATTGGAGGATGAGTTAATTGTGCGAATCTCATAATCATAAAATTTTGGTCCAAACCAGCGATGAATGAACACGAGAGGAACATGCTTGATAATCCAGTGGTTGTGTCCTTCATCTGGATCAATGCTCTTAACAAATTCGTCTGGCATATCAACTAAGTCAATGACTTTGAGCTTATCCAAGAGTTTGATGCCAGAGGGTACCTCCTTCAGTTGGGGGATCTTTTCCATTTTAAGATATTCAAGAGAGAGCAAAGCTCCTTTCTCTATAAAGATAGAATTTACTCTATTCAAGTGACTGAGAATCAGTTCTCT
The DNA here is from genome assembly GCA_037974755.1 of Cicer yamashitae. Taxonomy (NCBI): domain Eukaryota; kingdom Viridiplantae; phylum Streptophyta; class Magnoliopsida; order Fabales; family Fabaceae; genus Cicer; species Cicer yamashitae. The sequence continues at coordinate 4,418,775 of JBBPBQ010000001.1, read as the reverse complement.
CAATTTTTGAAATCCTCCATTTTGAAAATGCAAATTTTCACCATCATAGGCATTGTCCCACAGAGAGCTTCAGCAGATTTGGCAAGTTTTTCAGTGACTGCATTGGATCATGTTTCAGCTTGGATAAACCCAACCTTATCTTAACAAGACACTCAAGTTTTGGAATCCAATCAGGCAACTTCTCTAGTCTAGCTTTCAAGTGAAGCCGCCGAAGTTTTGGTGGAGACGACACGAAGTTCAAATCAATAACTTCATCTTCTACTATTGCAGTGATATTAAGTGATTCAAGGTGTTGCATCTCTACTACTGCAGCACATAAGGCATTCCCATGTTCTCGTCTTACATGCCTTAAACCGAGCTTCCTTAACTGCCTTAACATTTTCATCTCTTCGATGAGATCTACTCCCCCATGATCTACCTCCACATAACAAATATTTTGTAGGGAAGTCAAGTTCTTAATACCTTTTTCCATCAGCACACCAGTTGTAAAGCCCAAAATAGAATATTTTTCTTCATAGTTACGATTGAAAGCAAGAAGATGCTGTAACTTTGTCAGCTTGTTTATTTCTCTTGGTATCTCATGCACAAGTGTTTCTCTTAAATCCAATGTCTCTAAGTTCTGTAGCTCACCTACAGATTTAGGAAGAGCCTTTACTTTTGTATTGCTTAGGTTTATGTACCTTAAGTGATAAAGATTCCCCAAATTATTAGGAATATGATTCAACGATGTACCTTGCATGTCAAGTACCTTCATTTGCACACAATTTAGCCATGAAAGGCTCCAACAATCCACATTTTTCGAAAACATGAATAGCACGAAAATATGAATTGTTCTTGCTCTTCAACACATTGTTGGAACTAGTGGCCGTAGATAGACGTCTAGTTATTCCAGTGACAACTGATTCATCATCTTCATGCACAAAATGACAGAAACTTAAATGCTTCATTTTTCTAATGATTACTACCCGCAATAAATCATGGACATGACATGTTTTAACTCTCCCCTCAAAACCAAGCTTTGAGACCTGGACTAGACTTCTGTAAATCAATTCAGACAAGTACTCCTCTGCAATTTGTTTTAAAGTTCTTCTCCCATCAGATTTAACAAACCCTTCAGCTATCCATTGTCGAGTTAATCTCTTATGATTAATAGAGTAGTCCTCTGGATATATGCCAAAATATAATATGCATGGCTTCAAGTAGTACGGAAGGTCATCATAACTAAGAGATAAAATCTTTGTTATCCTTGTTAAATGAGCATTACGTCCCAACTCCAGGCTCATATTTTGGTTCACCTTTTGCCATTCAAACAATGTTTTAGATTTTGTTGAAAGTAGACCACCAATGGCTACAATTGCCAAAGGTAACTGCTTGCATTTTTGAACAATTTCTGTTGACACAGCCTGAAGCTCTGGTGGACAATGTCCATCAAGCTCAAATCTGAATGCTTTCTTGCAGAAGAGTTTCCATGCTTTGTTTGGACTCAAAAGTTGCAGGTTGTGAACATGAACTGGAAAGGATTTTGTTGAAGTTGTGGGATTTAGAGAAAAAGAGGAGAGAAAATAATAAGGGTTTGAATATTATTGATAATAGCTTAATGCTCACTTGATTACAAAAGACTCAATACTAATCTCTATTTATAGAGAAACATAGACTAAATCCTAAATTAGGAACAAATCATAATAATAATGAGAGATATTCTAAGATATCTCTATGAATATAAATTGATCCTAGGAAATAACTCAAGATACTCTAATATAATATAATAGATATTATAAGATATTTTCTAATATTCTAACACTCCCCCTCAAGTTAAAGCTTACTAAGCTTTAGCTTGCTACAAGAAAACAATGTTTTGCTCCATAAAAAAAGATGGAAAGGCAACTCAGGGATGCATGTGAAGTCGGAGAGAATTGCTATAAATATAGCCTAGCCAGATAGTTTGATTGATCATCAGCCTGAGAGAAATTCATGGCAGGCAATTGAACAAAGCAAGCTCCGTTCTTCTAAAAAACTGCATTTGGAAGCTTCAAACCAATAATAATGGAGACTCAAAATATTTAAACTTGAATCTGCTTCAAGGAGAGAGAGGCGTGCTTCAAGGAGAGAAAGGCAAGGCCAGTGCATCTGGGAAAAATTGCCAAGATAAAGTAAGTCATGAAAATAAAAGACACCGTCAAAATAACCATCAACGGAAGAAGAAGCCATCACTAATATGATTCATATGTGGGAAAAGGACACCACCAGAATGATCGTTGGTGGAAATAGAGGCCACTGTTATAATCTATTAGTAAGAACTATATTGCATGACAAACACCGAAGAAGAAGCAACGCGACTCTAACGAAACGAAGCCATGATCGATCAGCAGAGTAAGAAAATGCGTCCAAAACAAGAGAGATAACGGCTGTTTGAATAATGACACATATTTTCGTTGATCAAAATTGGAGAGTAAGGGCAGATCTGAAACCATCGATGAGAGAATAATCGTGCACCAAAAAGAATCCCATCAATTGAATTGCAAATCTTCCAAACCTGTCAGCTAAGAGCCCACTCATAAGGGCTGCAACCTGATTGAACAGATCGTAAAGTTGAGAATCGTTGACATTTAGGTCAAGGTCACCAACAACGACGTCGTAATGAAGTTCTTAGGGTTTCGGCCAGAGAGCTTATGTGTTTAAATAGACTAAGGATAAACCCGCCGGTGATCGGAACGAATAAGGGATACGGCGAAGAAACTTGAACTTTTTTTTTTTTTTTTGAAGGCAGAGGGTTGTTTGCCGGAAAAGTCGCGGGAAACAGCGGCAGTGACGGCGGCAGTAGCGAACTGGACGGAAAACGAGTGAAACCGGTGTTGGAATGTAACACGATAGTGGTTTGAAAAAGGAATGTTCACGTTGAAAAAAGAGAAACTATGATTATATTCCCTAACTGTTGGGAACTTGGCAGCGGAATAGAGGCGAAATCGTTCAAGGAGGATCGAAATAGGCTCTAGATACCATGTTGAAGTTGTGGGATTTAGAGAAAAAGAGGAGAGAAAATAATAAGGGTTTGAATATTATTGATAATAGCTTAATGCTCACTTGATTACAAAAGACTCAATACTAATCTCTATTTATAGAGAAACATAGACTAAATCCTAAATTAGGAACAAATCATAATAATAATGAGAGATATTCTAAGATATCTCTATGAATATAAATTGATCCTAGGAAATAACTCAAGATACTCTAATATAATATAATAGATATTATAAGATATTTTCTAATATTCTAACAGATTTCTTGAAAAAATCTGCAACATGCATCATTCTAGTGGTGATTATGATCCTACTACCTCCGTCGTTGTTAGGCATGGAAAGTTCAACCTGGTCGGAAAAATCTTCTTTCCATACATCATCAAAGAATATCAAATACCTCTTATGTTGCAGGTATTGCCTCACTTCTGTAATTAGTGACTTGTCATCCAATTTTTGTAACATCTGCAGAAGAGGATCTTCAATTTCCCGACAAAATTGCTCCATCATGTTTATCAGTAACCCCCTTACAGTGTATGATTGAGAAACTGTTATGCAAGCACGACAATCAAAGTGTGCTGTTACCTTTGGACTGTCGAAAACTAGCTTCGCAAGAGTGGTTTTTCCTACACCCCCCATTCCTACCACTGAAATCACTGTGCGCTCAGCTGCACCCTCCAATAACCAACCAAACAGTTCTTCTCTTGGGCCTTCAAATCCTACTATTTTTGTTTCTTCAATGAAAAGGGAAGACATTCGAGGATCGCACCATCTTCCATTTTCTGTTTCTCTGGTGCTGTTGCTGCTTGATGGTCCTGGTTCATGTGAAATTTGAAAGTTATACCTCTCACTTCTTTTCTTGATTCCATGAATTGACAACTTAATGTCCTTTATCTCAGATGCTATCTGATGACGGGGAATCAAAGTTTTGATTAAGCTTGCAAACTTGTAGACTAAAGCTCCACATCCAGGAGGATTGACTCCATGCATCAGCAAAAGGTATTCATCAATGACATCTTCAATGCGAAATGATGCTTCTCTCAAATGCTTCACCCAAGTTCTTATTCCATCATTGTTCTCTGCTTCATCTGCAGCCCTTCTGTCCGCATCTTTGAGGAAGACTTGAATGATTTCTAGTTCATCTTTGATGTCTAAGAAATCCCTGTGTACACCACTCAGCAGATTTGTTTCTTCTTTTAGGAATTGGAACACTTCCCCCAGAGCAAACAATACGGCTGTTTCTGCCATTTCACTATCCTCTCATATTGCTAGCTGCTACCTTAAAATTATGCTGTTCAGATAATCGGTATAACATCCTAATATGGTGTTCTGCCTTTTTTTTGTTTTTCCTTTCGGTACACTCGCTCTTAATGGTGCCAAGGAAAATTAAGCTTCAAAAGTCAAAGGAAAGGAATGCCATTATTTTATTAGCCTATGTAATGTGATGTAACGTGATTAGTTTTATCAACTTGGTGTATGCAGACCATGTTTTTATAAGAAAAAATGTTTGATATTCTGTAATTTGACAACTGAATGTGATCATGTATGTATGATTATTTATTTTTTATAATCTTACATACGACAGTAGTTATTTGTGTTTATAACCAACTTGCAAGAAAGTGGTCATCCATAGTGAAATATATTAATGCAAAAAATATGATAGAAGATTTAGAATTATTTGATAATTTATTGATTACCAATTTCTTGCCAGAAACTGATTATGTCTAGATTAAGACTCAAGATCCAGGACCACATCCTAGAAAATCATTTCTTGTTTGTTTTATATTATAATTAGTGGATGTAAGCTAGCTTCCAAATAACTAGTGATATATGCAGCCGTATGTTTATCTCTGACTTTGTACTCTTGACATGGATTTGTTTTGCAGGTACTATTGTTCCATGGATGGCTAGTATATCTTTACGTATGGGATTGTAGAAGCCAAGTTGTAAGACATGGCATAATCACATTCTATGCTAAAAATAGAGCCCATATGCTCTCTTTATCTCACAAACATCACACTTAGTGAATGTGATCTTGTTGTAAATTCAGTGATCCCCTAGTGTTGTGCAAATTTGCTCTTTCTGTTGGCAATATTAGTACAGATAGCATTCCTAGGATAATTTATACTCAAGGATGTTTTTTCATCTTCTTTTTTTTTGGTACAAAGGATGTTTTTTCTTTATTACTAAACTTGGTATCATTTTATATATAATTATAGATATTTTAAAAAATGAAGTTATTTAATTAAATAGAGAAAGATAAAATTGTAGATAAAGTAATTTAAATGAAGGGTAAAATTGGAAGAAAAATGCTACACCTACACTATGTATATATGTGGATTTCGCATGGAATACAATTTTTTTATTCTATTTAATGTATCCTTGCAGATAATGATCAGTCATTTTGAAACAACTTTCATAACATTGCAACTTATCACAGATGGTTGAATTATTTTGGGCTTGTTTTATATGTAATATTTGCCATGATACAGAAAAGGTAATGAACTACTATCCGATTGCTGTATAAGAAAGTACCACCTGATTTCATTTTTGGTACTTAATTGATTTGAATTAAATGGCTTAAATCTTGATTTTTTTTACCAAACCAAAACAAAGTGACTTTGAGTAGGAAAAATTTTAAAACTCACTCACACCAACACTATCTCGGTCATAATGGAAAAGAGGGAAAGGAAAGGAAAAACTTACTTTTCAAGCTAGTCACCAACTTTCTTAAGCTATTCCTCACATTTTTTCTCTTGACACCTTCACCAAATTCTCACTCTAGCTTCCTTGAACCACCAAATTTATCTCCAAGTTTTTTCACCAACACTAGCTTGTTCTTGATGAAAATGAAGGAGACAAAGGCAAAAGTAAATATTTATGAGGGAATGGGGAGGGAATCGGTTCTATGGGTCAACCAAGAGGAGTAGATATTTTCATGAGTAAGTCAACAAGGCAAATGCTCAACACCCCTACTTTCTCAACAATTTACTAGAAGCCGACCTTTAGTAGTGTTATTTTACTAGATGTCAACTTCCAGTAGTATAAAATTGACTGAAACATATTATCGAAAGTCAATTTTCGATAGTATATTTAACGAGTTGAGATCATCTCTATTTTTTAAAAGAAATGGAATACACAACATAATTACTATAGCTTTTTACGTATAAAGTCAATAAATATTTAATTTACGTCACATATTCAAGAATTGTGTTAAATATACACAATTATAGTAATAGAATAAATGGAGATGATAAAAAAATGGAGAGGATGCTAACTAGTATTTAACACCATGTGAACAAAAATGAGCGACGGATAACAATCATCTATCAACAAATGTCTCCCCTTCTCCATTTTCTCTTAATTGTGACAAAATAGACAAAGAACAAAGAGGAGTTTTGGACCACACATATTTTATGTTAAGTAGATACTAGTTTATTGTCAATCCATTGTCCGGTTAGGCATATAAAAAAATTATTTATTCTATTGCTACAATTTTATACTGGTTAAACATAATAATATAAAATAAAATAAAAATGTATTGATTCAATCATTTAATTGTAAAAGATGTATAGAATTAACAAAACAAAATTGAGGTCCGCTGAATACGTGATGTATGTTTTTATTTGTTTTGTATTGATAGTTTTTAATTGTGGTCCTATTTTGCTTTGACAAACATGATCTGGCCATGTTTATTGTAAACTATAAATATGTTGTAATTTAGATAAAGGTTTGACTTAGACAGGAATAAGTAGGTGCATTTTACTTGAAAGGAAAATATATGATAGGAAATTGGAACATGAAAAGTAGTTCAACAAATATAAATAACTCTAATTTATATCAGTCGTTGTTTATCATTTATTTTGATTCCCATATTTTTTTGTACTTGTTTCGTGTTTAGAACTGTAGATATTTAATTTATTTTTTTTGAAAGATAGATATTTAATTAATTTTAAGTTGTTGAAACAAAATAAAATAAATAAAATATATTTGTCATCTTCTCTATTTTCTTTCTTTTCTATTTTTTCTAAATTAAAATATAATAATATGATATTTAGTGGACTCAAATATTTTTATACATTCCAAAATTCTTCAAAACTATATAATAAAGACATGCATTCTCATAAATAGTGATATTAATTAAACATTTATTTACTAAAACTATTATTGAACACTACTACAATTATTTAGTTAAATTTTATTAGACTTTCAGTTAAATTTAAGTTAGGATTTAATTGAATAGTTTTTCCTCTTTTATAAACTGTATATAGTTCATTAAACCTTTACTTATTATAACTATAATAATGAAAAAAATATAAATAGTGGAAAATGGAGAGTATCCTACCTCCTTTGTAACAATTTGTAGCAATGATAGAAAAAATGTTGATTATTCTCTATTTATTATCATTGATATTGTTTTCTTATTTTTCTATTTTTACTTTTTTGAGACATTCTCTTGTATGTGAACATTGATCAAGTCTACACATACATTGGGAAAGAACATACATTGGAAAAGAACATTGATGTGCTTTTCAAGTTTTTTTTTTTTAGCAATTTTGGAATTAACATTGATGTGCTTGTTCAGACTTAGATTACAATCGAATAAGACCAATAACGAAAGGGAAAGAATATTGGTTTTTCAAAAGATAATTCTTAATTATAATAAAATGTTATATATATTGATATTCAAATCAAATTGATGTCCACTTAAAATAGTTGATTGCAAATTTAATGGAATATAATATATAAAAGTTTGATCCTATTTGATACAAACGACTTATATTTGAAAAAAGCATTTGAATAATGAAAAAAAGAGTGAGTTGGTATTGGGGGTTCACATTCTAAGAGTTCGTGAGTCTTTGTTTGGAGAAGAAGATGAAAAGACATCTAATACTTTGGAACAAATTAACATGAAACTGACTTTAAAAATCTTTTAATCTCAACAGTATAATTTAATTTAATGGCTTGTATGAGACGATCTCATATAAATACACAATTCTAACTAGATATACAGTTAAAAAACTTACATTAACAGTACACACATTCATTAATATTCTATCAAATAAATATTTTCCATAATCAATTATTGAATTGAAAGTCATTATCATATAGATCATATAGATATTTTTTATCTAAGAGAGGTGATTTAGGATCAGTTTTTGGTTCAAAATCACTCATCTAAATCGTTTTCTCACTCTCTATTATTTAAATAAGTGATTTTCACATATATTTAGTTTTATTTTTTGTGATTTTGTTGTCTTAGTGCGACATTTTTTATTTCCTATTTTGGTGCAGTGTTTTGATTTTCCGTCTTGTTGCGGTATTTGTTTGGGTTTAAATTGACAAATTAGTTTTGATTCGGTGTAAATTCAATCGATGATTTTAAGGTCTTAAATGTTACAGTTATGACGGCACGAGTATTTCGAACACTCCAATTTTTTCATATTTGTAGGTTTTGTGACGGTGGTAGATATTTTTTCGTTTTATGCTATTAATCTAGGTGTTATGAGTTTGTTCGCAGATTCATCATTTTCGGTTTTAGCTACTTTGAATTGTATTATTTTCGATCGATATAATTTGTATCAATTTGAATAAATAAATACCATTTTTAATCAAAAAAAAATCTACAAAATTTGACATAAATCTATAATTATTTTCAATATTAACAAGATACGTCAATATTAACATAAACTATGTAATTAAATATAACTTCAGTTTTGAGATGTAATTTTCCGGAGCTATAATGTTGAAGACGGCAAAGTCATTGAATGAATCTTAATCTGCATTTGATTGAAGTTAATCTATCAATCTGAACCAAAGGAACACCGCAATAAAATAGAAAATTAAACACCGCACCAAAACAGAAAATCAAACGCCGCACTGAGATGGAAAATCAAACGCCGCACCAAAAAAGAAAAAAAAACTAAATATATTTGTAAAAAACACTTATTTAATTAAAATAAGAAAAAAAGAGTTCAAAGGAGGCCAAAAAATAATATTAAATCACTCATTTCAAATGAATGAACAGCTTAGAAGGAGATAAAAGTTTGGGAGCGAACGGCTTAACGAAGTTTTTTACATAATTTTCTAAAGTAACTCAAGTTACTAAAATAGTTTATATTTAAAAGTAATTATTGCAGTAAGTTTTAAGATATGTGATAATATAGTACTATCATCGTTTCTTTTAATAAGCTTAATTTACAATTTTCACTAAGAAAAGATGTAGTGTATTTATCTTTATTTTTTGACTAAAATATGAAGTGTATTTCTTTTAAGAAAATATATAGTATATTTAATATGTCAATTTTGTATTTAAATATTTATAATATGTACTCTTTAGTCTTTATTATAAAGATCTTCTTAAATATTTAATAATATTAATTAGAGATATATTTGAAATGTAACTTATGTTTAGAGATAATTTTTTTCTTTTAAAAGACGCTTATATTAAGGGACATAGATAGTATTAAATACTACTCCCTCTATTATATTTCTTTGGTACTTTTAACTTTGTTACACATAGATTAAGAAATCATTTAAATTATGGTTTAAGGTTCCTCAAAATACTCTTAATTTTTATTACTTTCTTCGTCCAAAAATAATTGTCTCATTTGACTATTTTATATAAATTAAAAAGTATTATAAATTAAAGAGAGAAAAGAATAATTTTACCAAACTATTTTTATGAAATATTGGTTGATTTTAATTATCATAAATGCAAAGTAGAGGGATAATAAATTGAGAGTGATTCATATAATATTATTTAGACGTTAGAATTGGTAAAAAAAAATTAAAATTAAATTGAAAAGTAAAAGCAACAGTTATTTTAGAACATTTTTTCTTGCAAATGCGAGACCATTATTATAAAATGGAAGAAGTATTAATTATTTTTCAAATACTCGCTTTTGAATTCAAAGATAATTAATACTCTAAGGAATTCGTTAGAAAATAAAGTCATATAAATCTTGAATTTCTAAAACATTCATTGATTTTTGAACATAAATTAAAATTATAATATCATATCTTAATTACTTTAGTATTTCATTTGTTCCATAATATTTGTCGTAAAATTATTTTAACTGATTTTTTCTAGTGTTATCCTCTAATTAATACAATACTACTATGTTCATGATGCACAAATTATTATTATTCATTTTACACATATTTTTTAAAGTGGAAACTAACGTGCAAAGCATGAGAATAAGTCAATGGTTAATTGGATACCATTGTTATTTTCTTTCTTTTATTTATCACTTCTTTTTGTTTTGTGTGCAATGACATAATACGATAATTATTAATATGTGATGTGATAAGTATTATTAATTTATAGTCAACAATACCCCATATAAACTTTTAGTAAAAAAAGAAGACTGCATATATAAATCTTTGTCTAAAATATATGTTATGTATTTGAACGAAATGGACACAACAAGAAATTATATTTCTAAATTGAAATTTTTTGTTGCTTTCTTTATCATTGTGTCAGGTCTAAAACTATTAAGCTTATTTTTCATACATCATGTTTTTATTTTTACTCTAATTAGTTTACCTTATATATCCTAATTTTACATGTTACATACAATATTGTTCTTATGTTCATGTATTTTTTTATATAAGCAGCTATGTTGATTGAATCTGATGTTGAAGGAATTAGTGACATGGTCTCATCTTCTCAAACAGAAACAAATTGTTATGTAAATTGTCCAAAATCTTGTGAAAATCTTTCATATTGTAGGAATTGTTGTGTATGTAAGGTTATTGCAAGTGATGTGACTTTTATTCCTGTTTGTGTTGAAGAAAAATATTGCACATGTATTAAAATTAATATTCCTAGTCCACCTCCACCAATTGCAAATTAAGTATTAGAATATTGTAATGCAATCATCATTTATGAATGAGAATAATATACATGAAAGATAAACAAGACTTGTTGCATTTTATTTTGTATTCAAACATTATTTTCTTCATTTTTACTAATATTCAAACATTATCGTATAAAAGTTGGATATAACTATTTTAATATTATTTTTAATGAAAATAAATCATTTTAATAAATAATACAAGGATACTACAATCCATTTAATTTTAATCTTGCAACATTGTTATACCACAAAAAAATCTATGACTTAACCTCTTCACCTCTATCAAAATAAATCATCCTAAAAAAAGTAATTAATACAAGTAACAACATTATTTTGACTTGCAATATTTCTCTCATATTGTTTTTTTCCTTCACAGAAGCCATAAATGTCATGTATCCTTCCATTTTATTAAGTCCGAGTACCAACACAAATACATGACATTTATTAAAATGTAATACTCCTTCGGTGTTATGCCAACATTGCATTCTAATAAATACATATTTGTGAATCTCAAATATATCTAAAAAATAAATAAAAATCATACTTTTAAGATGAATATCGATAACTATCTGAAGAGTATTGATATTGGATACATGTGCCAAGATAATTCTAGAATTTTAGAGTATCTCGATGCACCACACCTCTCGGTGCACCACATTGCATGCCATGGGCGACCCCAGGAATAAGGATGAAAATAGGTTAGACTTTGCACGGCCTGAACTCGAACTATTTTGAAAATTTTAGACCTTAGTTTGGCCTATTACCATCATAAGACCATTTTTAAGGTGTGGTATGACTTTCATCAAAGTCATGTTAGATAATATTATTATATATTAGTAGTAAGGATATTTTAGACTTTTCTATTCTCTTGTATATATACTTATTGTAACTCTATTACCTTTAGCTTTTGTTCATTATGGTTATGAAACCCTAGTGGAGTTATTTCTACTTCCTCTCTTGTTATTCCTCCTTTCTATTTTTATGTTTATTTATCATTGCTAACATGATATCAAAGAGCTTTGGTTGATTTTGGGATCTAATAGTTGATTTTGTACGACCCGTTTTGCGAATGGTACCGATTTCCTCTCTCTGTTTCCAATTTGATTATGCCTCTCTTCTTTCCAGCGCGATTCTGCTCTTCTGTTTTTGACGTGGTTCTACTCTTATGTTTTCGGCACAATTTTGTTTAGTTCCTGATTGACTCTGCTATTGATAGATTATCCCTAATTTATTTTGTCTCAGTGATTGTGTTCGTCGTATTTTTCTGTCATTATTTGTTATGGCTGGTGCTAAGGTTGATTCTCTTGAAGTTGTTAGTATCCACCTCAATGAACATAATTACTTTTATTAGAGTTATGTGATGAAATTTTTTTTGATTGGAAAAGATATGTGGGTTATGTTGATGGAACTTCTGTTAAGCCTACAAATAAAAAGGATGAAGCTAAATATGCAAAAGATTTTAAAACATGGAATGTTAGTAATTCAAAAATTATTACTTGAATTAATAATTCTGTTGAGCTATCTATAGGTGTGCAACTAGCAAAATATGATACTCCTAAAGAGATTTAGGATCACTTGAAATGTTTGTATGTTCAGTCTAACTTTGAAAAATGGTATCAGTTGGAAAGTGATATTAGGGTCCTTAAGCAGAACAATATGACCATTCAGAAATTCTATTCGGCAATGACTAATTTGTGGGATCAACTGGCTCTTAAGGAATCAGTTTAGTTGAAAGCTGTCAAAGAGTACATTGATCAGAGATAGGAGCAACATCTGGTTTGGTTTATGATGGCTCTTCGTGATAATTTTGAGGGCCTTCGTGGGGGTATTTTGCACCGCTCTCCTCTTCCTACTATTGAATCAATAGTTAGTGAATTGTTGGCAGAAGAAATCAGACTCAATACCCACTCAGTTGTGTCAGATAAGGGAATTCTCCCAACTTCTCCATCTGTTTTTGCTGCTTCTGTTCAAAAAGGAAAATCTCAAGGGAGAGTTGAGCTTGGTAATGATGAATGTGCTTTTTGCAAAGAAAAAGGTCATTAGAAAACACATTGTCCAAAATTGGGGAGTGCACATAAGAATAATTTTAGGGGGCCATTGTCAAATTTTGTTGCTTCTGCTCCTCTTACCATTGGCTCTAGTTCTGGTTCTGTATAGTCATCTGAGACTTCTTCCCAAATATCTGATATTGCAGAACAAATCCAAAAACTTTTTTCCACTCAATGACATGCCATTTCTACCTCTTCTCGTAAAGGTTTGAACTCATCTAGTCTGTTAGATATATCTCCTTGCATATGAATTATTGATTCTAGAACATCTCACCATATGACATTTGATGATAAATCTTTTGTGTATGTGAATTTTGCATCGTTTGTGTCAGTTATGACTGCTAATGACACTCCTATGCCATCAGAAGACATTGGTTCTATCTCCACACCTAAGTTGTCTTTTTCCGATGTTTATTATATTCCTAATCTCACTTCAAGTCTTGCTTCTGTTAGTCAACCATGTGATTTTGGTTATTCAATTATATTTTCTTCCACTTCTTGTTGTATGCAGGATCCACATTCTGGAAGGCTGATTGGGACAGGCCATAGACAGAGGGAACTTTATGTTTTGGGTGACCTGCGAGTCCCAGATACTGCAACCTTAACAACAACTACTGACTTGTTATCTAGTTTTCGCTTGAATTCTTCATCTTCTAGTTTTAATTTATGTCATTCTTGCCTTGAACATGTTTCTGCTTCTACATTAAAATATTTGGCTTTTACTAGATATTTAGGAGAGTTACAGACAAGTGAGATTTCATATTGTTGTGGTTGTAAACTTGCTAAATTTTCAGCTTTACCGTTTAGTAAAAGTGTTTCTGTTTCATATGCGGCTTTTGATTTAGTTCACTCTAATGTTTGGGGTCCATCACCGGTTGTCACCAAAGGTGGATCTAGATATTACATTTCGTTTATTGATTATTACACTCGTTATTGTTGGGTTTATCTTATGAAAAATCGGTCTGAATTTTTTGACATTTATCATATATTTCGTGCTATGGTCAAGACTCAACATAATGTTGTTATTGTGCTTTCGTTGTGATTTAGGTGGTGAATATACCTCTAATAAATTCTTTTAATTACTTGCTTATGACGACACCCTCCACCAAACATCTTGTACTGATACTCCTCAAAAAAATAGAGTTGCTGAAAGGAAACACCGTCATATTATTGACACTGCTCATTCTCTTTTGTTGTCTACTTAGGTTCCTAATGAGTTTTGGAGGGAATCAGTTCTTACTGCCATCCATGCTATTAATAGAACTCCATGGTCTATCATATCAGATTTATCTCCTTTTGAAAAATTGTATGCTTCTATCCCTGATTACTATTCTTTGAAAGTCTTTGGTTTTACTTGTTTTGTTTTTCGTCCATAAGTAAAGCGTAGTAAGTTGTCTTCTCATTCAACCATGTGTGTTTTTCTTGGTAATGGGAATGGTCAAAAGGATTATCATTGTTATGATCCGCATGCAAGAAAACTTTATGTTTCTCGTAATGTTGTTTTTCTTGAGCACATCCTTTTTTACTCTATTTCCTATGATTCTCATATTACTAAGAATTCAGAACTAAACCATATTGATTTGTTTTGTCCTAATGATAATGTTTCTAGTGATTGTAATGTTGAGAATTGCAAGACAAATACTACTACTCCACATGATGACATCCCTCTTGTCCCCCCGATTGTCCAACCACCTCCTGCGATTGTTGATCCTCCGTCTCCGCCTCCTTGTTACCCCTTTCGTTACCGTAAGTCTACTCAATTACCATATTTTGTCTATTCCACTTACTCAGCTTCGTTTGCTTATTTCTTAACCTCTATTCACAGTTTGTCTGAGCCCTCTTCCTATAAAGAGACTATTTTTGATCCTCTTTAGCAACATGTTATGGCATAAGAAATCTTTGCATTACACAAAACAGATACTTGAAAATTAGTATCTCTTCTTCTTGGAAAGTGTGTTATTGGGTCTCATTTGGTAAACAAGATCAAAACTAAGTTTGATGGGTTGGTTGAGCGTTACAAAACATGTCTTGTTGCTAAGAGATTCTCTTAACAATATGATATGAATTCTGAAGAAAATTTTTCTCCTATAGCCAAGATGACCATTATTCGTACTCTTATTGCAGTTGCATCTATTCGTGAATGACATATTTCTCAAATGAATGTCAAAAATGCCTTTTTAGATGATGAGCTTCACGAAGAAGTCTTTATGGTCCCTCCACAAGGGGTTTCTCATAATCAAGGGGAAGTGTGTAAGTTAAAAAAAGGCTTTCTATGGTCTTAAATAGACTCCTCGAGCTTGGTTTGACAAATTCTCTATTGTGATCACTTTTCTTGGTTTCCGCTCTAGTGAACATGATTTTGCATTTTTTTTTTCATGTCCACCACTTATGGTCGCATTATACTTTCTTTGTATGTTGATGATATGATTATTACAGGTGATGATGTTAGTGGAATTAATTAGTTGAAATTGCAATTAGTCAAGCAGTTTGAGATGATGGACTTGGGAACTCTTCGCTATTTCTTGGGGATTGATGTTTCCTACTCTCCTATAGGCTACGTTTTTTCTCAATCCAAGTATATTGCCAACATTCTTGAATATGTTCGTCTTTATGATACTAGAGCAACATATACTCTTCTTGAGTTGAAAGTGAAATATGCTCCTTCAGATGTTGTTCCTTTACCAGATCCTACTTTGTACCGTACTCTGGTTGACAGCTTAGTGTATCTTAGGATTACCAGACCTGATATTGCTTATGTTATTCTTGTTGTCAGTTGTTGTATCTCCCACCATAGTACATTGGGAAGTTGTTCTTCGTATTCTTCGTTATCTTCAAGGAACTCAATTTCAGAGCCTTCTCTTTTCATCGTCATCGTCATAGGAGTTACATGTTTATTCTGATGCTGATTGGGTTGGTGACACCACAGATTGTAAGTCCACCACAGGGTTTTGTATCTTTCTTAGAGACTCTCTTATTCAGTGGAGGAGCTTGACTAAAAAGTTTGGGGTGACCAACAAAAAATTATAATGTATAAATCAAATATGCAAATAATATTATATAGCAAAAAATTAAGTTGTAATAAACACAAAGTGGAGTATCAAATAATTTAACTATATGACTTGAAAAATACCTTAAAGTAATGCTCTACGCTCTTTAATTAACTTGAAATCATCAATAATAGACTCATAACTGATACTTGCAGCAAATCCCCTTTCAATATAAACCGCCACGCTATCTGGTAAAAATTCAGCTTCAATCTTGGTTCTTAACCTAGACTTAATAATTTTCATTGCTGAAAAAAATCTTTCAGTTGTGGCAGTAGAAACCGGAAGAGTCATGATAAGACGAAGTAGTCTATCAATCAAGTAGAAATTTTGCACCTTTTCAGTTGCAACCAAACATGAGCACAATTCTTCGATAATTGATAAATTGTTCAAATTTAAATCTTAACGAGCATCAACCAAGAAATGTCGGAGTTGGAATTTCAAATTAATCTTCTCTTGCATATTGAAATCCACATTTTTCAACTAGAGTGTAAATTTTTTTCAATGTTAAAAGCTTTATAACTATCCTTAGGAATCAAAGAACAACTATGAGTTAACAAATCCATTGCTTGCTCGCTAAATCTGGTATTCGACTCTTGTAATTGTTGGTCAATGGTAGTAAAAGATATTTCAACTCTAAAATAATGCTATGTTGTAATCTGACCTTGTTGAAGATGAGAGCGTCCAAATCTTGTTGTTGAATGAACATCGTCGAGATCAAGAATCTCAATAACATGTTTTTTCACAAAAAGTCTTCACTTAAGTAAATAATGCATCTCAACCATATTTTCTCAAGGCTTGAATAAGAGACTTTGTTGTTCCAACCAAATACATGACATTAACTACATCTTGATATTGTTGTTTTAAGGCTTGACAAAGCATATCAGTTATACCTATAATGTCTTTCATCAAATGCAAGATAAATATAAAATCAAAACCCTTCAAATAATTATAAGCACTATCAGCATCTCCACATGTAGAATAACTTGCTCTTTCATTTGTAATATTTTTTAAAACAGTACAAGTTCCCTAATACATATTTATCAAGCTATAAATAGAAGAGAAATATGATCCCCGTGTCATTTCAAAGTACCAATTTGATTTGCACCTTTACTAGTTACAATCTCATCAATTTCTAGCAAATGTGCATTTTCCTCTAATTGAGCAGCTTGTAACTCATCACGACGCTTAGTAGAAGAAAAAACAACATTGACAACAAAAATTCAGCTTCTCAAAGAATTTATGAATTGGAGCAACTTCTCTTGATGCAGTACCCAAGGCAAGTTGCAATCGATGAACAGAAAATGGACATAGTATGCATAAGGACAATCTTTCATAAATAGTGCTTGTAAACCGTTCCATTCTCCTCTTATATTACTAGCACCATCATACCTTTGACCACGTATATTAGAAACATCAAGATTATGTCGAGAAAGTATATCACATACTTCTTCTTTCAAAGTTAAAGTTGTAGTGTCTTTAACATATGTGGCAACAAAAAATTGCTCTTGTATTAAACCAACTTTGTCAACAAATCTTAACACAAGAGACATTTGTTCCTTTTTGATTCATCACAAGCTTCATCTACAACGATGCAAAATTTAGAATTACCAATTTCTTCATAGATATGTTTTCTCACCCTACTAGAAAGAATATGTAAGAGCTCTTTTTGAATTTGATGTGAAGTATACTTGGAATTATATGGAGCATTATCCAACACAACTTTTGCAACTTCATCATTGTAAGATGCCAAGATTTTTATCAATTGAATAAAATTGTCTTGATTTCTTGACTCCGCTAGTTTCATCATGTCCTCTGAAAGCACAAGCTTGAAGTGTAAACCAACGAATAATGTCAATTGATGTCTTGAGACATATTCGATTCTGCAAAATTTGTTCCGAGCTTTGTGCTTAAATAGCATTCCTAATATGTCTATCTAAATTCAACAGGTCTAGACAAGCTTTCATTGCATTGTTGTGTGGTGAGAAAGGATCCATCCCTATGTGTTGGAGAAAGACACAATATTTTCCATTTTTAACTTTCTTCCAACCTCTAAAACTCGTACCAATGAAGACACCTGATCCGAGACGTGCACTTGGTTTTTTGCTAAATAGATAGCATGGTAAGCAATATGCAACATCTTTAGAAGGTGAAAATTATAGCCAAGAAGAAAAGATGTTAAACCAAGCATATTGAAAACGTCTTGGATGAGCCTCGTTTATGGACAAAGGATATTGTTCTAAATTTATTTGATAAGGACCAAATTTAGACAAGCTCTTTGTATTGCATCC
The DNA here is from genome assembly GCA_037974755.1 of Cicer yamashitae. Classification (NCBI taxonomy): domain Eukaryota; kingdom Viridiplantae; phylum Streptophyta; class Magnoliopsida; order Fabales; family Fabaceae; genus Cicer; species Cicer yamashitae. Next base: position 4,400,516 of record JBBPBQ010000001.1, on the reverse strand, counting down.
AATTGATGTGGTGGATATTCCCAAGTTTGAGGGTGTTTTCCGGGGTCACATTCTAAACATTTCTCAAAGTCATCTTCGAAAACTCTAGGAACCTTGGAAAAATGATTCTCATTTTCTTCAATTCTTGGATTCTCAGAGATAGTTTTAGATGCAGAAGTTATAATTTCTTCATCCCTTTCACTCACAAATTTTCCTCTTGAAAAAAGAATCAATTCTTTTACTCTTCTTCATTCTCACAAACTTCTCTAATACAAATAAAAATTTAAATAAATCAACAAATCAGAGTCACAGATCAGAGTCACAGTCACAAATCAAATATTCACTATTCACAGTAACAAATCAAAGATTCAATCACAATCAAAGTAATGCAAATATCACAAATCAGATATCACAAATAAGAGACTTAAAGGGAGTATCAAACTCAAAAGGGAGTATCAAAAATTAGTGACTCACATATCAATGGTGACTAGATCACAAAATACTCTAATTTAGGGCACTGGGCGTGGGTCGACGGGTGACGGACGACGACAGTGGCACTGGCAGAGTAGTATACATCGTGCGTGTGAGGGTCAGCCAAGGAGGGAGATAGAGTGAGCAGTGGTGAGCAAAAAGAGACAAAGATGAACGAAGACAATGGCGAAGACACGAAAGAAGACGACGACAAAGATGAACGAAGATGATTGCGAAGATGAAGACGATTCTGGAGAGGCGATTCTGTCAAAAGAGTGAGAGAGATTTGATAAGATACAAATTTTAAGGTTTTAGGTATGTTTGTAATTTTCTAATTTTAATGAGGGTATATTGGCCATTTTACTTATAATTTTTTTTTTGGGTGGTTGTGGCCCCCTTGTCACAACTAAGCTCCGCCCCTGCTCTTATTTCTTGGAAGAGTAAGAAACAATACATTGTCTCTCGCTCTTCTAAAGAAGTTGATTATCGTGCTATGACATCCACTACTACTGAAATAATTTAGTTGTGTTGGTTTTTGTCTAATATGTGTACCTCTCTTTCTGAGCCAACTCCGATGCACTGCGATAACAAGAGTGCTATTCAAATTGCTCATAACTCAGTCTTTCATGAACGCACCAAGCACGTTAAGATTGATTGTGTAAGGATCGATGGTCGTTTACATACCTTGATTCCATGGATTTCACCTTTTAATTTAGATAAGTCCAATCAACTATGTCATATGTCTTGCTAATATCTATTTTAAGAGCCAGTTCACCCACCTTACCCCTACTCTTACATTTCATGTAACGAAGGATTTCAAAAGCAACAAGGACATTATTAAGAATGATCTATTTTCATTAAAAGCAGATTGCTCAAATGAAATACAATTTGGAAGGACTTTCTTTATTCGATTTTCCAAGACGTTTGAAATAATTATAAACTAGAATATAACCCGCGCGTTGCGCGGGATATAGACTTTAACATATTAGTAGTATTGTGAATAAGATCTTAAAATTTCAAAAATAATATAATTTATTCATTTTGTTTGTAGAGTATTTTTTCAAGTGAGTTTATTTGGGTAATTATTATATATGAGTCGACAAACACACATTTGAGAATATGTAAAATGTTTTGCATAACGTAATTGCAACTAATTCATATATTAAGTATTAAAAATCCATAGTGAAGATCATCCTACAAACAAACTTCATAAATTATATTTAGTGTTAAAAATCTTAAAAGTATTTTAATAAATATTAATATATGTAATTATCTACCGCAAAATCAGATTAGTCATGCTCTTTTTTTTGTTGTCTAATATAAATTTATAGTCAAAATATTGTTAGAAAAATATAAAAATGATTTTGTCATTTGGTATTCATTTCATTATAATCCTGTCAAAGAAATGACAAATTTAAATTTCAATATTTTGAGTATGAGACTTCTATACAATATGACTTGAGAATTTTCTTAAACAACTCATATGTACGGTTGAGTAGAAGTAAAACAGATGTAAAAACTTCAAATTGGTAGTATTTTTAAAAAAATTGACAAAAAAAAACATCTCCGTAAAAAAACAACAAATAATTTTTTAATCTAAATATTAAACATTATTCTTTTATCTATAAATGGTAAATAGTTTTCTCCTGAAGACACAATAATAACACTCATATAAAGCTGAATATGGAAAATCTTCTTTGCCTTTTGAGGAGCCAATATATTTTCATGTCGTAGATGATATCAAATATGTCTGCAAAAACAATACTCTAACTAACAACAATCAAGGTTTTGTGAAAACTGAGCAAATAGGTATAATATGTTACAAAATACCACTTACTAAAAAGTTATTTGTGCAAAAAAAATAAATTCATTTATATCTACTTCTTTGAAAATAATTGGGTTGCAATGCAGTAATCGTATAGATTGTTTGAAGAAGTACAATAGTATACGTAAAAAAAAATTATATATTCATTGTACTTTAATTTGTAACTCATGACATATTAATAGTTATACTTAATGTTTAT
>JBBPBQ010000001.1:4377989-4397760 GCA_037974755.1 Cicer yamashitae | reverse complement strand
TATTTAAAAAAAAAAAAAAAAAGAATTTTCCAACTATATCTACTTCTTTGAAAATAATTGGGTTGCAAGACACTATTCTTAGAGAATTTTGAAGAATTAGAATAGTATACTAAAAAAAATTATATATTGATTCTACTTTAATTTGTAACTCATCACCTATTAATAGTTATACATAATATTAGATGCTAAATAATAATAATAATAATAATAATAATAATAATAATAATAATAATAATAATAATAATAATAATAATAATAATAATAATAATAATAATAATAATAATAATAATGATGATGATGATGATGATGATGATGATAATAATAATAGTAAAATGTGTGTTAAAGCAAATTGGAAGTTGAATAATAAGGAGAATTGAAGAGGAAAAACCTTTTAGATGTGCCACATGAGATTTTTTGTTGAGGTGGAAATATTTGAATGAAATGTCACAATATTATATGATGTTTATGTGGGAGTCTATATTACTTTGAAAATACTTAATGTATAATTTAACGTTTTTATTTTTTAAAAAATATTCTTTGTTGGTTTTTTTGTGTGCAAAGGTTTGCTAATTTAAATGCATGTGTTTTAATATTTTTTATTTATTTTAATTTAAACTTCATTGGATTGTTTGTGCATAAGTTTGATTATTAATTTTTCATGTGATTATTGTATTTTTATATATTTTGTGATAATTTATGGTTGCTACATTTTAATTAATAAAATGTAATTTAAATATTGTGATATATTTATATGCAATGAATTTAAAAAGTAATTAACAATTAAATCAAGTTTGTAATGAGAGTTATATTTTTATTGTTGTTTTTTTAGTTATAGAGATATAAACAAAGAATTAGTAGAATGTGGAATAAAAAATGAATGAATTCTAGAAGTGTCACATCATACTATTGTATGATGTGTCAAAATGAGTGTCACATGTCAACATATTATTTTGGAGTTTGTTTTAATACATTATATTGATTGACGACATTACAAAGGAAAATTAGTCGTAAATAATTCATTGTGGTCGGATTACTTTTTTTGGGAATAAGGACATTTGTTGCATTTATTTGTGGAGGAAAAACATCTTCTTCTATCCATGATAAAGTTGCATGGTAGGTTTCCAAACCACAAAGATCCCAAAAACTTTTATAAAATGACAAATTGAGTCCATTTGGACCTAGGGATTTATCATAGTCCATTTGAAATAAAGCTTTCCTAAATTCATCAATGGTGAAATCTGCCAAGAGCCTTTCATTATGTTGTTCAGATATCCTTGTATGTATGGCATCACAACCTTATATCAAAACTTCTAGCTCATTTTGACATACTTGGCACTACAATATCTAGTTCTCAATTTTTTTCCCCCACATACTCATTTCTTCTATGCAATGGTTTAGCTTGGATAGCACATCTTCATCAATCTCATGCGTCCACCCCAGCTCCACAATTTGTGGGAGTTCCTCCTATTCAAGCCATGCATTTTCAAATTTACAACTCTTTTTTACTCTTCTACGATTATGTGATGCAGTTCTCCGAAGGATAGGAGAATCACTTGATCTATCAACACCTATATTAACGACACTACAGTCTGAAAATACATCCAACCATCCTTGAGTGGCCATGGCTCTATCTAGGTCTCTATCGTCCAAGTTATGCTGCCTCTCCCCTTTATCCATGTGAAAGGGTAGCCATCTAAAAGAATATCCACAAGATTACAATCCTGCACCGCCTCTCTAAAACCTTGTAGTCTTCACGGGGGTGTTCCACACTTCCTCTTTTATTTTCATTAGAGATAACATCATTGATATCAACCATTATGCACCATGGTAAAGACATGTCTTGAGCCAGATTACGAAGTAGATCCCATGACTCTCGCAACCTTCCTTTCTAGATATTGGACTTTCTAATATAGTAACCTCCATATCAATAAAATTTGATGAGTACAATACAATATGGCACCCGTAAGGGTGTTTCCACAACATAGCCATCCATCATTGCGCCCTATGCTATCAATTTCAAAAGTCAGATCAAATCCCAATTGGATTTGACAATCTTCAATTTTATTAGCGTGTCCTAAGTCTCACAATGAAAAATCTCATTCGAATGGTACGTCCAAGTGTAGGATTTGCTATGGGATTCCCCAAGCCCTAGTTCCAACTTAATTAATCAGCTCATGATTTCTAGAATGCTTAGGTGCCAGATCCAACCCATAAAAAATGCTTATTCCAAAGATAAGAAATCAAAAGTATTAAACTCAGTCATTTTTATAATGTCGTACTCAGACGAAACTATAGATGAAATACGAAAGAAAATTAAATATGTGTGGAAACTACTTATCTTCTATTATAATATTTAAAATAGAACTCTAAAATTCTTCATCTATGCCACATCCTTCAATATTTGCCAACTCACCAAAATTCTGATGTGGCACATTCCAAATTCATCTTCTATTCCATTATGTTTTGTTTCTTCAATATATAATGCAAACCTTTTTCACTTTCCCAAGTATAATTATTTCATACATTATATAATTTCAGCTTTAATTTATCACTCAATGACTCATCAATACACTTAAAAAGCTCTAATTACTCATCAAAACTTTCATTTCAATAACTCATACAAAAAAAATACAAACCATCCAATATCTTCAAATTATCACAATGAAGAATTTTGGGGTTTTGTTTCAATTATTATAATAGATGTTCAAGTTCATATATCAATATTATTGCATAGGAAATAAGTTTTTTTTCCCTATATTGAATGTGTATCCCATAATATTTTTTCTTTTTATAATTAAAAAAACACAAATCATAATTGAAACAACAAAAAAATGAATAATATTAAATATTTGGAAATAGATAACTTATAACTATTTCATTATTCACTCGAAACTTTCTATGTCTTAAAGATTCACAAACTTTTCTTGCCTATAATTTTTTTTCAACCACTCTTGAAGTTTCTTGACCGTGTCAAATAATTATTTGAAAATTTCAAGGCACGCGCGAATGAATTGTTTCAATATTTTGGATTTAACAAACTATCACTCACGAATGAATGTTATAATATATCACAAAACACATAATATTATTTAGTGCATGCTTAAATCGATAGTGAGATTGACAGAATTACGATGAACATATAAAATTGAAAACGTGAAAAAGTACATAAATTTATAAATCTAATGTTTCAAAACTAATATAAATTATATAAAATGAATAAATATTATAGCTAAATGTATAACTTTAACAATAAAGAAATACGTAACTATTTAACAAATATATTATTAGAAGAACTAATTCAATGAAATCAAAAAGCTTGAATAAACCAATTTCACATTTAAATATATTTTGCATGAATTGTATTAGTCAACAATGTTTTACTTTTTCTTTTACTAAAGCAAACCTAGCTTATATATAATTATTCAAAAATATATTTACCTTTAAGTACATAAACACTTGAGTATATTCTACTATAAAACAAAAGGCTAAATACCACCCGTGGTCCCTTAACTTAATTTCAGTTAATAATTTAGTCCTTTATCTTTTTTTTTTTTTTTTTTTTTCCGATTTGGTCTTTTATGTTTTTAAATAATTTCAGCGTTACCCTTTAAGTGAGATTTCGTTAAGAAAAAGTTAAAAAAATCACTTATCCGTGTTCAAATAAAATTATCCTTTATGTTTTGAAAATATTTCAGAAAAATATTCAAAGTTTGTTCTAAATTTGGTAGTAGGATTGATTCGTTAAAACTTAAGCTATGGGTATTTATACTCCATAGACATTACTTCAGATCAGTGACAATCGTTCCTAGAGGTTTGATGAACATATACGATGATCTAGATGAGGAATTTTTTAACTTTTTCTAAACGGAACCCCATTAAAGGGTAACGCTGAAATTATTTAAAAACATAAAGGACCAAATCGGGAAAAAAAAAAGATAAAGGACTAAATCGTTAACCGAAATTAAGTTAAGGGACCACGGGTGATATTTAGCCTAAAACAAAATTAACATTACTTTTAAATTACATATTATTGTTATTTTATATTCAGTCTTATATTAAATTCTATCGCGCAACGCGCGGGTTAGTATCTAATTTAAATAAAAAGAGATAACAAAATGATTTAGAGGGATGTTTCTTGATAAAAAAAAAATGGTCATAAACCACCCATTTATAATGATTTTTCAACATGTAATGACCATTTTTTATTTAACAAATGAACAATTGAAAAAATATAATGAAGAAAAATATATTTTGAATGAAGACAATAAAAATGAAGATATTATTATAATGAATAATAATGAATGTGGGTAGTAATAAAAATGAAGGAACCTTAAATTTTAGTGCCACCTATATCATAAAAATTTAATCCCTTATTTCTTTTTCACCAAGAGGGATGGTTTAGAGTTATTTTTAGGGTCTAAAACTACAATTATTATATTCTCATTTTATTTATTTAAATATAAATGGTTTTACAAATAAATTTATTTTTTTTCTTTGCGTGTTTATATGATTTCATCTTCTGAGTGCGACGTTGATTTGTACATTATTGTTGTGTGTCGTTATTTGTTTTCCTGTCTTTGTGCGATGTTCTTAGAGGCAAATGATTTGTTTTGTCAATACTTGATTTTGAATAAAGAACTTATGAAGGCTATCATCAAATTCACCATCATCTCACCCTTAACATAACTTATCAATACGTGGTTGAATTGGTTATGCTAGAGACCACCGACAATCGATATGAGCGAATACCGACAAATATTTTCTTTTGTAGATGGATGAAATTAAAAACTATAGAACTTACATTATTCTTGACCATTTATCATAAGTGGAAGAAATTAGTTTGTCTATTAGGATTAAGTTTTTGGTTTGGTTATTTGTCACTGACTTTTGAAATTTTTATATGTACTGTTATCATGTTTTTAAATTTTTAAATCATTATATTTTATCTCAAAATATAGATGACGAATATCCTAACTCAGGGTTTAATTGTTGTACATCATTATTTTTAGCATTAACTTTATTTTCTAAAAAGAAATTCATAAAGGTGCATTGCTTAAATGTTTTTGTAATAGCTGAACCCAAATTTATAGTCTTCTTATTCTCCTTTCTCTCATCGAAAATTAGCATGCCTCTTTCCCGCATAGAAAATTAGAGTGAAATTGATACAGTTTTTTTTCTAAAATAATAATAATTTTTTCAAATAATCACTTTTGAAATTTATAAAAAATGAAAATATAAAAATAACCTAAAAATTGATTTTTTTTAAGCTATTTTTAGAAGTTTTTCAAAAAATTTATTTTTTATAATTGTTTTTTTTTTAAAAAAAGTAATTTTTACTACAACATATAAACGCAAAACAACTTATCATTTTCTTAAAAATCTCTAAAAAAAAATAATATCTAAAGATTTGTTTGTTATAGATTTAGAAAAAAAATAATTCTGTTGCTTAATAATTTAGAAATTTTAAATAGAATCTTTAGTGTTTATCTGCTGTGATCAAAACTATTTTTTTTAAATCAATTATAAAAAATTTCTAAAAATAAATTTTAATTTATTTCAGATTATCATTTTTTTTAAAACTATAATAAACAAATAAAAAAATTTGAAAGCGATTATTATTTAAAAATAATAATTTTTTTATAAAATAAACCGTAAGAAACCGATTCTATATTATAAAATATCAAATTCAGTGTTTTTTAGCTCAGAATGAACGGTTGAACTTTTTTGGGTTTCCCTCCAAAAATTACAGTAGCGCGGGAGAACAAGATACACACTACACAGTACACAGCATCTTCCAAGTTTGAACTTTGAACCCACACACATCAAGAAACAATCATGAATGATATTAGAAAGTTTCAAAGAGGTGACATAGTTTGGGCAAGAATTCACAACAACAAATGGTTTCCAGCACTCGTTCTCACTTCCAACGACCTCGGCATCTCTCTCTCCTTCTTCAACAACAACGACACTCCCTCTCGAACCTTCTTCGTTGATTCCGAGGTTCTCCCTTTCCAACAACCCTTCCCTTTTAAACCCTCTCTTTCTCCCCAAAACGACGCCTTTCGCTCTGCGCTTCGGTTATTCGGTTTAAGTGTCGTTTCGAGTTTGCGGTGTCGTTGTATAGCGGGTTATGATGAGAAGAGGGTTTTAAATGGGTCGGGTTATCGGTTTGACCCGACTGGGGTCTTGGGTTTTGTTTTGGATGCTGCTGTTTTGAATTGGGTTGAGGAGTCGTGTGTTGTTGGTGCTGTTAATGTTGTTGCTCAGCTTCATGCTTTTCGTCGTTATTCTTCCATCCAGCAGAAGAAAGTGTACAGAGAAACACGAAAATTAGGTATTTTTTTTAATTTTTTTTTGCCTAAATGATTGTTGAGAAATTTGGGATTTTGATGAATATTATTCAGTTTTGTTTTTTGGGATGAGGGTTTTTGATTGAGGTATTTGATTACTGTATTTATGACCTCCGTATCACCGATATGTGAGGCATCTCCCGGTGTCTGACACGTGTTGGTGTCCGACAATGACATGATAGTGAGACATTGATTACATTTAATAATTAAATTATTAATTGTGTCGACACCCATGCATCATAGTTTATGACTTAACATAGTATTGTAGAAATGTTGCAACTTAAAAGTGGTAGATAATTTGGATTGTAATTATGAAAAATAAAATTAGGGAAAAGATGGTAGAATTTGTCTATAGACATGACATTTGTGGAGAAGACACATAAAAGCATGACGAGGGCTTACCAATGTGTGCTTGCTCGGAGTGATAACTGATAAGGGACTTATTCTCAAGCGCCTAAAGCAAGCAGTCAAGGGTTCGAATCCTGACTTTTGTGAATGGTAGGGTTTTAAATAGTGGTTGCGGTCGCGTCACAATCCTTGATGTTGTTGAGAATCATAGTCAAATACAACTTATACGACCTCAATCTCAGTCACATTTTGTTTTGGGCAACAAAAATCGTTATGTCATGGCATTCATCGCGTTTGCGGACCTTTATTTAGAAACTCTGGTGTATGGGGAAAACTTCCTTGTGTGTCCAACAGTTTTCTGAAGGTGATTAGATGATTAGTCTCTACTAAGCAGTGGTTAGATACTTCGTACTACTACTTATAATAGAAAAAAGATGGACTATAGTGCAATATGTGTTTGTCTTAGAAAAACTCTAGACCAAATTATTAGTAAGTAATATTTTAAAGGAGTTATACGTTGTTTGATATTACCATTAACGTTATAATTATTCAACATTTCAACTCTATACTGAAGTAAATCACTAATTAAGTGTGATTGTAAAAGTCTTATTAATACATTAATGTCCAGAACAGAAGTTCATAAGCTGAACACATTTTAAGCAAGAGCTAAATACCTATACAGATTCAAAATAACAGAACAGAAGTATACACTTGTGCATACATAACTAACCACACAGAAGTATACAATTGTGCATACATAACTAACTGCGCAGAAAGAAATAAAAAAACAACAGATATAAAGAAAGATTGCAGCACAAATAGCACCTTATCACCGCAAGAAGGCACTGAGAAAGCACCAAGCAGTAGCGCGCAAGGATGCAGAAGAAAGTTGGAGGGAGATTATTGTCTTGTGTAGCAATGCAAGAACGAGTTCGTGTGGTGCTGCTGTGCTTCATGAGTGATATGGATTGTTCAACTGTGAGCGTTCACTGGAGTCCCACTGGGCTATCGCTAAAAAAGAGTGAACAATAGATTGTCTTCACAAGTAGAATGGGAATGATGGCAGGGTCAGCTTTGATTGGCAGGGAAGCATCAAGATGTTACAAAAATGTAGAAGCCTTCAGTGAAATGTTGTTTAGCGTGTTTTTAGGCCCAATTTTTTCGTTTTTATCAAACTCGCTTACTCAGGCTTAAACTTGTGATTTTGAGTTAGAACGAGCCCACATAACTTCAACTCAGTTTTCTCAAAATTGAGTTTGTATATGATTCAAACCGATTTTCCTACCTAGAAACGTTACGCGGATGAGTTTACTAGTCCACTCACAAGTTTGATAATCATGCTTGTGATGTGGGTGTCATAAGGTGGTTGGGTGGTATTGGCTGAGGGACTTAGGGGTTGAGAGGTATATGGTTGTGTGTTCAATCATCCGCTAATTTTCTAACAATTACTAAACAACTAATTTTGGCTGTTTCAGAAAAATAAATCATGCATGAGATCATCCATAATTTGAAATAGAAAAGTATTATAGTATATGATTTTGATTTGTCAATGTTTACCATTTTCTTGACATAATTAAGCTTTTAGTCCCATATAGTAATAGTATCTTTATGTTAGAAACTTCTGTTTAAATAAATAACTATGTTGTCCCGTTTGTGTGCTGTCTGTTCTTAAGTAAACATGCTTTTATTGTTGTATTGTTATCAAATATCCAATTAACTGAACTACACAAGGTATATATTGATTTTTCCTATTTATTATAATATTTTTATCATAGGTGATAATGTGAAGCAGCATTCCTCTTTGAGTCAGAAGGTACACTCAGTTACTCTGGAATCTACGGCTCTGGAATCCAAGGAAAAACATCAGGTCATATCCAAGCAAGTGGAGGAAAACATGGCCATTAGTGCTATAAGAAGATTACAGTCAACATTTTCTGTTTCGTTAGGAAATTCTGAACACTCATTTCAGAATAAATTTTTTATTATTCCAAAGGCGCCAACTAACATTAGAAAGACTGAACTCTTTATGCATTCTCCTGCCTTAAGCCCATTCCACATTTGGGGAAATATTCTAAACTTGGATAAGCAGAGCCTTCTGAGATTTAAAAAAATATTAAACCATGGCATAGTTGAAATTTTCTTTGGAAACTGTTCTAGAATGAGTGAAGCTCACTTTTCTATTTCTTCCAATTTTAAGATTCATTTGATCAATGCACCTGAAATAGAAACCACTATATGCCTCAACAGGAAAAGAAAGCGGCTAGATAAACAAGGTCTATGTAATTGTTCACCTCACACTGGCAGAGTTCAAGGAAGTGAAGGGAATGCATACATCTCAAAAAATACCAGACCTAGGATCTCACACATCAAGATGCTTGAACCAGAAAAAAGTATCCAAAGAGACAATCAGGCCTGCACACAAACTAACATAAACTTCTCTGACGAGGTTCAGGAAGTGGATTTGAAAAGAAGTCCGAATTTGTTTTTACAGCAGTCTTTTCCCTGTGAATCATCACCAAATTTGGCGTTTAGCTTCGCTTCTGATAATTATGAGGCTAATGCTAGTGCAACAAAAGTTAAATTTGCATTAGAATCTAACTCTTTTGTTTACCAGGAGACGCTACAAAGAAATTATGATGGTGATGTAACACATCTTAAGTCAAAAGAGACAGCAAGAATAGAATCATCTTCTGGGGACTGTTTGGTCGTGGCGGGTAAAGTTGCTTCTTGTTCAATATTCAATTCAAAAGTCGGACAGCAACCAAAAACACATGTTCCCTTTTGTTCTAAATCTCTACAGATTAAGTTCCCAAAGAATTTCAACCTACCATCAAAGGAACAACTAATAAAGAAGTTTACTGTATTTGGGTCAGTAGATTCTTCAAGAACAAGAATCTTTTGGTACACTGGCTCTGCTCAAGTGGCTTTTTTCGAAGTAAGTGATGCAGTTGCTGCATATCAATATGCCAAAAGGAAGGCTATGTTTGGTGAGGCTAATATAAGGTTTTTGTTTGATCCTTTTGAACACAAAAGAAGAGAACTCAAGTGTTTATATCCCATGCATCCATCAGGGAGCAAATTAATAGGACCGCCACTGAAATCATGTCTGAAAAAATCCAATAACTTGAAACAGGAAAACAGAAAGAAACATTATAGGGTCAGATTTACAAAAGAAACATTATAGGGTAAGATTTACAATAGAAACTTAGTTTGTACAAATTTATTGTATTATGCATGTCCTACCCTTTTTAATGAAGTGTTTATGCTCATCTCTGTTCCTTTTTACTATGGATAATGAATGCCCAAAGCTTTATTTAATATCATGCAAGTACTCAAAAACTTCTAGCCTTCGATGTTTACCAATAGGCAGTGCAAAAAGTACTTTCATTTACTATGGATTATGAAAGCTAAAAAATTCATCTAATACCATGCTAGTGCTAAAACAACTTATAGTTTTGTTAGTTCAAACACGTCCTGCAAAAAGTACTGCCACACATTCAGTGCAGCTCAACATGAAAGAACTATGTAGTAAGTAGGTCATAAACCTTTGTTCCTTGCAGTCAAAATTTCTTTCCGTCACTGTAATAAGTTTCTTGCAGCTCAAATAATGATTTTGGAAAATCTACTATCAATCTAACTATCTAAGAAAACAAACCACAAGCAAAAAATTACAAATACCCATCTTTAAAAAATGAAACATCATATTTAAGGGTAAATAACTCTACTCTCATTCCTTTTTCACTTATGCGATACCTCTTTTTCTTTCAAAATATCCTGCTCATCTTCTCATTATAACTTTCTTTTAGTAAAGGTATGTGTTGTTCAAACATTGGAAGACATGTATCTTCCGTAGCTGGGTTTCGACAGTTTTGTCAATTATGTAGAATAAATGTTAGTTTTTGTCTGTGTTTTGTTCAGAGTGCGGAATTATCATTATGTGTAAAAGATGCTTTTGTATGTGGCTACAAAAGTGTGGCCCAAATGACATGGATGAAAGATAAGGAGATTTATGCAATTATGCTTATGTGCAATTATAAAAGCATTTGATATTTAATGCTTATATAACCATCCTGCTACATTTTGAATATACAAAACGTTTGTTATTTGAGTCACAAATATTTTGGTAGATGATTTGTTTCGTGATATAAACCAGTATTTTCTGTTTTTGATGTTAGGACATCCACTATAGTTGTTATGGTTTTGACTCTCCAAGGTTTGTAAATATGTTAAATTTGTTTGGGGCTTAAATATTTCTACCACAACCTTTATCTTTGCTGCAATATTTTCCTTGCATGTCACATGTTTTATTTGTTTGAGATTTTTTGTTTTGATATATCCTGTGAGAGCCTACTTCTTCATCTCATGCATTGGCTATTTCCTTCTCAATCATTTGCAAAGCTCCCGAGTTAGCAGTAAATTGCAGGAAAATGCTAATATTTTGGTTCATACAATCATTTGCAAAGCTCCCGAGTTAGCAGTAAATTGCAGGAAAATGCTAATATTTTGGTTCATAATTTCAAGGCATTAAAAGATATTGCATTAGTATGCTTTTGGCCTTTAGGGAATTCTTTGGAGTGGTTTGTGTTGTCAAAGTTGTTTAATTTTTTTTTTTTGATCGAAAAAGTTTAATTTTATAGAAAGTCAAATTGGTGTTTCATTGACATAACTGAATACGGTATCTATGTTGTTTCTTTATTTTTCTTTTTGACTAAACTAGAGAATGTGAAAGAGTGCACTCATTATTAAGCATAGTCAAATGAATTTATTTTGCACATTGTTCTATCCCTTTTCATAAGCTTTTTCATGTTTTAGCAGGGAAGCCAAACTTATAATAATCATCATTTCACTTGGAAAATAAAAGTTATCTTAGTTTCTATTATGTGAACTTTTTGAATTCAGTCAGAAGCTGAAAGTTATTCTTAAAATCTTTTTAATTCCTTTATGATTACTCATGATTTGTAGCTTTTGTAGAATATGAAATAGACCTTATTTCTATATGTTGTTGAATCATTTGTCACAATTACTTTTGTTTGATTAGTTAGTGCTATGTGCATAGGGAAGACTAATCAAGATTGTTTGATATTTTAACATCCTCATTGGAGAAGCCAAAATTAATAAACCGCGAGTCTCAAATTATAAGTTTTAGCTGAAACTTTGTTCTTAAACAAAATTGAGATTTTTCAGCTCAATGCTATATTCATGTTCTTTTCCCATATCTTTTATGTGAATGTGTAGCGATTTATATAGTATGAGATTCACAAGTTTTTACTATTTTGCTTTTTGACTTGGCTCAATTGCTTTACTTGGTTGTTCAAATTCAAGCTTCCAACTGCTTCTACCTGATTACCTCTATTATCATTGATATGATAACTACTAGGTGGCTTCTTCTCCCTCTCCAATGTTCTCAAAAGCCTCCGATGTGTTTGGATTGGTCAATTTGGAGTTATAAAATATACTTTTGAATTGGCCAATCCGGACGTGTATTTAGGAGCTTTTGAGAACATTGAGGGTTGGGAGAAAAAGTTACCTAATTACTCTGTTTTATTTTATAGGCTCTAGGTTTCTTATATACGTCTTTCTTTTGCAAGTTCCATTTTGATGTTCAAATTGTTTAGAACTTTAGATGGAAGTAGATATGACAACACAATCTGCACTTGTGAATACCCACTTGAACTCGTCTCGAATTTGACATGGAAAACCCATTTTGACCGTGTGTGGGTTTTCCCCGAAATTAAAACTTGGTGGTGGGTGTTGAGTCAAAGTTGTTTGGAATTTTCACTTTATGATCTTCCTTAATCGATTTCTCAATGGGAGACGAATCCGATAGAGTGCCTTGGGATATACTGCTGAGTTTGTGTTTGCTGTAGGGGAAGAATATCAGAGAGTAGATTTTGAAAGGATTGTGTTCAGCCTGCAATGGTAAGAATCTGAGTTGGATGGCTGGAAACAAATGCATAGCTACTGGGATGCAACATCAGTAACATGCAATACATACTGTTTGTAGAGTATCTATATCATAGTTCAAATTGACAGGAAAAATATGGGAGAAGAGATTATGGTGGTTATGCTTGTTTTCAAAAAACTATGGTAATTAAGACTCAAGTTCAACAACATGGTGACAAGATTATGCCAAGGTTTGGTTTCTATGATGCTAACAAAACGATGGAATATTGCTCTCCTAGACAATATTCATTTTCAGGGGTTGTCAAATTAGTCTTTCAAATTCATATTTAAATGTGTCAATTTGGTCTATAAAATTATTAAGACACTTGGAGAAGCCTTTGTAATTTCACATGTTTAGAGACCCATTTCAGAGGAATTATGCAACTGACGGGAGCAGAAATTGCAGTCAATTTAACCAAATCCACAAAAATTGATGCGCGTCCAATTTGACCGTGTCAGCGAAATTGCCGCGCAAAAAATGGGAGGAGTGCATAACAAATGGGATCAATTGTTGTTGACTCGGTGGAAGGCAGAAACGTGTCAAGTAATTTTAGAGAAAAAAACGCACACATTTAAATTGAATATTAATTTTTTATTTTTCTGGATACTAAAAAATAATACATCGCTTAACTCAAGCATAGTCGAGCCATAAGAGTGCATGTGGTAAAAGATTTGAATGTGTTCTCTTCCCTTCACAAAATTGGGTATCCCTTGGGGCATATCCCAAAAAACATACTTCCATCTTATAAACACTACTAGTGTGTGATATCCTTCATATGTGGGACTTTTTCATTTTTTCAATTCACACAACACTAGCTCTATTGTTTCAACATCATTTCCAACAATTCCCCACTTGAATTTAAAAAAGTGTTTCTGAAATAGCGTTAAACGCTTCTATAAGATCGTGCATAAATAGAGGTGTCTTTTGACTTGAACCTTTGCATAGTGAGATTTAGATTCAACAAGAGTGACTCGTACTGTTGAACACTATCTCTAACATCAAACTCACACACAACCTTTTCATAGGATGTATTCTCAAAAGTCCATGTATTAATGACCCTGCATGTCTATCCCAATATAGTGAACGCTCTAAGAATTCTGCCTCAAAATACCATAGGAAGCGGCCCACTTCCGCATTCAAGTAGGTGAGTCTATCAAGAGTACTCTTGTAGCTAGGTACTCCACTCCACGTAGAGTATAGATCTCATTAAGAATTTCTATTACTTCATCCTTTCATCGCTTTAGGAATCATTCTTCTCTGATATATAATATGTTCATCTGATATCACATCACAACTTGTTATTACCCATTGAACCTAATTCTTGGGATCTTTAGTCTTTTAGGTTGGATTACCATCATGAGTGACTTATTGATCTATAGGCAATAGTCGCATCCTTTTGGATGTGTTTAGAACTTTATCTCTAGTTAATCCTTTCGTCAAAGGATCTGCTAAATTTTCATCAATGCGTACATGATCCACTCTAACAGCTCATTTAGAAAGTAACTCTCTAATTGTGATGTGCTTACGACGTATATGTCGTCTCTTACTGTTGTAATAATAGTTTTCAATTTTTGCAATAGCCGCGGTACTATCGCAGTGGATCAACACAATTGACATTGGTTGTTTCCGTATAGGGATCTTAGCTAGCAAGTATCTCAACCAGCTCGATTCTTCACTAGCAGTTGCTAGTTCTATCATTTAAGACTCCATAGTGGATAGAGCCAATATCGTCTGTTTCTTCGATTACAGCTCCACCAGTTATGCTAAATATATAGCCATTGGTAGCTTTGGAGTCATCTGATAAAGTGTTCTAATCAGCACCATTGTATCCTTCAAGGACGACAATAAATCTTTGATAATGTAAATAGAGACTCATGGTCCTTTTAAGGTATCTCATGACTCTCTTGATAGCTTGTCAATGCTCTAAACCAAGTCAATTGGTAAACCTGCACAATAGTCCCACGACGTAGGCAATGTCGTGTATAGTATAGTCAGTGGCATAGTTGATGCTGCCAATGATGCTCACATATTCAGTTTGTCTAACACCTTCACCAATGTTTTTGAAAAGTTTTACACTTGGATCATATAGTGTGCAAACAAATTTACTGTCAAAGTAATTGTATTTCTTTAAGGCATTTTCAACATAGTGAGATTGATCTAAAGAAATTCCTTTTTTTTTAATCTAGTAATCTTGATTCCAAGAATTACACTCGCTTCTCTGAGGTCTTTACACAACAATGATTTCACAATATTTACAACATGAATGTTTGAACCAAGTCACCATTAAAAGAAGTAGTCTTGACATCTATTTGGTGTACCACCAAGTCTTGTTAGAGTCTAGAGAATTCATCTCATCGTTTATAGCTTTTTGCCATAGGTCTGCATCCAAAGATGACAGAGCTTCTTAAAGATTTGCATGATTTTCTTCTAAAGTATAGACCGTATAATCGGTCCATAATCTTTAGCAACTTTTGCTCTCTTACTTCTTCAAGGTTTTGTTTCTCCATGTGTGTTGCTTTTAGTGCTCCTGATCACAGGAACATGGCTTGTTCTGGTGCCCCCACTATTTCTCGATTCGAAAGGGAATCTATTTTCATAAAAGTCAACATCATTTGACTCTATGATCACTTTAGAGTTTAGGTCATAAAACCTATACGCTTTGTTGTTTACTGCATACTCAATAAATACACATTCTTAGGCCCTACTGGCGAGTTTAACTCGCTTGGGATCGGGGATTCGGACATAAGACAAATATCCCCAAGTTCAAAAATAAGACAAGTTGGGTTGCCTTTTCTTCAAAATCTCATAAGGAGATGTTTTGCTTTTAGATTTGGGAACTCTATTCAAAATATAACAAACAGTTAATGAAATTTCCCCTCACCAATGAATGTAGCACCAGAGATAAGCATAATAGCAACAATTAGTTTAGTAAGAGTTATATTCTCTCTTTCAGCTTTACCATTCATTTTAGGCAAATATGGTGCAATTGTTTCGTGTATAATTTCATGCAATATATAAAACTCGTTAAACAAACTAGAATCATATTCGGTTCCTTTATCACTACGAAACCTCTTAATCTATCTACTAAATTTATTTTCAATTTCAATTACAAAGATCCTAAACACGTCAAATGCTTCACTTTTATTTTTCATTAGATATACGAAAGTATAGTTAGAACAATCGTCAATAAAAATGATAAAATAACGTTTTCCATTTCTAGTTACAGTCTCATCAAGTGCACATATATCAGAGTGTATTAAATTTAAAGGCATAGATTCTCTAACTACTAATTTATTTGAAATTTATGTTACTTAAATTTGAAATTATGCGTTTGTTGACATGACCGAGTCTACTATGCCAAATATTAAAATCACACAATATGTAAATAGACGGAGACATTTTATTAATTTCAGCATTTAACTTAAACATGTCATCAGTGGCGTACCATTTCTCAACAAAAATACCATTTTTAGAAATGGTGTACAAATTTGCCCCTACAGATTCAATAAACCATGCCTTATTCAGAAGAAAACCAGAAATAAGATTTTTTTTTTTCTTATCTCTAGAGGTGGGTTATTAGATTCTTTAGAGAAAATTCTTTTGTTTTATGTCTGAAAGAATTTTTGAAATTCTTCCAAGTAGGGACGGTTTATCAATAATAACAACAATTTGAAATTGTTAATCTAAAGTCATACCTTCAGGAATGATCTTATGAGCTATCTTCTAAATTTCATGGGATTAAGCTTCTAAGGATCTGTCATCGATCATCTGATACTTAAGGTAGCGGCTCACAATATACTTTTTAGTCTCAGCTTCCTCGGTATCATATTTCTTCTTTAGAGCATCTCAAACATCTCTAGCAGTATTGCTGGAACTATAGTATACATATCATTAGCAAGCTCATTAAGAATATAATTCTTACAGAGATAATCATTATCCTCCAATTGGGTTAATTCTGTAACTTTCTAATCCTTTTCTGTTTGTTCAACTGTTTCTATGAAACGTTGACAACATTTTTCTTAATTAAGAAAAAATAGCATATTTTGTTGCCGTCATTTGGAATGACATCTCTCAAACCGAAATGGTTTATTAAAATCAGAAGCAGCAGAACCAGATCCAGTAATATCTACGATTGACATAGCAGAAAGAAACATCTTAAAATTGTTGTTCTTGAGTTTTGAAAAACTTTTTTTAAATTAATATTAGCCACAAAAAAATATTACTGGGTTGAGTCGCATAAAACCGCCCAGTTAAAAACTGTATCAGTATTCTACAACACCGTAGAAAACTATTCTAGAATTACACTCTCAATATGACTATAATGATCACTCTAAAAATATGGTACTTAAGACCACTCATAAATCGAATGAATTACAACACAAAAACAAGGGGGATAAGAGGCTCGGAAGTACATCGAGCAGAAGAGAGAGAGAAGGAAGCAATCCACATATGTAAACTATCCAATGTGAGACTTTATTATTTATAGAGTTGAAAACTACTCAATGTATGAAAGTTTTCCAAGGTGGTACTTTAACAATTTTTAAATTCACACACTAACATACTCTTTATGTTCCAACAAATTATGTTATATAAAAATAATAGTTTATTATTTTAGTAAGTTGAATTGTGTAATTGCAAATACATCCTCCACTATTTTCAACACAACATCCTCTAACTTCTGGCTTTTGCAGCTTCTTGAAATAACATGAAGATAAATCGTATTCAAATTAATGCATAAAACGTTAATTTTGATATATAACAATAATATATATCAAATAATTTTATATTTATGCAAAATTTTATATATATGATCTATACGATATAAACTTTCGATCCAAAGAAAGGTATTGAGAGAATTTTGAATTGAGATGATCCAAACTCATGGACATATCTATATTATAGATTGTCCCTCCATTATATTTTGATATTTTAAAATGTGTAAGATGTTATTATAATGGTCTTTAAATATATTAAAATTACAACAAAAAAATCTAAATGTACCTTTTATTAATGATTTTGGTATTTAAATGTATCTTTAGTCCTCAAATTTTTGTTTTTGCTATATATATATATATATAATATCAAGACATAAGTTATAAAATAATGAAAGAGTAGTATGATTACTAAGATATGTTAACATTTTTTTTAAGCAAAAATAGAGTGCAAATACATCACATGATTGATTTAACATCTCAACTATATTGACATCCCAAGCCACAAAAGATTTTAAGTATGTTGATACTTCAAGTCAATCATCTATCATTTGCAGCATTTTAAAATATTAATAAAAATGAAAAAGAAAAGAAAATACAAGAAGTTTGGGAGACTATACCAAAACCCAATAAAATTGTAATATTACTTTCTCATTTTCAATATTATCAATTTTCATTTTTTGTATATAAACAAATACAATCATTCAAAAATTCATTCTTTGATTATATTTAAATGTTCCTTCATTCTTTTTAATGATATTCTTATTTATTTGTAGCTCAATAGCTTATTTCTTTTTGTTTGGCTCTTGTTGTAGTTGTAGAGATAAAAGTGTAATAGATTAATTTTCGTACCATTTAATTGCAGTATAATAGTTTTATATTAAAATAAACTCTTCAAAATGTTTATCATAAAAAATAAAATCTCTGATTTATCTATGAATTTAAAAAATTATGCATACATTTTCTGTGGATATCAAATTCATGTAGATTTTCGTGTAAAATTACCAGTGGATTTACGGGCACAAATATTTGCAGGCAATGTCTCTGCAAAAATGGTTGTAGGAAATTTCGCAAAAAAATGTCTTAAGTTGTAATTTTTCTACCACAATTTTGTTGAGGATATCTTCAATTTCCCGTAGAAATATCTACAGGTAAAATTAACTAAAGATTCTAAAATCTTTAGGAAATAACTATCCACCAAGATTTTAAGTTGAAAAATTATTCCATAAACAACCTATTTTTTGCGAATTTTTATCTCAAATTAGGAAGTAAAAAACTGTTTTGTAATAGTGATTAATACGATTTTTAAAAATAATAATGAAAAGTATATATTAACATTTGCTGAGTGACATTCCTAGATTCGCTCTTATTTATATATAAAAAGGGACGTGGGTCAGTAATAATAGTTACATGGAAGATGTCTCACAATTTTTTAATAATAAGACTTAGTAATTAGTATACTTTGATTGGGGGGACAATATCCTAAGTCAGTCAAATAGCTTTTTTAATTATTTAATAAAATACTACATAATAAGACGAGTAAAATCATTAATTCAAGAGAGTTGGTAAAATATAAGTTGAGTGGCTTTTATTTAAATCATTTGTTTGAAGTTTTAACATATTATATTGTATTGTTTGAAATAAGGAAGTTGAAATTTCAACTGCGCGTAAAAAAAATTAAATTGTAAGAGCAAATTCTTTGTAACTACCAATTGTATCAATCAATTAATTAATCCAAGTAAACTAAAACAATAAGCCTAAATGTGTGCTTTCCTAGGATCTTCATGTTCAATTTTGTTGAAATAGGACACACGGTTCTTTAAACATGAAAAATAATTTAAGTAGGTTATTTTTACCATATTTAGAAATTATACATTTGAACTAATAAATAGAATATGTAATTGTAGAGATTATTTCATCATAAACAACCCTTAGTTATATAGTTTGTCTCCTAACCAGAATGTTAAATGAGATTAAACAATTCAAATAATCATCTTTATTCGCTGTGAGAAAAGTTGTGGTAGGAATACAAGTTTATCTGGAGTCCAAATAAGAAATGTCAAAAGTTGTTTATAAATTCATAATTGTTTTACGAATTATAAAGACTATGGTCCCGTAGTTAGTTTTGAAAAAAAATATTTATTCGTCAAATATATTTTTACTACTTAATACATTAAAAAATAAATAATATGATAAAGAAAAAGATCATGGATATATCTATATTATAGATTGTTCCTCCATTATATTTTGATATTTATTAAATGTGTGAGGTGTTGTTATAGTGGTCTTTAAATAAATGAAATTTACAAAAACAATTTTAAATGTGTCTTTTATTAATGATTTTGGTCTTTAGTTAGTTAATTTAATATTCAAATATTTGTTTTTGCTATATTATATACTCTATATATATATATATA
>JBBPBQ010000001.1:4306354-4367717 GCA_037974755.1 Cicer yamashitae | reverse complement strand
GATTGTGTTGGGAAAATAAACAAAACAAATTAAATAACAAACAAAACACAAGAAAATAACGCGGAAACTCCAAAATCGGAGAAAAAACCACAACCATTGTCTAATGATAACCATATGTTAAAACAATATGTGAAAATTGTTACTACACATAGACTTCTATCAAAACATCCGTATCTCTCCAGTACACCCACACTCTCTAAAGAAAATATTTAAACCACATCTCACAACACTTTACAACAAGAGTATAAGAGAAAAGAATCATATCCATGCTTAAAATGGTTTTGATTGGTGCAAATTGTAATGAAAACTAGAGCCATATATATATATATATCCTTGAGCTATCTCTTCATTTACAATTCCAACCAATGTGGGACTTTTTCAATATTCTCAAATTTCAACCAAACTCGTCAAAAGTGAGTGGTTAAGTCCCACATCGACTAAAAATGTGGTAATAATATTAACCAAATTTAAAGTTGAAATTAGAAAGAGGGTTTTTTAGATTTTTGTTTGAACAGATGAGCAAAACGATTAATCCACTGATTCGAGTTTCAGACCTAGCATAGATTCTATCAACGAGTTTAATTTCTAATTTGTGATTCTATTTCTATTTGACTATAGAAATGATCAAACAAACGTAATCAACCCTATGTGAATTCGGTTTCTTTGACTGGATTAAGCATCACAATCATCGATATATTACAATTAACAATCAAGTGTCGCAAAATTATAATTCAATTAAATTAGAAACCGAAACCGAATTTTGTCAAATGAATCTAATCAATCCTATTGAAATTCGAATTAAGCAATCAGAATAACAATAACATCGAATAAAGAGAAATAGAATCATAACGTGAAATTAACGTTATAACCTGAATTTCAAGGTGTCGAAGAAACTCTGAAACAGCGGATCAATCTAAGAAATTTAGCCTTCCATAAAATAAATAAATAAATATGTTTTTCTAGATGGTTCTCAATCCGAAATTAGCATGTCTAAGAAAGGAAAGAAACTCCCAATATATAGTACTCGATTTTGGGCTTTAAAAAAACAAGTGGCCCACTACTGAAAATTAGTACCAAAGTCCAGATTTCGAAATCTGCAATTTAGGCCCAGTAAAGTTCGGCTTTTATTCCAACACAAAAGTTGTAGCTCTGATTTTTAGCTTTCCAACGCCTTCTCGCATGCGTCAATCCGATATCTAGAGCTCAAGTAATGGCCTACAGAGCGAGAAGGGGTCAAAATGCAAATAATAAAATTATAATTCAATTTCGACCCAAAGTTTAGAAACAAGCTAAAAAAATTATTCTAAGCTATAAAGAGCTTTTAAAATACCATAGTAAAAAACTAGAAACATGTGCCCAAATGCTATGATCTGTTACACATAAACTTCTCTCAAAACTTCTCATGCCCCCAGTAAATCCACATTCATGCAAATTGAAATGATAAACTAGAGTTGTATATAGAGCCTTGAACTCTCTCTTCCTTTACAATTCCAAACAATGTGGGACTTTTTCAATATTCTCATATTTCAACCAAACCCATCAATAAATGTGAATGGTTAAATCCCACATAGACTAAAAATATGGTAAATGTTGGATATATAAGAGTGGTGACCTATATACTCACTGCCTTAAGATTTTGGGTGGAGATGTGGTGTCAAAGTCTCTTGTGGATCCTGGAGTATTTCGCTCGTTGTTGCTTCAGCGCTCTCCCGGACTCCCCAACATAAAATTCTAGAAGATGAATACCAACTAGATTTGGTTGGTTGCGAAAATAATCTTCATGGTAAAGTCACCATGTCTAAAGAAAACTCAATGATTACGTTGTTTGTTTTACTTGAAAAACATTTTAAAATGTGGCAGGCAATTGGTTCACGACGGGTTATTTCTCTTAGGAAAGGTTATGCATTTTTTGTTTATATTGATTATGAAAAATTGCTATTGTTTTGTGAATATTGTAAATTGTCAGGCATTTCATCAATAAATGTTGAAAATACTCTAATGGTCATAGAAAAACTCAATCGGCGAAAGATGTTGCAGCAGTAAAAAAGTGGGTTTAGAAGTATGTACCTAAAAACATAGTTGTTGACAATTTAGAAACTGAAGATAAAACAAAGATATTCAATATATAAATACTCATCCAATTGCTAATTCTCATTTTGTTGATCATATCTCCAATATTGAATTGGAAGGTACCATTGTTGTTATTAAATAATCTCCTTCTAGTCAGAAAAAAAAAAATCAAATTAATTTATTTTCTAAAATTATTATCAGTATTGACGTGTTAGGATTAGTGTCAGTGTGATATCTAATACTCGTGACAGGATCCATATTTTATACGTTCACATCCAATCAGACACAATTACAACCCTACTATAATTGTGATTATTTCCACCAACTACCACTCTTAAATTTGCGCATATCAAGTACCCAAAAAAAATTGCACATATGATTGGCTATGTTTTGGCATTGAGATTATGAAGTATACAACAAATGCAACATTGTGTGTCGCGGCTATCGTAATTAAGAAAGTTAGTATTATTATAGAAATATTATAATAGATAAATAATTTAATTAAGTGACAAATATCACACTTGCTATAAAATAAACTTTGCTTTATTATAATGTATAGATTTATGCATATTATATGAATAAATAAATTAATAACACAAATATATAATGTAAAATAAATTTGAATAAGTAACTTGTTATCACAAGTAGGTGAAAAATAAAAAATGGTAACGACAACTGAGCAGTGGAAGCAGTTAGAAGTCGGGCTTTAAGATTGACTAAAATATTGAAAGATTTAAAGTTAATAATAGATAATGGGTGCGTTTGTTTGAACTTAAATAAAAATGATTTTTAATTAAAAAAATGTAGAGATTATTTTGTAAAAATTTGTTTAAAAATGATTTTTTGATTTTCGTTTGTTTACTATCATAAAAATAACTTTTAATCTGTTTATATACAATTTTATAAAACTGATGTTTTAAACTAAAAAATTACCATAAAGAACATGACTTGGTAGAATATACAAAAGCTATCATTAACCAAATTATGCTGTCATAGTTTGATTATCTATAGTTATTAAGGCAGGTAGTTAGTACTCGTAGAATCTTTGCTATACTAGTTATCAATATCTAACGACAACAATTGAAATATTTTAAATTGAGCACTTCAAAATGTTCCTTAAATACTCATCAAAAAGCAATAAATAAATACACAAAACAAAAACAAAACAAAATCGTACCAACCTATGAATAATGTAAAAATAAAATTATTCAAATAAAAGGCATAGAAACAACAACAAAATGATGTGGAGAAATAAAAGGAGAAAGAAACTTACTTGATGAAAAACTATCACAGATTCTCATGAAAGGAGAAGAACGATCACAATTGAGTGCTAAAACCCTTGTAAAAATTGATAGAAGTTGATGGAGGGTAATTTGAATTTTCCAAAAAAGGTAAGGGTAATTACTTGATGAAATCATGAAAGGAGAAGAACGGTCAAAATTGAGTGTTAAAACCCTTGTAAAAATTGATGGAAATTGATGGAGGGTAATTTTGGATTTTCCAAAAGTAAGGTAATTACATCATTTTCTCTCGTTAGTGATTAAGTTCAAATTTTTTAAAATTTATGGTATATTTCTCTCTCATCTATCGCATGAGCTAATGTGAGAAGCTACTATTTTTAATTTTTCATTTTTAGCCAAAAATTAATTTTTTTAACAAAATAATTTTAAAAAAAATTTGAAACAAAAAACCTTTTGTGGTATATTTCTCTCTCATCTATTGCATGAGCGATTGATAAGCTACTATTTTTAACTTTTCATTTTTAGCCAGAAAATTATTTTATTAACAAAATAATTTTTTTAACCTATCATTTTTTATTGTTTAAACGCTGTTTGTTTCAGATTTTTAAAAAATTATTTTGTTAAAAAAATTATTTTTGGCTAAAAATGAAAAGCTAAAAAAAATCTATTTTTAAACCAAAAATCATTTTTTATTGTTTGAACGCTGTTTGTTTCAGATGTTTAAAAAATTATTTTGTTAAAAAATCATTTATTAAAAAAAACATAACTCATTGACAAGAGAAAATGATGTAATTACCCTTACCCTTTTTGGAAAATCCAAAATTGCCCTCCATCAATTTTTAATAAGTTTTGATATATATATATATATATATATATATAGCACAAACACACAAATTGTTTATTAGATGCATATGCAAGAAGAATTCATATAGCTTCTAACCTTGCGACTGGAGCAAAAGTTTCATCATAATCTATACCTTCTTGTTGATTGTAACCTTGAGCAACCAACCTTGCTTTGTTTCTCACAACCTTACCATTCTTCATCTAGTTTGTTTCTAAATACCCATCTTGTTCCTATGATGGTTTAATCTTGTGGATCTGGAACCAGATTCCAGACTTCATTCTTTTTGAATTGAAGAAGTTCTTCCTTCATCGCTTCAATCCAAGATTGATCAACTATGGCTTCTTTAATTGATTTTGGTTCAGTTTGAGATATCATTGCCATGCTGCTGTTTTCAACATTCTTGAATGACATTCTGGTTCTAATTCCATCAACTGTATCCCCAATAATTTGAGTTTGAAGATGATCACCTATCGTTCTCCAGCTTTTAGGTGGAGAATGAAACGGAGACAATTTTGCAGACAATTTTGCTGTTGCAGGCCAGATTGTTGTTCTTCTTCTTCCTCAATTGTTTTACTCAATTCTAGATCATCAAACAATATATGCATACTAATTTCAACCACTTTAGCTCTTAGATTAAACACTATGTATCCTTTAGACTCAGTTGAATACCCCAAAAAGATTGTTTTGTCTGATTTTGCATCAAACTTTCCAAGAGTTTCTTTTTGTTCAAGATATAACAATAACAACAAAAAATGTGAAAATATGATATGTTTGGCTTTTTGTTTTTCCAGATTTCATATGGTGTTTTGTTTATGCCAAATCCATTTATCTTTATTGATAGACATGAAGCAGGATTCATCAAGTAGTTCTTCAAGATATAAAACATAAAGATTTTTCTTTCTAGTTCCAGAAAACAATACTTCCGAAGATTTTGTTTTTATGATTTCACATAGGTTAGGTTTGAAAATAACTTCAAAGCCATTGTCACATAGTTGACTTATGCTTAAGAGATTATGTTTCAGACCTTCCACATATTGAACATCAGTTATTTGGGCAGAATTTTTCTTACCAATTTTTCCTTTACCATTAATTCGAGCTTGATTATCATTCCCTAAGGTGATTGATCCTCCATCTTTCTTGATGAATGACATGAAGCATTTTTTATCACCTGTCATATGTCTTGAATAGCCACTGTCCAAGAACCATGGCTTTTTCTTGACACTGATATCCAACCTGCATGATTTTTACATTAACTTTAGGTACCCATTTGGTCTTAGGTCTTTGAGAGTTAGTTTTGAATTTTGATTCCTTCTTAATATGGCATGTTGATTCATAGTGGCCAATCTTAGAACAGAAGGAACGTCTAGTGATTTGTTTTTGAAAAGGTTTAGAAAACTGAGTTTTAACTGGTTTTGGTAAAATTCCAGAACATTCTCCTTTTGCTGCATTAGCTGGAGAACGTTCTCCTTTTTTCAGTATTTGAATTTTTTTTTGTTTTTGCTCCAGAATGTTCTCCATTTTTGAAGATCTTTTTGTTCTTGATTTTCTCATCTCTTTTCTTAAAATGACATGCAAATTCCATATGCCCAATCTTGCTGCAATATGAACATTTAATTTTGCATTTACCTTCTTTTCTTTCCGGAACAAAAATGTTTTCATACATTTTGGTTTTTTGAGTTTGATCAAAACCAAGACCAGCTTTTTCAAATATTCCTACTTGAGATCCTATGATTTTTTGAAATGTTTCAACGGCTTTAGTGAAATTTGACAAATCATTTTTAAGAAGTTCAACTTCAGCTTTAAGGAGAACATTCTCCTTTTGAAATGCAGAATGTTCTTAACTTTCTTGATTTTCAGTTTTAAAATCTTTGAGCTGAGATTCTTTTAGATTTGGAATGATCTCTTTAAGCTTATCATTCAGAGCCTGAGTTTTCTCTTTCTCTTTTTTTTCTTTGTGAATTTTTTCTTTTAAAGAACTACACTTTTGAACAAGAAAGTTTGAATCATTTAGCAAGTTGTCAAATGCTTTTTCCATTTGTTCACACAAAAGACAAGGTTCATAATATGTTACCTCATTTTATTCAGTATTTTCCATTAAGCATATGTTGGCTTCTTCATTTTCTTCTTCATCAGATTCATCTGAGTTATCCCATGTAGCCATCATTGATTTCTTTTTGAAAGGAAATCTGTTTGGTGGTTTTTTACTTAGGGGGCATTCGGATTTGTAATGTCCCAACTTATTACATCCAAAACATGTGATTTGGCTCTTGTCCACTTCTGTTTTGGGACTTTCTCTTTTTTTTGGAAATCCCTTCTTGATCTGATCTCTTCTTCTCATCATTCTTTGAATTCTTCTAGTGAGAAGGGCAATTTCTTCATCAGCATCTTCTTGTCCAGTTTCTTCTGATTCTTCTTTTGTTTATGCTGGTATACTTTCTTGAGATTCTTTCAAGGCTATTTGTTTTGCTTTCTTGGCTGGTTTGTCTTCTTGTAACAATACTTCATGTGCTCTTAAGGTTCCAATCAGTTCTTCTAATGCAAGCACTTCAAGATTTTTGGCTTGGCTTATAGCTGTCACCATCGGTCTCCATATGGCTGGAAGACATCTCATGATCTTTCTAACTCTGTCTTGTACTGAGTAAGCCTTTCCAAGAGAACGCATCTCATTCACTATAGTTATGAACCTTGAGTACATTTCATCCATGGTTTCTTCTTCATTCATTTCGAACAGTTCAAACTTCCTTATGCCAATGTCTATTCTTGTTTCTTTGACATAGCTTGTTCCTTCATGATGAGTTTGTAGTGTATCACATACTTCTTTAGCAGTTATGCATTCATCAACTCTTTTGTTTTCTTCCCTGCTCAAGGCACACGATAAGAATAATTGAGCTTTAGAAATTAGGAGTACCTTAGTTTTGTCTTCAGGTGTCCAGTCGATTTCTTTCTTTTCAGCAGAGGTTGAATCATTTTGATCAACTCTTGGTATGAAATCTTCATCTATAATGATGCGCCACATTCCTGTATCTTGAGATTTCAGAAATTGCTACATCTTGTTCTTCAAGAAGTAGTAATCAGTTCCATCAAAATAGGGAGGTCTGTTTGAAGATCCTTCTTCAACAATGTATTTTGCTTTTGACATTTTTTCTTATAGATCTTTTACTCTAGCACTTGTTAAAGTGTTTACTCTTTAGAGACCTTGCTCTGATGCCAATTGAAATAGCAATGTCAATTTACAAGGAAAGAGGTTTGAATTGTAAATTCACCTATTTAAAATTTCATGTTAAAATCTTAAGAAAATAACTCAAGAACGTTCTTGGTTATGAAAACAGAAAACAGAGAACGTTCTTGGTTCTGGAAACAGAAAACGAAGAACGTTCTTAGTTAGTTAAAATCACAGTTTTAGTTTATCTATTTAACTTGATAATCAAAATAACTGAAAGTAAATAGAGATAAGGAAGAGATACCACACAAAGATATATCCTGGTTCACCCAACTCGGGCTACGTCCAGTCCTCACAACTGTGAGATTTACAACAGTTTTTGTTCAAACAGAGAACGTTCTTGATTTTACAACGTTCTTGGTTTTACACAGTTTTTGTTAAGATCAACCTTGATCTGTAACAACAATTCATTTGCACCTAGAAAGGATTCAATCAAGTCACCTATCAATCTTGAGAGGATTTTACAATTCACCTTTTAACTATAATAGGATTTTTACAACAATACACAAACTATAAACAACCCTTATAGTTTTGAGTTTTCACAATAATAATTTAGAGAGATTGGTTAAATCTGATTATGCTCAACTCGTTTTTGAGAATAGATTCTTGATAAAAAGAACTCAGTAATACGATCTGGATATATGAAGATAAATTTAGAGCTGATTCTTTTGCAAATGAGAAGTCTTTCAAGTATGTAAGTGTATGTGATTGATGGATTTTCTTAGCACTTGAAGTTCTAATTTTCCTTTGAGCTTGGCCTTCCTTTTATAGGCTTAAGGAAGGTTGACGACAGCCAAAAGAGCCGTTGGAAAGTGCTCTGCTGTAATGTGTCAGACTTTGACCAAAGACCAGACTTTATTAATTAAAAAATGTTCATGTCTTTGAACATTCTGCGTTCTGTTTCTGTGATGGGAATGGCTGGTCTGAAGCTTCTCATTCTTGATGTTGTTGATCCTTTGTTTATGCACACAAACATCAAAGATATGTGTTTAATCAGTTCTGATTAAGACTGCCTTTTGATTCGTGCAAAACAGGTTAGAGAATGATGAAATAAGGCTGGAGAATGATGGTCAGTAAGCTGGAGAATGTTTGTATCATTCTGGACTGATGTCATCATAATGGAGAATGATGTTGATCATTTTGGAGATAGTTGTTAATCATTCTAGCGAAAGATGTGTTAAGACAAACTCTCAAATTAAGTTTTGATGAAAATAAAAAAAGATTAATTAAGAATATTAATTATGATTCTAAATGTTATGTTAATTTAATATGTGCTCTTGAGTGTTTTTATTAAAGATAGGAACCAAGCAAAGCAAAGAAATCAGATCAAAAACAAATAAAACAGTCATGATCATAAACTGTACAAAATAGAGAAAGATCAGCAGAATCAAGAATGATTGTCACAGCCACTTCACCAATCTTTCTCCAACGCTTTTACATTGATTCTGCCTTAATCCTT
This sequence comes from Cicer yamashitae, assembly GCA_037974755.1. Taxonomy (NCBI): domain Eukaryota; kingdom Viridiplantae; phylum Streptophyta; class Magnoliopsida; order Fabales; family Fabaceae; genus Cicer; species Cicer yamashitae. The sequence goes on along the minus strand of JBBPBQ010000001.1, from coordinate 4,358,883 downwards.
ATATCAATTTCATCAGTACATGGCAAGGAACAGATAGGAATCCTTTTTACTCAAAACGGTTCTCAAATCACTAAGATAAATCATCATGAATCTAAGCATGTCAAAAACGGACTGCAACTTTCTCCAGTCTGGAACTGTCAAGAAAGTTGAACAAAACTGAACTTCAAGATTGATTATAAGTCTTCAGATTGTCCAGAAGACTATCAGACCAGATTGATCATCTTTCTCCACCTATAATCAACGTTCTCCGTTTTTTAGAAGAACAATCTCTATTTGTGCAGAAGAAGACTTCTCAGTTCTGCAGAAAATTATTCACTCCTTTCCAATCAGTTTTGAATCAAATCAAGTGTCCATACCAAAGCCCAATTATCATCAAGTATTATCAAAGCTTAATGGGTCATTAAGCGTGCAGGAAGCTTGTGCGAAATTAAGCAAAACGGCCCAAACAGCAAATCCCAAAACTGTCACATGAATGATGCATTTTGTCAACAGATTCATTACTTATGTCAGAAGGAAAACAGAGCACCACCAACAGCTCTTTCTGACCAGAATTAATTGCTCAAATCATCTATAAAAGGAAGGCAAATTCTCAAGCATTATTCAGAACTTCAAGTGCCAAGTATTCTCATTAAATCACATTCACTTGCATTCTTGAAGCTATCTCATTCACAAATGAAATCAGGATGAAATTGTTTCATACTTATAGATCATATTACTGAGTTCTTAATTCTGATTTTATTCTCAAACAAGAGTTGAGCATAATCAGTTTCAACCAATTCTTTAAATCATTATTGTAAACTCATAACTATAAGGATTGTTTATAGTTTGAGGTTGATTAAAAGAGTTAACTTTAAAATCCTAGCAAAATTAGTTAGGTGACTTGATTGAATCCTTTCTGGGTGGAAAGGAAGTGTAGTTACAGATCAAGGTTGATCTTTAACTGTGTTACCAGAAGATTGTTCTCCGTTCTTTGAACACTTAGTGAAAACCTCACAGTTATGAGGACTGGACGTAGCCCACGTTGGGTGAACCAGGATATATCTTTGTGTGGTATCTCTTCCTTATCTCTATTTACATTCAGTTATTGTTATTGTCAAAATTAAATAGAGAAACTAAAAACTATGATTTTAACTAATCAAGAACGTTCTGCGTTTTCTGTTTCAAAACGAAGAACGCTCTCCGTTTTTGTTTTCATAACCAAGATCATTCTTGAGTTGTTTTTCTTAAGTTTTTAACAGGAAATTTTAAATAGGCAAGATTACAATTCAAACCCCCTTCCTTGTAACTTGACATTGCTACTTCAATTGGCATCAGAGCAAGGTCTCTAAAAAGAACACTTTAACCAAGTGCTAAAGAAAATGATCTAGAAGAAAAAATGTCAAAAGCAAAATACATTGTTGAAGGAGGATCCTCAAACAGGCTACCATATTTTGATGGAACTGATTCCTACTTTTGGAAAAACAAGATGCAGCTGTTTCTAAAGTCTCAAGACACAGGAATGTGGCGCATCATTACAGATGGAAATTTCATTCCAAGAGTTGATCAAAATGATTCAAACTCTGTTAAAAAGGAAGAAATCGACTGGACATCTGAAGACAAAACTAAGGTACTCTTAAACTCTAAAGCTCAATTATTCTTATCGTGTGCTTTGAGCAGGGAAGAAAGTGAAAGAGTCGATGAATGCACAACTGCTAAAGAAATCTGGGATACATTGCAAATTCATCATGAAGGAACAAACCATGTCAAAGAAACAAGAATAGACATCGGCATAAGAAAATTTGAGTTGTTCGAAATGAATGAAGGAGAAACCATTGATGAAATGTATTCAAGGTTCACAACTATAGTGAATGAAATGCGATCCTTGGGAAAGGCTTACTCAATACAAGATAGAGTAAGAAAGATCATGAGATGTCTTCCAGTCATATGGAGACTAATGGTAACAGCTATAAGCCAAGCCAAGAATCTTGAAGTACTGGCACTAGAAGAGCTAATTGGAACCTTAAAAGCACATGAAGTATTACTGCAAGAAGATAAGCATGTCAAGAAAGGAAAAGCAATAGCCTTGAAAGCATCTCAAGAAAGCATGCCTAACCAAACAGAGGAAGAACCAGAAGAAAAAGGTCACGAAGATGCTGATGAAGAAATTGCTCTTCTCACTAGAAGAATTCAAAGAATGATGAGAAGGAGAGACCAAATCAAGAAGGGATTCCCAAACAAAAAAGAAAATCCTAAAACAAAAATAGACAAAAGCCAAATTACATGTTTTGGATGTAATAAGCTTGGACATTACAAATTTGAGTGTCCTCTAAACAAAAGAACACCAAACAGATTTCCTTTCAAAAAGAAATCAATGATGGCCACATGGGATAACTCAGATGAATCTGATGAAGAAGAAGATGAAGAAGCTAACATATGCTTAATTGCAAACACTGAAGAAAATGAGGTAACAAATTCTGAATCCTGCATTTTATGTGAACAAATGGAAAAAGAATTTGACAACTTATTAAATGATTCAAACTTACGCATTCAAAAGTGTAGTTCTTTAACAGATAAATTTTATAAAGAAAAGGAAGAGAAAGAAAAAACTCAGGTTCTGAATGATAAGCTAAAGGAAATCATTCAAAATCTGAAAGAATCTCAGACCAAAAACTTTCACACTGAAAATCAAGAAAGTGAAGAACACTCTGCACTTCAAAAGGAGAACGTTCTCCTTAAAGCTGAAGTTCAACTTTTTTAAAATGATCTGCTAAACTTTATTAAAGCTACTGGAACCTTTCAAAATATCATGGGATCTCAAGTTGTAATATTTGATAAAGCTGGTCTTGGTTTTAATCAAACTCAGAAAACCAAAATGTATGAAAACTTTTTTATTCCAGAAAGAAGAGAGAATAAATGCAAGATCAAATGTTCATATTGCAGCAAAATTGGACATCTTGAATTTGCATGTTATTTTAAGAAAAGAGATGAAAAAATCAAGAACAAACAGAGAAAAGAACAATCTGGAACAAAAACAGGTTTTTCTCAGAAAAAACAAGAACATTCTCCAACTAAAACAGAAAACGGAGAAAGTTCTGAAAATCTGTCAAAACCAGTTAAAAAGTCTTTTCAAAAACAAATGACCAAATGTTCTTCATGTTCTAAGATTGGACACTCTGAATCTACATGTCATATTAACAGAAAATCAAAATTTAGAACTAATCCACAAGGACCCAAGACAGAATGGGTACCAAAAGTTAATGAAACCAAAACTGCAGGTTGGTTCTCAAGGTGTCAAGAAAAAGCCATGGTTCTTGGACAGTGGCTGTTCAAGACATATGACAGGTGATAAAAATTGCTTCATGTCCTTCGTCAAGAAAGATGGAGGGTCTGTCACTTTTGGAAATGACAATCAAGCTCGAATCAAAGGTAAAGGGACAATTGGTAAGAAAAACTCTGCTCAAATAACTGATGTTCAAAATGTTGAAGGTCTGAAACATAATCTCTTAAGCATAAGTCAACTTTGTGACAACAGCTGTGAAGTTATTTTCAAACCCAACCTATGTGAAATCATAAAAACAAAATCTGGTGAAAAACTGTTTTCTGGAACCAAAAGGAAAAACCTTTATGTATTATATCTTGAAGAATTGCCTGATGAATCTTGTTTCATATCTATTGATAAAGATAAATGGATCTGGCATAAAAAGGCAGGGCATGTCAGCATGAAAACCATTTCCAAAATTTCAAAATTAGAACTTGTCAGAGGTTTACCAAAATTGAATTTTGAAAAAGAAAAAATATGTGAAGCTTGTGTCAAGGGAAAGCAAGTTAAAAGCAGCTTTCACTCAAAAGAATTTATTTCCACAAATAGAATTCTTGAATTACTTCACATAGACTTATTCGGTCCTGTAAAAACAACCGGTTTAGGAGGAATGAAATATGGTTTTGTTATTATTGATGATTTCTCTCAATTCACTTGGGTACTATTTTTAAAACAAAAAGATAATGCTTTTGAAGCTTTTAAAATCTTTTGTAGAAAGGTACAAAATGAAAAAGAATCCAGCATCATTTCTATAAGAAGTGATCATGGAGGAGAATTCATAAATGCTGTTAAGACAAACTCTCAAATTAAGTTTTGATGAAAATAAACAAAGATTAATTAAGAATGTTAATTATGATTCTAAATGTTATGTTAATTTAATCTGTGCTCTTGAGTGTTTTTATTAAAGATAGGAACCAAGCAAAGCAAAGAAATCAGATCAAAAACAAATAAAACAGTCATGATCATAAACTGTACAAAAACAGAAAAAGATCAGCAGAATCAAGAATGATTGTCACAGCCACTTCACCAATCTTTCTCCAACGCTTTTACATTGGTTCTGCCTTAATCCTTAATATCAACTTCATCAGTACATGGAAAGGAACAGATAGGAATCATTTTTACTCAAAACGGTTCTCGAATCACTAAGATAAATCATCATGAATCTAAGCATGTCAAAAACGGACTGCAACTTTCTCTAGTCTGGAACTGTCAAGAAAGTTGAACAAAACTAAACTTCAAGATTGAATATAAGTCCTCAGATTGTCCAGAAGACTATCAGACCAGATTGATCATCTTTCTCCACCTATAATCAACGTTCTCCGTTTTTGAGAAGAACAATCTCTGTTTCTGCAGAAGAAGACTTCTCAGTTCTGCAGAAAATTATTCACTCATTTCCAATAAGTTTTGGATAAAATCAAGTGTCCAGACCAAAGCCCAATTATCATCAAGTATTATCAAAGCTTAATGGGTCATTAAGCGCGCAGGAAGCTTGTGCGAAATTAAGCAAAACGGCCCAAACAGCAAAGCCCAAAACTGTCACATGAATGGTGCATTTTGTCAATAGATTCATTGCTTCTGTCAGAAGGAAAATAGAGCACGGCCAACAGCTCTTTCTGACCAGAATTAATTGCTCAAATCATCTATAAAAGGAAGGCAAATTCTCAAGCATTATTCAGAACTTCAAGTGCCAAGTATTCTCATTAAATCACATTCACTTGCATTCTTGAAGCTATCTCATTCACAAAAGAAATCAGGCTAAAATCGTTTCATACTTATATATCATATTACTGAGTTCTTAATTCTGATTTTATTCTCAAACAAGAGTTGAGCATAATCAGTTTCAACCAATTCTTTAAATCATTATTGTAAACTCATAACTATAAGGATTGTGTATAGATGGAGGTTGATTAAAAGAGTTAACTGTAAAATCCTAGCAGATTAGTTAGGTGACTTGATTGAATCCTTTCTGGGTGGAAAGGAAGTGTAGTTACAGATCAAGGTTGATCTTTAACTGTGTTACCAGAAGATTGTTCTCCGTTCTTTGAACACTTAGTAAAAATCTCACAGTTGTGAGGACTGGACGTAGCCCACGTTGGGTGAACCAGGATATATCTTTGTGTGGTATCTCTTCCTTATCTCTATTTACATTCAGTTATTGTTATTGTCAAAATTAAATAGAGAAACTAAAAACTATGATTTTAACTAATCAAGAACGTTCTGCGTTTTCTATTTCAAAACCAAGAACGTTCTCCGTTTTTGTTTTCATAACCAAGATCATTCTTGAGTTGTTTTTCTTAAGTTTTTAACATGAAATTTTAAATAGGCAAGATTACAATTCAAACTCCCTTCCTTGTAACTTGACATTGCTACTTCAAGATGTTTCCTGCTGAAGATCATGTGTAACATACTGGAGAATGTTTATCAATCTGGAGACTGATGTTACATTGTTGGAGATGATCATTTGTCACTTTTGCTTTGAGTTGTGCTTTTTAATCTTTGATTTTTTTGAGTGATTCTTTTGCCCATATGAGAGCTGTACATTCCTTGTATATGAATTGGAAATCCATTCGCGGTTTGCAAGAGCTTTCCTTGCATTAAAAACTGATGCGATGTTGCTTGCTGAAAATGACAACTGTGGAGAACATTCTTAGTTTTCCAGATTATGTCAAGAACGTTCTTGGTTCAGTTTTGTTCATTTTTAGTTTTTTCTTTAAACTGATTTCTCTTGCATTTTGCTTTGTACCTAACTTGGATTATTACACTCAAAAGCACATGTTAAATTAACACATAATTTAGAATCATAATTAGAGTCTTTAATTAACTTTTATTTGTTTACATCATAACATTAATTTAGGATTTTCCCTCAACATATCGATGACATAAATTTTCCAAGAAATGAACAGATGGCTTTGTGAGATCGAATTCAGATATGGCTTTGTGAGATCGGATTCAGATATGGCTTCGTGAGATCAGATTCATACTTGCAAATGATTACTTCAATATTTGGGATGAGATAACGTCAATATGACGTATTTTGTTGTCAATTAATCTACAGGATATGTAAAGTTAGAATTGGCGGAGGCACAAATGTTGATTGGAGTGAGAAGATGGTAGAATTATTTTTATGATAAGCTTTTTTGAAAGGGTTTTTAACTTATGTATATGATGTGTGAGATGCAAAAGTTAAATTGAGGAATAGAAGATGAGAGATGAATATTAGAGATATATGAAAGGTGCCACATAAGAATATAAACGATGTGACGAAAATGCTATGATGTGGAGTGCATGACGTGTCATTCAATAGAGTTAAAATTCTATTTTAATATACATTTGGCGTTCGGTGATAAAGCATATTGCTGAAAATAATAGTGTAAATTATATACAGCAAAACCAATTTTTAATTCTCTTTAACTGTAACTCTTATATTTGAGTGATTATACTGGACAAGTCAAAGAAATGGGTTTGATGTCTAAGATAATGTATAACAACACTTTTTAAAAATAAGCGTTTTTAAATATATCTGTTGTCTAATGATGACTTATAATAGCTTGTTAAAAGTGTTGTCACTTATAATAGCATTGTTTTTCTTAGAAACGTTGTCTTATAATCATTTTTAGTGTTGATACTTTGGGTTCTAATAATTGGAGACAATTATTAGTGTTAGGATGTAGATACTAAGCTATGTTACTTGAGTATGAGATTCAACTGCAGCATATATGCAGGTTAATTTCTGTTTATGTTTTTTATTTTGTACTTGTTTTGATTACTAGTTACTTCTTGTATACTTGTTAGCTAATGGCTGATGGAAACTACCGGTTGACAAAGGCCTGCTATTTTCACTTGATTGTTAGTTAGAGATGTTGGTTCTCTCAAGCATAAGTGGCGGAGGTTACTTAAAACATAAATTGGCTACCACCACCCAAAATTTTCAATAATTTTTTTTTTTATAAATATTACTATTTTTACTTTATTTATATGAGATATTTTACTTGTGACAATAATCTTTAAAAAAGTAGTTTTAATTGCAGTTTTAGTCCCTTTATTTTTATTGATTCACGAAATTGGTCCTCTATTTTAAAAGTAGACAGTTTTAATCCTCCATATAATTTTTTAACTAAAAATTGATTACGTGATATGGTTTAAATAATGTGACCTATGATACGATGATGTAGAATGATTAATACTCATGAAATAGGAATAAAACGCCGTAAAAACATAGATTTCAACTTCAGAAATTTTTTATGTTGTTAATTTAATTAATAACATATGAATAATTAATGCATCTAGATGGTTCTATATCATATAATTGTATGTCACGTCATTAGAAATACGTCAAATCGTCATTTTTTGGTTCAAAAATCTGAGAGAGGGACCAAAACTGTCGACTTTTAAAATAGGGGGACCAATTTTATAAATCAGTAAAAGTAAGGGGACTAAAACTGTAATTAAGATAAAAAAATACTACTATTCTTACTTTATTTATAAGAGACATGTGAGTTATGATTTTGTAAACAACAATTGATCTATTTGATATATTTTATGGACCAAATTAGAGGTCGGATTTATTTATGTGCAATGATGCAAAATTTTCCTAGTCAAATGTAAAATTGTGATCTCACGTATAATTTGGAGGAAACTTTTACCGATGAATTTGATTGAATGTATGAAAGTAGTTAAATTTTATATATAAAAAATATTTATGTTAAAAAAATTAAAAAATGAATAATTATTAATTGTGACAAAGTTGTGAAAACCAAATTATATAAGTCTATAGGATAATTGCGGTTTAATATATGCCAATGGATGATGAATTTCGACTAAACATGACATATGTTAATAAATATGCTAATTAATATAGATATTGTGGTGTACGTTGTTGCAATTTTGGGATCTATAATCTGTGTATTTTATGAGTAGAATTGTTTTATGAGTTGAATTGTGGTTGTTGGGTTATCGTTGTCGAGATGTATATTTGAGTCTAATATGTTAAATGACATGCTATATGTGAAGTAGCAATGTCAAGTTACAAGGAAGGGGGTTTGAATTGTAATCTTGCCTATTTAAAATTTTCTGTTAAAAACTTAAGAAAAAACAACTCAAAAATGATCTTGGTTATGAAAACAGAAACGGAGAACGTTCTTGGTTCTGAAACAGAAAACGGAGAACGTTCTTGATTAGTTAAAATCACAGTTTTTAGTTTCTCTATTTAACTTGATAATAAAAATAACTGAATGTAAATAGAGATAAGGAAGAGATACCACACAAAGATATATCCTGGCTCACCCAACTTGGGCTACGTCCAGTCCTCACAACTGTGAGATTTTCACTAAGTGTTCAAAGAACGGAGAACAATCTTTTGGTTGCACAGTTAAAGATCAACCTTGATCTGTAACTACACTTCCTTTCCACCCAGAAAGGATTCAATCAAGTCACCTAACTAATCTGCTAGGATTTTACAGTTAACTCTTTTAATCACACTCAAACTATAAACAATCCTTATAGTAATGAGTTTACACAATAATGATTTAAAAGGTTTGGTTGAATCTGATTATGCTCAACTCTTGTTTGAGAATAGATTCAGAATAAAAAGAACTCGGTAAGATAAGCTGAAAGTATATGATTGTTTCTACCTGATTTCTTTTGTGAATGAGATAGCTTCAAGAATGCAAGTAAATATGATTTAATGAGAATACTTGGCAATTGAAGTTCTGAATTATGCTTGCGAAATTGCCTTCCTTTTATAGATGATTTGAGCATTTAATTCTGGTCAGAAAGAGCTGTTGGTAGGGCTCTGTTTTCTTCTGACTAAAGCAATCTATCTGTTGAAAAATAATCCATTCATGTGACAGTTTTGGGGCTTGCTTGACTGGGCTGTTTTGCTCAAAAACAGATTTCCTGCACTCTTAATGACCCATTAAGCTTCGAAAATACTTGATGATAATTGGGCTTTGATCTGGATACTTGATTTGATCCAAAATTGTTTGGAAAGGAGTGAACAATTTCTGCAGAACTAAGAAGTCTGTTTCTGCAAAAAAACGGAGATTGTTCTTGAGTAGAAACGGAGAATGATGATTAGAAGTGGAGATTGATGATCAATCTGGTCTGATAGTCTTCTGGACAATCTGGGAACTTATAATCAATCTTGAAGTTCAGTCTTATTTCAACTTTCTTGACATTTCCAGACTAGAGAGAGTTACATTCTGTTTTTGACATGCTTAGATTCATGATGATTTATCTTAGTGATTCGAGAACCTCTTTAAGTAATAATGATTCCTATTTATTCCTTGTCATGTACTGATGAAATTGGTATAAAGAATTAAGGCAGAATCCTTGTTAAAATAGTGGAGAAAGATTGGTGAAGTGGCTGCGACAATCAATCTTCATTCTGTAGAACATTCTCTGTTTTGTACAGCTTATGATCAAGAATGTTCTGTTTAGTTTTCCATCTGATTTATTTGCTTTGCTTGGTTCCTATCTTTAATAAAAATACTCAAGAGCACATATTAAATTAACATAACATTTAGAATCATAATTAACATTCTTAATTAACCTTTGTTTATTTTCATCAAAACTTAATTTGAGAGTTTGTCTTAACAATATGTGCATATTTTCTTGTTACATGGATTAACCTAATCAAATGGCATGCATCATGTAGATTGTATCATATAGATTGATATGTGTAGATCCTCATTGCATAATGTAGATCGGTATGTGTATATGGACTCAAGTTTATTTTACCAATTTTTTTAATTATCAAAATTGTATTTTTTTTATTAGGCTCAATTTTTAAGATTATAACACGGTCTCCAAAATCTTTAAGATGAACCAAATACACAAATTTTTAGACCAAATTATAATTCAGATGTTTATTATAGAAAAAACCGGAGGGAATAATTTATAAAAAATTACAAAAATAACTATTATAATTATAAACTAAAATAAATTTTCCAACCTAAATTCCAACTAAATTTTAATTATTAAAAATGTAAACCAAAATTTGATCTACTACCCCTCTCCAATATATTTTTTTGTAAATTTACAACTTAAAATTTTTATATGCAATACAATATTATACTTTTTATTTATATTTTAAAATTTCGGCTACCCCAATGTTTTTGTTTTAGATTCGCCACTGTATAGGTCTATAATATAATACATGTTTTTTTTTTCTACCAAAAAATTTCTATTTCTCAACCATCAACCGAACAATCTCACGTAATTAGACTAACTACGACATAAAAATTATAATCTCGACGTTCCAATCGTATATTATCACTTAATTATTTTAACTAAGACTTAGAATCCTAATCTCGACTATCCAACCATATATTATCACCTAACTAGACTAACTATGACTTATGAATCATAATCTCGATGATCCAATGGCATAATCTAACCTAATTAGACTAACTACCGCTTATGAATCAAAATCTCAAACGATTCAACAATACAATCTCACCTAATTAGACTAACTATATCTTAAGGATCCTAATATTGACAATTCAACAACACATGTCATCTGATTAGACTAACTACGACTTAAAAATTCTAATCTCGATGATCCAATAGTTCATTATCACCTAATTAGACTAACTACGACTTAGGAATCTTAATCTTGATGATCCAACCGTATATTATTACCTAATTAGAATAACTACGACTTACGAATCTTAATCTCGACAATCCAATGACACAAACTCACATAATTAGATCAACTACGACTTAGAAATCCTAATTTCAATTATTTAATCGTAACTTCTGAATTTTATGGAACAACTGCGACTTAGGAATCCTAATTTCAACTACCAACACTTAATTCTAACCTACATAGACCAACTACAACTTACAAATCTCAATTTCGAAAATCCAACAGTTCAATATAATCTAATTAAACTAACTACGACTTAGGTAGCCTAATTTCAACTATTCAACACTTCAATCTAACCTAAATAAACTAACTACGACTTAGGAATCCTAAATTCAACTAACCAACATCCAATTCTAACCTAAATAGAATACCTACAACTAACGAATCTTAATTATAACGATCCAACAATTCAATCTAACCTAATTAAACCAACTACGACTTAGGAATTCTAATTTCGATGACCCAACCATACATTCTAACCTAAATACACTAACCACGACATACGAATCCTAATTTCGAAGATCCAACCGTACAATATAACCTAAATGAACTAAGTATGATTTTGGAATCTTAATTTCGACGATCCAAAAGTTCAATCTATCTAAATACACTAACTTCGACTTACAATTCCTAATTTCTACAATTCGAGCATTAATTCTAACCTAAATAGTAGGGCTGTGCAAAAAATCCGGTTATGAGCCTCAAATCCAAAACCGGATCCAAATCCATTTTAAATATCTGGTTAAAATAATATGGTTATAATCCGGTTTATTTATCAACCGGTTGAATACTCACTTATGTTTTATATTTGGATTTGGTTTGTATCCACTCAACTCCTAAAAACCCTAAATCTCCAAAACTCCAAAACGATTCTGATTTTACCATCACCCCACCGACCTTCCACCTTCGAGCAGCATTTTCCGTCAATTTATTACTAACTTCATTGAGATATTACTAACTTCATTTAATCAATTGCTTATTACTAACCAACCATATTGTATGATAACTAGTTAATGAATTAAGATTAATATTTATTTAGGAAAATTAAAATATGATAGACTAAATATTTTAAATATAATTTTTTAAATTATTGATTTTTAAAGGATGAATTTTTTCAAAATGTTACATTATTATGTTATATTGGAAATGATATTGAGATTTAGATATTTACTCAAACTTAACTTAATTATAAATGCTTAAGACAAAAATTAATATATTAAATTCATTAGATATTTTAAACTTACTAAATCTTGTGGTGGTGGTGTCCATCTCGGTGTTGGAAGCAAACTTTCAAGTGTTTGTATTTTCTAAGGTTTTATTATGATATAGTAATTGTTAAATTTGATCAAAGAAACTTTAAGTGTTTGTATTTTCAACGGTTTTAGTAATAAGCAATTTATTGAACTAGTATGAATCGGAATCAATGGTCTTAATGAAGTTAGTAATAAATCAATTTTAATCACAAGTTATTATAAACAATTGAACATGTTCAATTTTAATTACAAGAGAAAACAATTGTATGGTTGATGTATGTTTTTCATTGAGCTTTTATTTTGTAACAATAATCGATTTTTAAATATGAATTATTTTTTTTTTTTAAATAATCGGTTTTTAAACTATGAATAAATGATTTTTTAAAAATAAATATTAAAAAATAATCAAATTTTAATCGATTTTAAGAAAAAATTAATTTTAAAATTGAATTTTTTAAAGCCAATTGCTTAACTAGAAATCGATTATTTAACCGTAATCAATTTTACAACTGATTTTAAACTAAATAATGACTTTAGCTATAAATCTAAATTCACATAATAATTTTAAAATTTTAAAATGCATATGGTTTGGTTTTTAAAAAAAACCAACCACGGCCTTAGTTTGTACATTGAGTTCGACACTAATGCGATTAAATCTTATTACATCAGTAATTTTAGATCGATTGATATACACATGAATAAAAAAGACGGTACATCAGTAATTTTAGATCGAGCGATTGCAATTGATTTTCTTCTTCTGTTATAGTTGCATAATTTCCACATCTACCACCGCACAAAAATGCTTAGAATCGCAGCGAAGAAACTCGCCACAACGGCGTCGTTTGAAACGCCAGTTCCTGCCGTTAGGGTTCTTCCACGATTCTACCACGAAAGGGTGGTTGACCACTACGATAATCCCCGGAATGTTGGATCCTTCGATAAAAATGATCCGACAGTAGGTACTGGTCTTGTCGGTGCACCGGCGTGTGGCGATGTTATGAAGCTTCAGATTAGGGTTGATGAGAAAACCGGAAAAATCGTCGATGCTCGATTTAAAACATTCGGTTGTGGATCGGCCATTGCTTCCTCCTCCGTCGGTAGGTTGTTTTTTATGTGTGTTAGGGTTTGTTCATTTTGTGGTGTTTGAATTATCAATTCTTCTTTTTTATCAAATGGTTTCATCTTATTCTTGGAATTTGATGATTGCGATTTTGGTATTATGAATTTGTGTTCTTTGATTAATTAATTATGTTTCTAATTCATAGTTTTTTCCTTTTGCAGCTACTGAATGGGTTAAGGGAAAGCAAATGGAGGAGGTTTTAACCATTAAGAACACGTGAGTAGCCTTTGAATTCTTGAAAACTTTTTTTGTATGCTTTTGTTTTTGTTCTTACCGTGATCATGATTCTTGCTTTGGTAATGCTTCTGTGACTGGTAGTTATGGTCTGTCTGTTGTTAGTTTTTGAAGTGACACATAATTAATGTCCTGCAGTGAGATTGCAAAGCATCTTTCACTCCCACCTGTTAAGCTTCACTGCAGCATGCTTGCTGAGGATGCTATAAAAGCAGCTGTTAAAGATTATGAAGCTAAGCGAGCCTCGGCTATGGCAGGGACAACAACAACCACTGGCGACAAATCTGCCACTGCATGATTTCTTCCATTGCAGGAATGATGATGAAAAATAAAATAATTAGTATGATTCTCCAATGGTGCTAATGAGTTGATTGCACATCATTAGAACATCTTTATCAGACTTTTCTTGATTGGAGCTCGGCAGCCATATTCTCATAATTTCACTGGTGGCTATAATAGTTTGTTATTTGCATGGTTTGTTTGTAGGAGAATCACATAATATATTTTTGTTAAACTATGTACACACAATACAATCAGAATATGTACATGTAATATTTGGAAGTCCACGACTTTATCTTTACTCAAGCTGCATCATATGTCACGATTTTGTTTGGGAACCATATTTTTGTGATAGAAATCTGGTGTTTTATTACGAATATACAAGGATGAATTCCCGTAATTTCTAAAAGAGAAAACAGACATTAGACCTTCAAAGGTTTGCACACCTCTCTGTTGTATGGCCAGCCCCAAAATCTTCTCAAATGCTTTACCTCTTCGGCTCTTCCTCTCAATCCATCCTCTTTTATTTCTTTTATATTGGTATATTGGTGACACGTCTTCTCACCAAAAGACTGTCTTCACCGATAGACAAGCAGACACTCACCAAAGTGTTTGTCCGTCATTTTATTTGAGCATACAATTGTTTCTTTTTCAGATTTAACAGTGTCTAACCGTCTTTTAGTCTGCTTAGACTTAAATTCAGATTAATAGTTGAATGTATGGACATTTTATTCATTATCATTTTAAAATATTCTCAAATATGACTTGTTGCTATGTATGGACATTTTGTTGAGTCTTGGCTATTTTTTAACTGAGCTAATTGAATAGTATGGATTTTGTTCGGAATAGATTTTATGGCATAAGCTTGTATCAACTGCATGAACAAGCATGCAGAAAAACATGAACCTGAGCCAGTTATACCAAAGTATGAAAGAAGCATATGATGTAATGCAGACACCATTGGTTCCCCAAATGCCACCTACCTTGGTAAATGTAATCCTATGATTTCCAATTGATATGCTTTATGCGATCTTCTTTTTCCTATATCGTTGGTTTTGTTCTTCGAGCAGGGTCTGAGAGCTGAAGGAGTCTACTGTTGCACTGGCTTCAAGTCATGGATACATTGATGCCCCTGTCGATGAAATTGTTTTTGATGTGAATAAGGATGTTGATGACCTTTTGCCGGTTGAAGTTTAAGAGCCGCGCCTCAGCAACCTACTGCAGTCATTGATGGTTGGGGCTTGTGTTGCTGCTATGCCTCTTTTGAAGAAGATACCTACTTCAGTGCTTTGGGGTTACTTTGCCTTCAATTCGACATACTTAGTTATCCAATTCTTTTATTAACTATTTGTCTAACCTTCGTAATTATTTATTTTGTCATTTTTATATTATTATAGATTATAGATTTTTAGTAAGTGAGCTCTGTCGTTTTCTGCGTTTACTGAATCTTAATTTAGGTTCGATGAATACACATATATTGAAATTTGGTTTGATTGCAGCAAAAAAATGGAAGGTAGCGATTCGTTTATAGGCAGAGAAAAACTGATTGTGAAGGGATTGACTTTCCATGGTTTTCACGGAGTATTACCCGAAGAAAGAGCGTTGGGGCAGAAGTTTTTTGTTGACGTAGATGCTTGGATGGATCTCAAACCCGCTGGAGTTTCTGATAATTTGTCTGATTCATTCATTTCCTTTCACTTTCAGTTTTGTCTTTCTCAAAGCTCTGTTCTCATCTCCCATCCTAAATTCTCACACAGAGCCTAAAAGTGATAAGTGGGTCTTCAAAGGTATGACTTGCGAGATGCAAAATTATGATTTAATCTACATTATTACCAAATTTTTAGCCTTACCATGACGTTTTTTTTCTTCTAATCTTGGTTATCAGCAATAACTTTAGTATCTTCATGGCATTAAATGAATATTCAAGACAGACCTTAGTTCAATGATTTACATTATGTTATATTTCTCCATACTTTCTTAAATGTGGTTATCCAATTTGTTTGATGTTTATTTGTGAAATGACACAAGCACGTTGTTAGAAGAACATCGGGAAAGAAATTGATTGAACTGGTAATTCTTTTCAAGCATACAATAACACTCCATACAACAAGGACCAATTTCCTTAGCTTCGAACATGATTCTGCATTTTTTTCTGCCCTCACATTCAAATTCAACACCGAAACTGTATGGACGCATTTTGCTTAATTCATTGAACAACTCTAATTATGTAGGCTTGGACATAGCATGAACTAGATGTCGGAAATGAATTAAATGCGGTGTAAAGTCCTATTTAATTTGAGAGATTTTGTAAATTAATTATTTTCACAAAGAAAAAATGAAATGTTAATCAGTGATGTTATATTTTTACTCCATATATTAAGTTTTTCCAATTGCATGCTCTGATTATGTGACAAAGCGCCAAAGCCCAAGTTATCTCATTTTTTTTTTCTTCATTTTTCAAGAACTAAATTGAATTTTACAATCATTCATCACTTCTATTAGATAAAAAATAATAAACAAAAAAATATATTTAAGCCAAAATATTAATAACCTGCCTGAGTGCCTGGATGGCGTCTTGTGTTGGCTATTTTATTTCAGATGATTTATGAAATTATCTTTTTTAAAATGGCCCGCATAGATAGCGCTAAAGGACACCGACCATAGTTGTGAGTGATAATGGGAACACTGTCGATGGAGGCAAGAACTAGTGCATCCTTGAAATAGTGAGAGACACATACATCGTTTGTTCCTCAACATTTTCTGAGCTGAAACACACCCTCATTCCCTTCACGCCTTTTATATGGTCGACTCATACACTCCATACTACATATACTTACACCTTCTTATTCTAACTAACTTCCAACCTATATGAAATTCTGTTTTTCTTCTTTGATTCCAAAATGATCATATAAATGGTTGTTTATGGGACTTTGACTTTCTGATGGAAGGATCTTCTTCCTTGATTATTTAGAGACAAACACAAAGATGGTGAAAAGGAAAAACATTGTAAAGTATAGAGAAAGATTTGATAAGACACTTACTTCATTTGATCTCACAAATGATGAGAAACTCAAAACACTTGTTAAAAGTCAACTCCATAGTTCTTCACAATTAGACATGGAATTGGAAGGTAATTATAGCATTTCCTAATTTGCTTTGAGCTTATTTTGGAAGAAAAATATGTTACTACTATACTATAGTCTACAGCTGAGTTGAATTATTGATCAATTTAGGTACTTCAGTTTATCTTTTTTGTGTGTGTATTCTAAAAGAAAAAGAGCTATATTTTGTTTTTGCAGGATATAAGGAGAAACTAGAAATTAAGACTGCTGAGTTATCAAACTTTCTTAATATGATGAGAAGTGCTTCTGCAGATGAAAGTGGAGGATCTAGTACATCACACACTGATTGGAAAGTATGCTATCTACTCTCTAGTTTTGATCGTGTTGTGTTTTCTTCACCTATTTAGATCATTGGCAATTGATGAATTCCTTTCATAGAAATCAGGAATTTTACAAAAGCTGAAAGACCATTTACTTCATTGGTTTAACATTCTTTAAGAAACAGTTCTGTTATGAAGT
Source organism: Cicer yamashitae (assembly GCA_037974755.1). Classification (NCBI taxonomy): domain Eukaryota; kingdom Viridiplantae; phylum Streptophyta; class Magnoliopsida; order Fabales; family Fabaceae; genus Cicer; species Cicer yamashitae. The sequence goes on along the minus strand of JBBPBQ010000001.1, from coordinate 4,341,470 downwards.
CTGATTTTGCTTTTCTGCAGTACATATGTTGGGTTTGACTCTTAGTTTAGTGATAAGTGAACTGAGACTAAGTGGTACGGTTCAAGGACAATCTTGCAAATTGGACCATAATATTTAAACAGTTGTAATCTGTAACACAAGTTCTTGAGGCATCTTTGATAATTTTTTTTCTTTCAACAGTTAAAACAGGATACCGAGGAATTGCGCGTTATGTATCACGAAGGCCTGTTGATGTTTGTAAGTCACATTAAATCAGTCAAATGTTTTAGCATATATATACATATATATATATATATATTAAATTCAAGCTCGAACTTATAAAGATAAGTTAAAGCCCTGCCTATATATACACCCATATATATATATATATATATATATATATATAATTTTCAGAAAAGGAGTAAAACTCAAGCTCAAACTTATAAAGATAGGCGGATTAAAAGTAGTTAAAGCCCCGCCTATATATATACATACATATGTATATATATATATATATTAAATTTTTATTAATTTTTTTATAAAAAAAAGTAATTTTTTTACACAAAAGAAGAGTACATTTTATTTTATTTTGAATTTTACCTATCTATTATATGAAATTGTAGATTGGGTAGGGCAGTAAAATTTGTTCTTGGAAACAATTGATCTTGATTATTTTTTTTATAATAACTTTGTTTGACAATCTCTTAATCATCAAATAAAGAAAACTAAATTATATTCTGCTCTCTTAAAAAAAGTTTGAACGATACTCTCGTAGGTTTCATTTTGATTTTAGCTTTCTTTATTTTTTGTTTTATTTTGGATTTCTCATTAATATTTGACTTAATTGCATCTCCTTTTGACTTAATTGCATCTCCTTTTTGTTTGGATTACGAGACTCTCCTTTTGATGCTTCCAATCCTTGCCAATGTCACACTATCTCTGACGAATTTCAATAACAATTTCACAACTGTTGCTAGTTTTCTATTTTCTTTTCTTGTAGCGCCTGCACCAAGCAAGAATATGTTATCTTTGTTATATATTATAAAAGCAAAAGTGATTTTATAATTTTAAAATTATCGAGTTGTATATTTAATTACTAAAATTGAACAAAAAGTTTATGAATTGATTGAAATAATATTTATAATTAACAACGGTAATAAAATTGATCCTTTATAATAAGAAAAATGTCAGGGATGAGTTTCAATTCGAATCCAATCTTGGTTCCTAATTTGATTCTAGTTATTAAATTCCTTTATTGAATTATTACCGAATTCTTTTTATTATTCTTGTCCTAATGTCTTAGTGATAGAATCTTTAATTCCAAAGTAACTCCTAATTCCTTAGTGGATTTAAGATTAGAATTAAGCTTTACGGTACAAGAATTCTCTTATTAAACTATTGTCTCTGCAAATAATTCAATTGGTTTCATGACATGCATCTATCCCTAGACTACAGTATCATGAATTTCTCATCTCAAACATTCGTAAAGTCCACTTCTGTTTTAAAATATGAATCGTAGAACATTTTAAAGTTGATTAGACGATAAAAAATATTAAGTACAGAAATGAGAAAAATAATTCAATAAACTCATTCATATAACTAGAAATCAAATTAGAAAAATAAGGGTTTCATCTTGTTACACTCATCCCTAATAAATAGGGTTTAGTTACTCATGACAGAGATAGAAAAGATAGAGATTAAAGAAGAATTACAAAAAAGATTCATGAATGATTCTTGATAAAACTGCTCAAATGGTGTTAGAAACGGTCGTCTTTGAGTTTCTCTGTTAGGGCACAAGTCTCCCAACTTCCCAATAGTCAAAAAGATACCTAAAAAGTGAGAAAAAAAAAACTGCATTTTAATGTATTCTGCCACGCGCCCCAGGCGCAGGAGTACGCTTCAGGCGCAAAAGAGACAGATAATATTGTCTGAAATGCGCTTCAGGCGCACATGTAGCGCTTTAGGCGCACAACATCTTTTGTTTGACGTTTTCTGAATATTTTGCCTCTTTTGAGTATGAATTTGGACCCGATGTCTTCATGAAAGTTGTAGCTATGGATCTTAGCTTTTATTTTCACTTGGTTTGACTCTAATTGGACATCTACAACTCTAGATATGGTTGAAATACTCCACATAGGTCACATTGATTTCTCACCAAAATTCAGCATTGCACTAAAACAAAGAAATGACGCAAAACTACAAAAAATCTCCACTTAATCAAGGAAATAAGAACATAAACATTTTATCAACTCAAACAACTAGAATTAATGAGATATATCAATTAACTTCTCAAATTAACTAATAATCACAGATAAATAAAATTAAAAACAGTATAATTTATGCATATGATGAAGAGTCATCAGCAAGCTAGGCTTTGTTAGGCATGAGTTTGGCCTGCCAAAAAAGTCAAGGCCTAAGCCTGACATGTGACTTGTCATAGACTTACTTTTTAGGTCTTAGTGACCTTTATAGAAGTCTGGTATACCTTGTTAGTCTACTTAAAAGCCTATTTCGTTTTAATATTTTTGAATAAATAATCAAACATATCTTTAAATAGATTGACAAATTAATATGTCAATGAAATTAAATACTATTTTGATATTTAACATGACATTTTGAAGAATATGACTTTATACACATTGTACTTCAATTATATTTTATAACAATACGTTTAAATATGTCAAAAATTAAAGAAGATTAATATGCGTAAATTACTAAAAGTTGAATATCTAAGAAAAAAAAAATCAAAATTTAATATAATAATTATAGTAGTATAAAAATATTATTTATATTTATTTAAATAGGCTGACCTAATAGGCTTAAAAGGCTTATTATGTGGTCTGTGTTAAGGTAAAAATCTTTTTGATGTATTTTTAATGACAACAAATCTTATGAAACAAATGATTAAGTTTTATGAATGGTGATCTACTAACGATTGCACTTGAGTTTTATTTAAGGTACATGAATTGCATAAGTGAGCAAGCAAGAAGTCATCCACATCATCAAAGTGCATAAGTATCTACTCAATAATGAAAGAATCTCAAAAAGGATATATCATATATCAACTATTCAAGAGAATGGTTATTACATCTTCAAGATAGCATCTTCATGAAGAAGGTGATCAAATACATTCATACAACAATCAATGATCACAGCATGTTATAAATCAAAGCAAATCATGTCTTAACTAAATTGGAAATTGATGACAAAATCATTCTGGTTTATAACAAGATCATTCTGGTTTATCAAATAATCATGTTGGTTTATCAAAGGATCATTCTGGTTTAAAGATCATTCTAGTTTATGAAATGATCATTCTAGAAAAATGAAGATCATTTTGGTTTATTAAAAACAAAAGTCTGATAAGACACTGATGCCCATCTTTGTAGAAAGGCAACCTACGTACAAAGTAGAAAAATACTAACACCAAATAACTCTCAAAATCTCTCAATCTAACACTTACTCAAAACAGAAATGAAGAACATTATGGTTTTACAAAAAGAACATTCTGGTTATTCTCTTTTAAAAATTGAATTAAAACAAGTCATTTTCCACAATCCAAACCATAATTTAAAGAGTATCAAGACTGCTCAAATCAATGGTCAAGCCTAGAACTCGAGCTGAATGCCCAAAGGAGTAAAACAACCTATAAATTGATGACAAAATTGATCTCCAAATTGATGAGTTGTTAGCAAGACGCAAGTATATTGTACTTACATTATTTTGCATAATTCTGACTTGAAATAGTATCAACTGACATTTTACAGTTTATTCACTCACCTCATTCACGTTTTTCCATCAGACACAAAAGCAAGAACGGTTTGGACAGCAATATAAACACGTGTTTAATTGCTTTAAAATAGATCTGACACTTGGGAAGTGTGTCCAATGACTATATTCACTTTAAACTGAACATTCAGAGTCTTTTATCATTTATAAATTGAAGATCAATTGGAAGATGAAAGCAAGAGTTCAATTTACAAATCTACCAACACTTGTTCAAATAATAACAAGTCAAAAAACTCTTCAAGAAAACTCCAACTCTCTTCACTATATTTGTAGATCATCATTTACTAAGTTTGTCTTAATTTTCTCAAACATGTGTTGAGAAGTTTCAAGATCCCAAACACTTTTATTATACACGTCATTTGTAACTCAAGTCTATTATTTATGTTAAATTGAGTGTGGTTATAAAAATCCTTTCAAGGCTGAAAGGTGATTGTAAAAATCTGTTCTAGGTTGAAAGGGAAAGATTGTAATTGATCAATGTGTCATAAAGAGAAAAGCTCTGAAGGAGAACATTCTTGTTCTGAAGCACATAGTGAAAATCTCATAGTTGTAAGTACTGGACTAACCCGAGTTGGGTGAACCAGTATACTTCGTGTGTGTGATCTTTATATCCAGTATCTTTAATTATTTGCACACACAAATCGCATTTCACTATAAACTAATATGTTTTATTTACTTCTAACATATCCAGAACATTCTGTTTCAATCAAGATTGATCTTGAATTAATTTAAATTAAGCACATGAATCAAAATTTTAAAAGGGTCACAATTCAAACTCCATTCCTTGTGATTGACATTGCTACTTCAATCTATAGCTTGACCTTTTTAACTAAATAGATTTTTTTAAAACTCTTGACCTTGTCTTTTTAAAAAAAAAGTCCGACCTGGCCTAAGCCTGGCATAGGCTAGGCCGTAGACCCCCTATCGGTCGGTCTGGCATATTTCCACCCCTAATTAGAAACAATATTTTTATTTTCCAATAAACCAATTTTAAATAAATGAGACAAATTACTGAGTTTGGATGACCCAATTTTCTAGGTCAATCCTCATAAGAATTCAAAACACTATTAGAAGCAAGAGATAAATGACTAGAAATAAATTGAAGTGGAAACAATCTTCTCACTTTAGGCCCTTTCATGATCATCTTCCCTAACATCTGCTTCTGCACAAGACAACCATCATGAGAAAAATTAACATTAAAATTTTAATCCACCAATTGACCAACATACAATAAATTGGAAACAAGTCTAGGTGATAAAAGCAAATCTCATAAATCAGAGTTGATGTCTCAACATTAGTGATAGAGAGGGAATCACCATTGTGCAAGTATTGAAAGGGAATCCTCAAGTGATTTTATAATCTACCTCAATTGTTTTTTTATTTACCTCTAAAAAAAAATCATCCTTCAATAAAACCCACGCTTAGAATAAAAATATTTACTTACTCGATTAATGTGAACATGTCCACATATAATATGATTCTCAAACACTATTCATTAAATAAATATAAAAAGTTTGTAACTGTCATTGTAACATTTTATAACATAATACATCTACAAACTACTCTGTGACAACTAGACTGTGACATCTATAAATAATAAGTTTGTAACTATCATTTTGTAACATTTTACAAACTAATAATCAATTCATAACAACTAGACTGTGACCTGTGCATCCCACAGGTGAATTGAAAAATAACAATTTTAAATTAAATTGAAAATATTTATATTTAAAATATATAAATAATGAAAAAAATTATTAATTAAATACTTTCTAATCAGAATGTAAGTATAAAAATCTAAATTAACGTCTTGTTATACATTTAACAATGTAAATTAATTAATATATTTTTTATGATAAAAAAATTAAAATCACATATAATTAAGAAGTTAAAATATACTTCCCCTAGAATAAAATAAAAGCAATTTTTGTTTAAATTTTATTATGAAGGGAGTGTAAGACTATCTACAATGGAGCTTTCTTCTATTTTGGGTGCTTAAATAAACTTCATATGTAGACATCACTCATTTAATAATTTTTTTAATATTAACACTTAATTAACACTCAACTCCTCCGATCCAACTCCACAAAAAAATTAATAAACTATTTATGTCAATAACTTTATATTATTATATTTCAACAATGTTAAATTATTTTAATACAATTAATTTATTGAATGAAACCTAAAAAATATGGAAAAAAAATAAGGTGGTTCTATAATCACGGGAAATTTTACCCCACAATGGAGATTGTGCCTAAATACAACATGAGTTGATCAAAAGGAGTGATTTTTGATCATTTTTTGACTCAGAATCACCCATGCACATCTTTTGTCCATTGTTTTAACTACAAGTAGTTTTCATATAGACCATTTTTTTCCGTGTTTTTCTCATGATTTCATCAATTTAGTGCGACATTGTTTGCTTTCTCGTCTTGGTACGGTGTTAATTTGATTTTTCGTTTTGTTGTGGTATTCGTTTCGTTTAGATTGTCATATCAACTTTGATCAATTACTTATTCAACCAACGACTAAGTCGTTAATGTTGTAGATCTAGAGGCATGGATACTCCGGTCAAATATGATTTTGTCACATTATTTGTAGGCATTTTTCCGTTTTATGTTATTAACTTAAATGTTGTGAATTTGTTCGCAGATTCATCATTTTTTATTTTTAGATATGTTGAATTCATTTTTGTATCTAATATATTATATCAATTTGAATGAATGAATGAATATCCTTTTTTTAATTAAAAAAATGAGGAAAAATGTTTTGCTCCACGAGCAATATTTTGGTACCACTACACCAAAATATAGATTGTATAGCGCACTTTTAATAGCGTTTTTTTTAACTAAAAGTGTTGTTGTATGATATTTTAAAAATACACAGAGGTTACGACAGCGCTTTTCTAAAGAACGTTGTCATAGGTACTGATAGTTATATATAATATCAAAGCGTTTGACAACGTTTTTTTTATAAAAACGCTTTTATAGGGTCAAAATGTTTACAACGCTTTTTCTATAAGCACTGTTATAGGGTTATATAGCGTTTTCATAGGGTCTCTTAAAACGTTTTTGGAAAAAGCACTGTCATAGGATTAATATGAACATTTGAAAAATAAAATTAAAACCAATCCTTTACTAAAAAAAATCATTCCCTTTAATTAATACCTATTAATTTCCTTTAATGCTTAATATGCATAGATATTAATCTTTTTTTTTAATCTCACTACAACTCTTATTTTTTCATAAAAATGTTTTATCCTTATAAAAAAAAACTAATTTTGTTATATTTCCTTCACAATTTAGTTTGTTTCACAAAAAAATACATAATATATATAACCATAATAAATTTGAAACTTTTTTATTTTGGTGTAGTCTATTTTAAATTACTACATTTGTACTCTTAAATTACATAATTATTATGACTACCGCGCAGTAAGTAATGTTTCCAGTATTTAATAATGCACATTAACATACAATAAATTACATTACATGTAAAAGATTGGGCGGGAAACCATTAACATACAATAAATTAGGGTTAGGGTTAAATGGTAGGAAGACTTAGTAGGATTTAGAATTTAGATAGTATAGATAAAGATGAAATTAACAAAACCTATTTCTTTATAATGAGTATCAAGGTAATTAAAATCGGATCAATCTATTTAATCAGTTATATTGAGAATCAAATTTAAGTCTAGTTTAATTTAATCTCACAATCGGACTGCACTGGAGAAAATTATAAGCCAATCAAAAAACTAGGAGAATTGGTTAATATTGGCAGTTGAGCCGGTTACGATTATCAGATTGAATTTTTCTAGTAACTCAATTTTTCTTATAATGGGAGTACTCCTTATATTCCCATTACATTTTGATTATGTAAAAGGAAGAAAAAAAAATAGGTGTCTTGATATAGCTCCACCATGATACAACGCCACCATTTTATTTATTATTATAAGGGTAATGTAAATTGATTTGGATTTAGCTTTGATGTGTAATAATTTAATTTTATAAGTTAACTTATGATATTTTATGTGGAATTTAATTTTAATGGTGTGAAATTATGAATATTATGCAATATTTTGTTTTTTTAATATATTAATAAAAAAATTAAAATATATATTTAATTAAAAACGGTCCGACCTTTAAACCTTGAACCGGTAAACATATTGTTCAATAATCGGTTCGATTTTGATTACTTTGATGATTATTAGAAGAACTCGTAATAGTCTCCTTTATTATTTATTAATTCAAATTCATGTAAATTACATTATTTTAGAAATAAGTCTCGCAAAAAATGATGAGACCTACATAAATTTTACATTATAAGAGAATGAATGCTAAAAAAATAGAGTTTTCTTTCCGTATTTATATTACGATCAAAATTACAAGAAAACCGGGTCCCTATTTCATCGTAGACCTCCCTTTTTTTAATTTCCTTAACATTTTGAACTCCAAAATATTGGGTCATGGCTACAATTCAAGGCAGCCCATTAACAAAATTCAAGACATATCAATCAACACATTCAAATTCATGATGAACTTTATCATTAAACTCCAATCACATGTAAAATTCATTGTAAATCATTATTCATTGATTAACAAGAAATATACAATGAACATCATAAATATGTTCCACATTGACATGAGAAATATTTGTATGTACAACTCTAAGCCCTTAACGAGCCTTACGAGGGAAATTGAAATTCTTTTGGACATATACAAATCTCAATCACCAGATTTATTTTGGTCTCCTATGTTCGGGATTTAAAATACCATATACGGTATCTTTTACATAGTTATCCACTTTGTTTAAGTTTTTGGCGACGCCCGAGGCCACTACTCTCGCATTTCTTATAAATCTGCAATAGTGAATAAAAATGGAGTTAGTATTTTCATAGGCACACACATAGATCTTTATACAAAAGTGATTGGCTACACTGATAATTTATGCTTGCCTGTTAAAGAATTCTTCTCCTTTGAAATGTTGAGGCTTAGAACTTTGAAGTTGAGGAGTGCTAGTATGTTCATTCTCTGGAAGAATAAGACCAAAAATCATGAAATAAAAAGAGAGAAATTTTTTTTAGCAATAAGTATTTTGCAAAGAGAGAAATGATAATTATGCAGCAACAAGAAACATATTATAGAAAAACACAACTATGATTTACATCTTTATATATAGGTTTGTGATTATGAAAGTGTTTGGATAAATTTCTCAACAGGAATTTATGGATATAGAAAAATTAACAAAACTTTACAATTACTACAAGTGTTTTAAAATAGTATCTCTGTCCAAGTTGAAATTAGCTTCAGCGTCCCAATATTTTTAGAAACTCTCATTTTAACAATTTTTCACAAACACCAATAAGCTTGAATGGACATTTCTTTTTTGCAACTAAAAAACTTATTTATTGAGAAGCTCTTATAAACTAAAAGTTAATTCAAACTTAAAGACAATGCAAGAAAATTAATTAATACCTTCACTTTTATATGCAGGAGCAGGAGTAGGATCAACAGGGGACTCTGGAGGCTTCTCCTTTATCAACATCTGCAACATGAGTTGAGGTAGTCAGAAACTTATATCACATAAATTTAGTGCAAGATAAACCTCGTTAACTATGAAGCACGGACACCTCTAGAATTAGGCGTGTCGTCGTATCTGACACTCGTACGACACTTCAAATAAGTTTTTCAAAAATAAAACTTGTTTATCTTCGCTTCAACACACCTTAGACTTTCTTGAGCACATCTCAAACACAACTACAGTGGTTAAAGATGTGTCAAAACAATAATGATTAATGATGGAGGTTAAAAACATGAAATTTAATTACAACATATTTAGTTTTTCGACAATAGATACATCAATGAAAGTAAAAAAACTATCATATATGTATCGGTGTCAGTGTCCTATATTTTTTTACATTAACAGTGTGGAAGTGTCTGTACTCACTCATGTCATATCAGGTGTCCGTGTTGGAGTTTGTGCGTCATAACTTGTTAATTTTCCTATCAATATAAACTAAAAGTATGTTTGGATTGACTTATTTAAATTTATCTACGAGCATAAGCACCTGAATGGGAGAGCTTGGGTAAACAGCTTGTGACACATTCATAAGTTACTTCAAGCTTAATTCCATAAGCTCCCGAGAATAGTTTATCAAAACAGCTTATAGCTGTTACGAAAATAATTTGACTATTTTATTATCTTTTATTATAAAAATAGATTATAGTATAAACATTTAATTAGAATTAACTGTGTACGAAAACATGATGAAAAAGGGGTTGAGATATAAACCTCAAGACCAGCAACACAAATAGGAAATTTGGGCACTTGTTTGTGTGAATTAGCTGAAATATTTTTGTTCTCTAAGTAGATGGAATATCCAAGACAAGTATAGTTGAAATCTGAAAGATTTGTGCGCAGCTTTGACTCATCCAAATCAGCTTTTCCAACTATGTGAGAAGGAACTGGTAAAACATGCATGAGAAGAATATCATCAACATATAATAATAGCATAAAAGTGTACAAATTGTACAATGTATTTGTACAATTTATAATTGAATAATTGTATAAAATTGTTTTAAATTGCTTTACATTTATTTTCATACAATGATTTATAAAATATAAGACTCTTTGTTATAAATTATTTTTAAAATAATTATTATTTAGAGTTTTAATCTGTTTTTTAAATTTTTCTAAAAATATCAGAATCTTGAAAAATAATTTATAACCAATTTGTTTTTTTTTTTAAAAATGATTGTTATTATAATTGACAAACGCAAAATAAATTATAACTTTTTCAAAAAGAAATTTCTAAAAAATTAACTTAAAATTACTGTTTTTTTATAATCTGTAATGGTAAACTTTAAAGTCTATTATGATAGGAATTAAAAAAAGTCTAATGTCAAATATTATCACAGTTCAAAACCTCTATGCACTTTCAGATGTTACCTCATTGGAAATAAAAACAGTAACATAAAATGAAAAAAGAAAAGAAAAAAAAATCAAACACAGTAAACCTTCAATTCCAATTTATTAATATTCTTGGAAAGATTTTCACATCAAAGTAATGATTTTTGGCAATAAAAAATAAATTAACATTGAAAATAAAAGAAATCAAAAGAAAAGAAAGAAAGTATTAGCATAGAGAGAAGGAGACAGACATTGGTGAAGGGTTTGGGAGATGCCAAAGCAAGTAGGGTTATTTTTGGAATTTGAATTGCGAATTGAAGAATAGTATAACCATCCCTTACACGATTTCGATTTTCTTTCATTTTTGTTTGGAGGATGAGAATCTCCTTTTGATGCTTCCATTTCTTACCAATGTCACACTATCTGTTACGAATTTCAATAAACTGTTGCTAGTTTTTTATTTTCTTTTCTTGCAGCGCCTGCACCAACCAAGAATATCAGTATCTTTGTTATATATATATATAAAAGCAAAAGTGATATATTATTTAGAAATTATTTTTAGTGATTTTAAGAAAAGCAAAAGTTGTTTTAATTTTTTTAAAAGTAAATTTGTGTTCGTGTTCGTCTTTTCCTTCGTGTTTGATATTTTCCGTCTTCGCGTCACGTTTTCTTCCATCACGCGTTCGACTTGTTTTTTGCATTTTCACTTTTCCAAACTAGAAAACCCTGATTCCTTATTCAATTTGTTCTTATTTCTATTTAAATTTTAATTTTTAATTGAAATATTTGTGTTCCAATTCAGTTACATGTTTAATAGTTTGGAATAATCGTAAAAATGACTCCAATTATGCCATGTTATGCTGCATCATCAAATTTTTAACTTAAATTGTTACTTTAAGAACTAAATTAAAGATATTTGTATGGTTTAAATATGTTTTTGGTCTCTGTAAATATAACCTTTTTTGATTTTGGTCCTCGTAATTTTTTTTTTTGGTTTACATCCCTGTAATATCAAAAAAGATTTATATTTGGTCCTTAACGTTAAGTGGACGTTACAAAAACGTTAACTGACAAACGGAAACAGTTTTTTGCCCCTGTAAATATAACATTTTTCAGTTTTAGTCCCTGAAAAATATTTTTTTGAATTTCATCCTTGCAATATTCAAAAATCTCCTTAAATACAAAATAACATACAAATTGATCTTTATTAATAATAAACTTATACCAAGTAATGTTTAAAATATTTTCACTTCAATAATTTAAAATTTATTAATCTTCTATTTTATTTATTTATTATTATTAAATTAATTTTCATTTTCTATTTTAAAAAAATCACTAAAATCTTCTGTTTTATTTAACTATTATTATTAAATTAATTATATTAGTATAAAATGATGATAAAAATAACTTTAGATTTAAACTTTATAATTTTAACTAAAATCTTCTTTTACGCTTTAGATTTGTTTCATTATAACTTAAAATAAATAAAATATATATTAGGTGATAGATTTATTTTAATCATTATTTTATAATAACATAATTGTAGTTAATATTATATTAATTTTATTTTAATTATAATATTATATTATATATTTATTTTAATTATATTATATTAAATTAATTATATTATATTACATTATATGTTTATTTTAATTATATTATATAATTAATATACAATTATACAATTATATACATTATACAATTATATTATTATTAAATAATAATTGTATATTAATTATATAATATAATTAAAATAAACATATAATATAATATAATTAATTTAATATAATATAATTAAAATAAATATATAATATAATATTATAATTAAAATAAAATTAATATAATATTAACTTCAATTATATTATTATAAAATAATGATTAAAATAAATCTATCACCTAATATATATTTTATTTATTTTAAGTTATAATAAAACAAATCTAAAGCGTAAAAGAAGATTTTAGTTAAAATTATAAAGCTTAAATCTAAAGTTATTTTAATCATTATTTTATACTAATATAATTAATTTAATAATAATAATTAAATAAAACAGAAGATTTTAGTGATTTTTTTGAAATAGAAAATGAAAATTAATTTAATAATAATAAATAAATAAAATAGAAGATTAATAAATTTTAAATTATTGAAGTGAAAATATTTTAAACATTACTTGGCATAAGTTTTTATTAATAAAGATCAATTTGTATGTTATTTTATATTTAAGGAGATTTTTGAATATTGCAGGGATGAAATTCAAAAAAATATTTTTCAGGGACTAAAACTGAAAAATGTTATATTTACAGGGACCAAAAACTGTTTCCGTTTGTCAGTTAACGTTTTTGTAACGTCCACTTAACGTTAAGGACCAAATATAAATCTTTTTTGATATTACAGGAATGTAAACAAAAAAAAAAACAATTACGAGGACCAAAATCAAAAAAGATTATATTTACAGGGACCAAAAACATATTTAAACCTATTTTTATTTTGCTAGGTTGTAAAACAAACAAAAATTAAGGATTGAATTCAAAATAACTCATATTTGTAGGGATCAAATTAATAATTAAGTCTTTTTGTTATTAATATTTTTAAAATAGTCAATATTAAAACTTAATGATTAATTTTATTAGAAAGGAGAATTCAATTCATGTTTACTTCAACTCCTCAAACTACAAAATCATTTTATAACTCTTTATACGCGCAAATAATATTGATGGTATTTAGTTGACAACAACAACTTTATTGATAAAAATATTTATTCTTTATGATTTTTTTCGTTGTTTCAATGATCTTGAAAATTATTTCAATAACGTATATTTAAAAATAGTATATATATATATATTTATTAATATAATTTTTTTTATAAATAGATCATAATATATAGATACAAATGTTTTACTGAAAAGCAGACTGAAAAAAACTAAATTCTAACAATTTCACTTATACTTAATTTTATTTTATATTAGATATCTAAATATTTGTAATTCTGTATTATTTACCTTAATATCGTAACACCGCCACATCATTCGAACATATACGAGTATATTACTAATTAGGAATTTAAAGTCTAACCATTACATTCAATTATCAAGATTATCAATAATCAATTATCGTACATCTTTATCAATTATATTTTGAGTGCGTTTGTTTTAGTTTTTTTCATAAAAAAATCTATTTTTTTAAATCAAAAATCATGTAGGATTTCAAGGGTGTTTGTTTCAGATTTTCTAAAAATCATTTTGTTAAAAAAATTATTTTTTGGCTAAAAATGAAAAGCTAAAAATAGTAGCTTCTCAGATTAGGTAATGCGATAGACGAGAGAGAAAGATGCCAAAAATTTTTCTCCGTACTGTATCCGTTTCACGCACTCAATTGTGACAGTTTTTCTCCTTCCATGAGACTCTGATATAGGTTTTTCATCAAGTAAGTTTCCTTCTCCTTTTCAATTTTTCCACGTCGTTTTTTATTGTTTCTACGCCTTTTATTTGAATCATTTTATTTTTACATACGTTGATACTAATTTTTTTGATGAGTACTTAAGGTACATTAATCAATTTTAAAATGTGTATAAGAAATGGATTAAACTTATAAATTTTGTAGGGTATTATAAAAGTCATGTCCTTTATAGTAATTTTGTAGTTTAAAAAATCATTTTTTATAAAATTGTATACAAACAGATTAAAAATTATTTTTAAAAAAATTATTTTTATGACAGTAAACAAACGGAAATAAAAAATCATTTTTAAACAAATCTCTACAAAATGATCTCTAAATTTTTTAAACTAAAAATTATTTTTATTTAAGCTCAAACAAACTCACCCTTTATTTTATCGGTACTCAACTTATCTTATGAAATTCATTTCTATAATTTATTCAAGGAAGACTTACGTTGCCGACGAAATCAATAGATTAGTGAAACACCTTTGCATAATTTATTATCTATTATATATATATATATATATATATGTTAAATTAGGTGAGTTTTACCGATGATGATACTTATATAAGTAATTTACTGTTAACTAATATTTAAAATTATTGAAATTTGAACGACGATATTTTTTATAAGTAATAGTTTATGATTCTTATCATCTTTATGAATAAAATAATAATTTAATTGATATCGATTTAATATTAAATATTTATTTATTTTTATCAAATTGATATTAATATCTTTATTTTTTTGTTTTATATACGTAAAATAAAAATGCTTTTAATTTTGGTCTCTAAATAAAAATTGAAGTTCAAAAATTGATTATCTAAACATATATTTATTGACGTGGCACGATTGGAAGTAAAAAAATTAGAACGACTAAACACTTAATATAACACAATTAATTGAATAAAAATTGAAATAGAAAGCGAAAGAAATATTGGGGGTTTCTCATAATTTTAGGGTTTCAAACGCGAATTGCGATTTCTCTAGAAAAGCATAAACGTGAATTGCAGTTTACATGCTGGAAATTCAAACTTTGGATATTAAGAATCAAGTACGTCAACATCGTGACATGATAATGCCAAAGGTTCTGTCTCTGTGAGGCTTACAAATAATGATAATATGTCTACAATAGAATTATTTGAAAGAGTCTGTGCTTAATCGACTATCAATATAAGAAAAAAGACAATTATAAAAAATACAAATCTATTCTTATTTAATTTTTTGACACGTCATTATTTGAAAAATAAAATTAAGAAAAGAAATAAATAAATAGAAAAAAAAATATAACTACATTGTTTTCAACAAAAGAAATATAATTACTTTAGTAAGAAAAATTTACTATTTTATAAAAAAAAAAAAATAGAAACAATATCGTCCTCCTCATCTTTAACTAGTTGTCATGTTTTAGGGATAAAAAGGTAATTTTTTTGCACAACCTTTTATATTAGGCTTAAATATAATTTTGGTTTTTTATTTTTCACTTAATATTTGTTTTAATTTTTTATCTTTATTTTTATTTATTTTGATCATTTATCTTTTATAAGTGGTGTATTTTAGTCATTGTCACAATAAAAACAAAAATTATAACAACATCCGGTCATTTAAATCTCTTCTGATAATTGTCAATATCTATCTAGGATAATATTCTTTCAAAAAACATACATTTAATCCAATAATAGGTTTGCACTCGAAAAAAATCTTCTTGCATGCTTTGAAATATATGTCAATTATTTGAAACGAATAACACTTATCAATGTTTATTGAATTTTCACCCTATCTTTATTAAGATTGCACATTTAACTTTACAACTGATACTATTTTATGTTTGTTTTTTTTATCTTTTTGATAATGTCAAAGAAGAAGAAGATTCAACTAAGATTTGTCACGATTTCATAATCACTGATCACACATTCAGGAGAGCAATCTTAATTATTTATTCTTCAATTGATAGGAGGATTGGACGTAGCTCATAAAGCGAGGAAGAACGTGATCGAACCAAGATCAATCATGGTTTGGATTCTCTTACCTTATCTCTTACTATTAGATTACTTAATTCAATTTGTGTTTAAGTTTTTGTTAAAGAAACCTAAACTCTCGGTGAAAGAATTTTATGAAATTTAAATTGTTTTCAAAAGTATATTAGAAAATCTCAAATCAAAGAAATCACAAACAAATCATAGAATTAAGTAATTTGACTTTTTATCTTCATTCGATTTAATTCACTGTTATTCGCTTGGGTGTTGAGTCTTACTTAAGAATTGCTAAATCTAGTTTGGGTATATTGACAATTCAAACAAGCAATAGTAAATTGACTGTCAAGATCAATTTCACCGTTGACTGTTTGATTATCTCTTAATTTGATATTTGTTAATCACATTAACCACAAAGGTTCCTGAGTGCAATTGTTCGAATTGGCATTTATCGAAAAAATTTAAAAATGTTTTCATTATACATTGAAGTATGTTGTATTTATTCACCCCATTATCGAGCGGCAAGTTGAGTCTAAAAGAAAACAATATTTGTAGAGGAGATGAGTATCTTCTATACATGAAGAACATCCATAAACATTATTGAAGAAAAAGTTACAGAGTCTCAAGAAAAATTCGACACTCTATAAATAATAGAGAAAAAAATTACACTGTCTCAAGAAAAATTCGACTGTGACGATTATTGTCGTTAAAAATAGAATGCCAATTAATTTAATTGGATTAATTAAAGAATAGTGGAAGAATTATTTGATATGAGAAATGGAAATTGATGAAAGCTAGACATTAGGTTTTTATTGAAGGCAGCTTTTGTAGGCTTTTTTTTTATTCTACCACTAAAAACAAAATTAAGTACCATACTACCACCATTTTCTAATTATGTACCAAAATACCAATGTTTTCAAAAGTTAATTTTTTAAAAGCGAGAAGTTGCAATGGCTGAAACCGACTTCCAAAAGTGAAGGTGATAAAAAGTCAAGATTCCAAAACTAAATTTTGTAGTATTTGACAAACTACCAAGCCTCTTCTTCACCCAAGGAATTCAATTTCAGACAACAAAAAATCGTTTTATACAAAATTGTCAAAAACTCTCTTTGACTTCAGCATATACTCCCTACGACATGGTTTAAGTTTATCACTTTTTCATAAACAGCACAGGTACACACTATACCCAATATTTTTTTTAAAACCATTATTACATGTTGGTTTTAATTAGTTACATATCATGCACTGTTTATAAAATATTTTGACAGTTGTGTTTATTTCTTGTAATTCTTCTATGAATTTATAAATGTGTGTATAGACAGTTGTACACTACCACTGAGTTCTTTACAATAGAAACAAATGTATGTTACTTTTTATCTGAATATATACTTTCTCAAGTTGACTGAGATGCACACAGTTTGGGTTTTACAAATATATATGTGTGTTTGTGATTTTAATTGTTTATCTGAATATATACTTACTTGATTAATGGCTGACTTTCTAAATACATTTGTCAAAATTTTCTTGAGAATTTTTTCTCTAACTTTTTCCCTCTTCATTTCTTACCAAGTACTAGGAGAGAATATACACGTCTCTCTAGGTATAGCTTTTTCAAAAAATATTACGACATTATCAAAGATATCATATAGTCATTTGTTTTATTTTTACCAACCATTTATATGTCTTTTAATATTTAAAAAATTAAACCAATTGAAGCGATTGGTTGAAGAATAAAACCAATTGAAGCATCTAAAGTAAAAATGTGCATGAATAAGTGTTTTTTGAAATGCAAGAGCACTTAGAGTTACCTATATACTTACTTATAGAAGCTTTATGATAGTGGTAAAATTTTAATTATTAGGCATAGACATATAAATAATTGTACATCTAGTTAACATTTTGGTTTTATTGTTATGCTTAGTTTCTTTTTTTTTTTTCCTGAGGAAATGTTATGCTTATGAGTTACTATTTTTAATAATATTTTGCTATAGATTATGAAACATATGAAGTCTTTCGGAGTCTATTTCGACAATTACAAGAAGAGTCCAATGGTCGCGATAATGGTAATGAAAATCCAAGTGCAGATACCATTAAATATTTTGTTACTGTTGGGATGGAAGTTGAAGCAGTATTACGCTTTTCTTCTTCACAGGTAAATACCATTCTATTTATTTAAGCTACTCACACTTGAATACAATCACCATGACAATGTCTTTGAATCAAGCATACTATTTTTTGTGCAGATACAAATGAAACAAACACCAGAAGTAGAGCATGAATTTGTTGAAAATGATCCTGATTTAGAGATACCACCAGTAGCAATATTACCAACAAATTCAATAGTAATTTGCACGCCATGTCATATTTCCTTAGATATTCCTCACCATAAAACTCATTCAATAGTCTACGACTTGATAATGAATGTTATTAATACTTTCATATCACTAATGCATCTGTTCTTAATATAAGAGTTGGTGAATGAACAATCAACGAGTCAACAATGTTTGATGAACCAACATCGTTCATTTGGAGAATTTGATACTACCGTCCAACCTTTTCGGGAAAATAATGTAAATATAGAATCGCCTCATTGTGCATATATAAAGCTAAAAATAAATATATTTTATTTCAAGTACTTCTTAAAAATACACTAAGGCTTATTTACATTTTCCTGTAACAGTGTTTGAAAGAAACAGAGGACCAAAATATTCAAGAGGATTATACGCCAGAAAAAACTGCTGCAGCAACTATGTCTACCATTTCAGAAACAAGCCCTAAACAAAAGGCATCTCCCCTATTTTGCATGTTTTCTTTGACTTAATAATGTAGGAATTGAATTATACTACCAATTTAAACGAGATAGGTGGCAGCGCTGGAATCTCATAACAGCTCACTACCTCAGTGACAGTCAGTAGAGGATCATTCACTGGAAGTGGAAGCTCTGGCTCGACCCGCCTAGACGGTCCTGCAATATCTCTTCCAGTTGGCATCGGCCCCTTATCCTTCCCACCAGTCCCCAATCCAATCACTGTATCCCCAGCTCCTACGGTGGCCTCCGTCTCAACTCTAACTGAGGCATTCTCTGCATCTTCCCATGCTCCATTCACCCCGAGCACCAATCCTAAGGGTACCTAGTTGATCCTCTCGTGAGTGAGCTCCACGAGATATACTGCCTCAGCTTTCTTACTTGTCCTCACTACCCTCCCCGTATAAGTAGCTCTGCTTGAAATGGGGTTGTATACCCAAGTAGTCGGCGAATACGTAAGGTAACAGTCGGTGGAACGAACTCGGGTATCATCTGAGGGCAAAGCCCAATTTCCACAATAATGTAAAGGGTCACCAACCGAAATTAACATTTAACAATTATGTCATAAAAACAAGCAATAACCACTTAGCAATTACGACATGATAACAATAATAACAAAACATATATATACATATATCATATTATAACAAACATGACTCGCGTGCCAAGCACCCTAATGCAATGCTTATATGTCAGTACACATGATTTTGTAATTTCCAAACCCCCATTGAGGGGCGTAAATCATAAATGTACCGCCTCTCACAAGTCAGTACTAGTTACCGAGGTGCCACTTATCACAGATCAACACGATTTACTAGAGTGCAGTCTATCACAGACCTACACGACAAAAAAATCCTTGTAAGGATAAGATGGACCAATCAACTCATGGAACCATCCCAAGGCCCATCGCGGTCACCACTAACACTGTGGCCCATCACATTCACCACTAACAATGAAATGCATGAACATACTCTAACTCTTTCGCAACAATCATTATGTAAATGTAGCTATTAAAAGACTCCCCTTTTAATACTCATTGCACACTAATAATTTTTCATATTTTTCACAGAGCATACTCAAGACACATTCTCATTAATAACATTCATAACATGTAGTAACACGTATTCTCCCTCAAGAATGCATAATCACATCAATATTAATAGTCACATATTCATACATCAATCACACATATAAGGTCCCCTATGTGCAACTAAAAATTTGGAAGGAGCTCTTACCTTAATTATAGCTTTTTCAACCGTTATCACTACCACAATCAAACACAACGAAAAATCTCGTTCGTGTTGACACCTTCAATCAAATAGTGTTTGACTTAGTCAAATTAACCCCTGAAACTTTAACTACCTTACAAACCTTTTCTTACTCCTATCCCCCTTAGAGTATATTTTACTAAAAGAGTTTACAACGAGTAAGGACTAATAGAATTATTATCCACAACACACTTTCAACATATAAAACCTATTTTTAGAAATTAACATCCTTTAATTTTTCAGTGAATTCACTAACAATTATTGGAAACGTTTTAAATTATTTTTCTCAAAAATTTTCATACAACCACAAATTTTTCTCAAATTTTCCATAATTCAAATTTTTTTCTTCAAATAACTACAAGTTTGATCTACTACATTTTTTAAAGACTAAAAGTTCAATCAAAGTATTTACCTCATAACAACATAACCACACAAAAAAAATATCAACGAATATTTTTCTAGTTTCAAAGTTCTAACTCTTTGAAATATTTTCATCCTTTTTAAAATATATATTTTTCAACAAAGTTTGTATTTTAATTCATGAAACTTGGAATCTTTTGAAAAAAAATGAATTTCTAACTCAAGACTTTAACCTTTACTTAATAAACATGAAACTTTAATTAAAATCATGCAAATTTTTCTAAAAATTGATAGTATACATATACAAGCTTGAAACCACAATTCACTAATTTTCCTTAAAACACAAGTTCAAAAATTTGATAACCATATGTATACATTCTTACTCATCAATCATAACAATTATTTTTGAAAAGACATAAACTAAGAAAAATCATTTTTCTTTAATCACCACAACAACATTAATATATTAGAGTTTTCTCCACCGCTAACTCGGTGTCAACGGTCTCGATTCCTTTTCGAGACTCAAGGAGCTAACTAGATAAACATAAATATTTATAACCATTTGTTCACAACTAAAATTTATCCAACCACAACAAAATTCCAAAATTATATCTTTTTTCACACACCAAACTTTTAAAACCAAATGATCTACATTATTTAGTTAAAACTAAATAAAACGAATATTTTTCAAACCACACACAAATGCACACTCGACTATTAGAGTACCAAAAATTTGAGTTAATAAAGTACTCTTGCAACAACCCGTTTTTTTTTAATAAACTAAATCGAATTCATAAATCAAGAAAGAAATACTTTTGGATAAAATATTTAAGTCGTAACTCAACGACAAAGTCAACAATATTTACAACAGCGGAAACAGTTTTGAAATGAAAATCCAAAGTATTTAAACAAAGAAAATACACCGGGGCTATAAGTCCTATCAGACATAGCTCATACCCCTGGGGTATTCTCGGCAGACACCTGTACAAAAGCACTGCCCCAAGAATTTTAACTTCCCCACATCACATCAAAAAGTGGTACAAGGACCCATCAAAATAAAAGTCAAGCTGACAATATATGGTATAGGTACAGTCTTCCAGAATGAAATAAATACAACCACAATAGATAGACATCTAGCCCCTATACAACCATCTAATCTGATCATGCTACAAAAAAACTATAACCCGGATGATCTCCACGCGCCCCGCAGAAATCCTTCTAACACAACAGTGGTCAGGTAAGTCTAACTCTGTTCCCATCTCCAGGGTACTAACCAGTAGAACGATCCTGATTCTCATCTGAGGGCAAAGCCCAGGTTTCCACAATAATTGTAAAGGTCACCAACTGAAATTAACAAATATCACATAGCATTTAAATTCTTAATGCACAAAATGACCTTTAAACTTAGCATACATCTAGAAAGGGTTTTCATATGCCAAACATGCATAATCAAAGTTGAAAAATGAAGTTTTTAACAAAATTGCACTGTCGTATTCGAATACAGCATCCTTGTATTCGAGTACAACTGTGAAAATAGCAGAATTTCAGTTTTGAAAACGTTTCGAAATCATTCAACGCTTACCACATAAGGTCAATCAATAACACTCATCAAATATGGCACAATCACAAACCACAATCGAGTATGTATATACAACCATTGCGATATATCAAACATGACTCGCGTGCCAAACACCCTAATGCAATGCGTATATGCCAATGCACATGATTCCGGAATTCCCAACCAAAACCCTCCTCGAAGAGGCGTAAATCATAATTGTACGGTCTCTCACAGGCCAGTACTAATTACCGAGGTGCAGTCTCTCACAAGCTAGCACGATTTACTAAAGTGTCGCCTCTCACAGGCCTTACACTGATTTCTAGAGTGCAATCGCTCACAGATCAGCACATTCTAGAGTGCAATCTCTCACAGATCAGCACGACGCGATAATCCTCGTAAGGATAAGATGAACCAACAATTCACATGACATCATCCCGTGGCCCATCCGGTCACCACTATCACCATGGCCCATCTGGTCACCATGTACTATGAAAATGCATGAGCATACTCTGACTCTTTTCACCACAACCATTAAGTAAATGCAGCTATTAAAAGATTCCTCATTTTTAATACTCATTTAACACTAATGATTTTTCAAATTCAACACAGAGCATACTCAAACATATTTACTCATAATCCCGCAATTCACATCAAACCACATCAATTCATTTTTCCACACAATCCACACATAAAACACATCTCAAAAATTCATAATATTAATTATGAACACATTAATCACACCAAACATGAATCACCACAACCCACACCTCAAACACATTAAATTCAACTTCCACCAATTCACCCATAAATACATTAAATTCATTTTCCACCAATCTACACATAAAATACATCTAAAAAATTTATAATATTAATCATGAACACATCAATCACACCAAACATGAATCACCACAACAACATTAATATATATCAGAGTTCTCCCCACTGCTAACTCGGTGCCAACGGTCTCGATTCATGTTCGAGACTCAATGAGCTAACCAAATAAACATAGATATTTATAACAATTTGTTCACAACTAAAATTTATCCAATCACAACAAAATTCCCAAAATTATATCCTTTTTCACACACCAAACTTTTACAACCAAATAATCTACATTATTTAGTTAAAACTAAATAAAACAAATATTGTCCAAATCACACATACGCACACTCGACTATTAAAGCACCGAAATTTTGAGTTAATAAAATACTCTAAACTTTTTCTTTTTAAAATTTCAACTTCAGTTCAAACTCATTTATTTGAAAATAACTCATTACGTAACTCAAATACGTCAAAAATCAATTTCTTTTTTTGGTTAACCATTACTAACAAAATCAACCACATTAATCACACATATAGAGTCCCTATATGCAAAAAAAATAAAATGGAAGGAGCCCTTACCTCAACGGTAGCTCTAACAACCGATTACGGCACCGTGATTAATTCCGGTGAAAACGTCGTTCGCGACGTCGCTTCCAAAGTTTGCTCACTAGCACCGTAGCGTGGCAAGGAGCAACTTTCCCTTCAGTCACTTCTCGAGATGGAGCTTAATTAGATCTAGTAAATAAATGAGGGTTTGTGTTTGATTTTTTTAAAACTCACACCAACACTTTTGAAAACCGAGGAAGAAGAAGAAGTAATGGAGGAAAATGTTTCTTTTCAGCTTTCTGTTTACTTACGTTTGCTTATCTTTTGCTTAAAACCAATCCACAAATATTTAAATATTTTTACACACATCACTTCACTCACATCTCAAACTATTTTGATAAAAATATCTACTCTCGTTGCAACTCAATTGACAGATAAAATTTTCAGCAACCAGAGATATTTTTAATAAAATTGTCCGGTATTAAATTTTTCGTAACGTAAATAAATTATTTCTCGGCAAATAATTTTAAACGGTGTCAAAAAGATATTTTTGGCATTTAACACACAAAATACCATTAAAATTGGCTAAAAAGCCTCAGAATTCAGCACCAAAATACAAAAATTACAAATTAAAACTAAGGTTCTTACAACTTTAAACTTTTTTTTTTTAATAGAAAGAAGAAGAATAGGGAGAGAACAGAAGCAGGAAGGAGTAAATGGAGGAGTCGCTGGCTTATACAATATATATATATATATATATATATATATATATAATTAAATATTTATGTTTTTACTAAAATAATCATTACAACATATTACTTTAATCGGTTCTCCAAAAATATATATATATATACCTATATTTTAAACATATTACTAACTCTAACGAAATATATTTTTGGTACTGAATTCATAAAATAAAATTGGGCTAAAGGCCTAAGCAATTCAACATAAAATACACTAAAATTGCATAAATTAGAGTTTAGAAAATTCAGGGTCTTACAAACTGCCTTCCTTCTACAGTTATTGATCTTGATTCTCCATTTTTTCGTCTTTTTAAAACTCACCCTGATTATAGTGCTTTACATACTTTTGGATATGTCTGCTTTGTTCACCTACCCTCGTTTGAAAGGCATAAGCTTGGAGCACAATTTGTTCAATGTGCATTTATGGGGTATAGTAACTCTCATAAGAATTTTGTGTGTTAAGATGTTTCTAACCATCGTTTCCTCATTTCTAGGAATGTGACATTTTTTGATAATCAATTTATGTTTCCTTGTCTTTCTCTTGTTACAAGGCTCGATTGGTTGTCTTAGAAAACAAGCAAAAATATGAAATTGATTATGATGAGACCTTTGCACCGATAGCCAAAATGACAACTGTCCGCACTGTACTCTCTATAGCTGCTATTAATGGGTGGTCTCTTCTTCAAATGAATGTGAAAAATGCATTTCTTCATGGTGATTTGACTGAAGATATTTATATGACTCCTCCTTTATGTCTATTCTCTTCATCTAAGGGTGTGTGCAAGCTCAATCGCTCTCTATATGGTTTGAAACAAGCGCTCAGAGCATGGTATGAGAAACTTTGTTCCACTCTACTTGGGTTCTCCTTTACTCAGAGTCGGTATGAATTCTCTCTATTTATTCATCGCACATCTGCAGGCATTGTTCTACTTCTTTAAGTTGATGATATGGTCATTACTGGATCTGATCAGGCATCCATCCAAGAACTTAAACAACCATTACAAACCTCATTTCATATGAAAGACCTTGGTAACTTGCATTATTTCCTTGCCCTTGAGGTTCATTATACTTCCAAGGGTATATTTCCTCATTAACATAAGTATACGACTGACCTCATTTCTATGGCGGACCTTCAATCATCTAATCTGGTAGCTACTCCTCTTGAGGTTAATGTTAAATATCATCGAGCTGAGGGTGACCTATTGACAAATCCTTTACTCTATCATTAGCTCATGGCTAGTCTTAATTATTTGACTATTACCTGTCTTGACATATCATTTATTGTTCAGCAAGTCAGCTAGTTCATGCACTCTCCCCACCACCTTCACTTGGCAGCGGTTCATCATATAATTCGCTATTTGATAGGTACGTCTCAACGAGGTCTCTTCTTTCCCATTGGAATAGTTCCCAAATTGATTGCTTATAGTGATGCTGATTGGGATGGGTGTCCTGACACTTGGCGATCTGTCACCGGTTGGTGCACGTTTCTTGGTTCTATGTTGATATCATGGAAAAGTAAGAAACAAGCAAGAGTCTCTAAATCATCTACTGAATCAGAGTATCGTGTCATGTCTACGGCTTGTTATGAGATAATTAGGCTTCAAAGTCTTTTGGTTGAACTTGGATTCCCTCAAACAGAGCTGACATCTCTCTATGTTGACAATATAAGTGCTATTCAAATTGTTGCTAATCTTGTTTTTCATGAGTGCACCAAACATATTGAAGTAGATTGTCACTCTATCCGTGAGACCTATGATAATCATGTTATATCCATCCCTCACATCAATACTCAGTTTCAAGTTGCAGACATCCTTACCAAAGTTGTTCCTCGTCTGCGCCATCAGTTTCTGGTTAGCAAATTGATGCTCCTTGACCAACCGCATCAATTTGAGTGGGGATGTGAATCAGGACATAATATCAATTTGTAATTATACTTATTAGCTTTCCTAGAATATGTTAGACAAATCATGAGATGTAAATGTTCTAACTATTATTTATACTCAGAAATATCAAAGCAAAAAGGCATCAAGCCATTTTCCCTGACACCACTTCCCTCACCATAGCATAACATCATGTAATAATTAATCAAAGTTGAGAATAACTCATACAGTTGTACCACATACGATATGGAATTACCTAAAAGCTGGATAAATGAGGCTAGATATACTAAAAATTCATTTTTTTTCCTTCATATATTGCAGAATTTACAAATAATAGTGTGATGGCGAAAATGCTTTTAAACTACATAATGTTTTTTGTGTGAAAAAGATATTGACAATAATTTCTTTCTTTAACTTTGTTTGGTTTGTGCCTAGTGCAAACTGTTTTAGATTTTTTATCTTAGAACTTTTGATCAATGGGCTAAGTATAAGCATCTATTATAATATATTAAAATAGAACTCCAACACCATATGTTGACATTTCATCGGTCGAATGCTAAGAAATCGAATTTGTACCACTTCAGCAAAAATCTGATGTGTCAATCTTCTTATGCTACCTTTCATTTTTCACCAATTCTATACACCATCCACTACCTTATACTATATCTCCTATTTAAATATTATTTCATAACGTCTACTCAAAATGTTCCAAATTAATCTCACATTATTATTTCATAACGTCACATTATTATTTCATAACGTTTGCCTAAAATCTTTCAAATTAATTCCACATTACTACTCAATACATTTTTTTGGTGTGGATTAATCAACTTCCCATTTTCAGCTCTAGCTGCCATTTAATTATTTGCTAGCAATTGTATACATCTTTTCAGAATATATGGTATTGAACCTAATAACATGAGAAGTTTCTCACTGCAAAAACTTTCAACTTCTTCTGAATTGAGAGTACGTATGTCTCCCTTGCGCTAAAATATATTTCGACTATTTATAGGTGCCTTTTATTGTTGGATGTGTTTGCTAAGAACATTGGCGGAGAAAGAGCCTTTGGCTTGATACTTATTTTTGTAGGGTCAAAATCTTTTGAACTAATTAATACACTAGTAACATGTGTGTAATCAAAATACTATTTTAACATGTACTATGTTTGTGATGACAATATCATTTTATTTTGAAGCAGGTGCTCTCTTGAATGGGAAATCAACAATATATACTTTTTTTGTTAGAAAAATAATGTAACATATCACAACTTGAAAGAATGACCTTATAAATATCCTTTTTTTTTTTCAAAAGGTGTCAATGTAGGACATGTAAAATGAAAAAACAAAAAACCACTAGCTTCACCCCCATTGAATACAATCTCACAATTTCTAGCTATTGTTATCTTTAACTAGCACCCCTATAAATACATGTTTTGTCATCTAATGTCATGCACATTGTTTATCACATTATTCCAAATATTATTAGCATACACTAACCCCAATCATCAAATGCTTTTTAGTCACTATGAAAAATTTTGTCCATTTTTAGTCCTAACTATTTTATAAAAATGGGAGATCTTTTAGGAACTAAAATATATTTAACCATTAATTCTAAATTTTAAACAATACTATACATCAAGTTCTACAAGAGCCTATCAAATAGATAAAATGTTATAAACACATTTTGACATATATTGCAAATTCAAATTTAACTATTACTTGGGACATATTGCACTACTCATTATACAAATTCTGGAGAAACCATGATTCATTCCAACCCAACTAATACAAAAGATAATATCTTCCAATAAAGAGTTAACATCGTCCCTTCATATGAATCACATATATTTGGAAAGTTTAGATTTTACAAACTATGAATGTTTAAAATATCTTCACCCTATATTTATTATTTAAAAACAATTTTTCAATTATTTTACTCAACATAATTAACTTCACAATATACATAATATATCACTTTAAAATATAAATTAATTAACAGCCGCGCAACGCGCGGGTCACAATCTAGTTTCTATTAATTGGTGACCATACAATTGACTTAGGGTGATGTATTGTATGTGATTAGGTTGATTGTATTCTTGAAAAATGGACAATGAAAATAGTGTAATTGTTCCGTCCCTTATATGATTAGTAGGATAAGAATGGATTTAACTCCTTTTAACAAAAAGTAATAACTAACTATTAACATTGATCATTTAAAAAAAGGTATAAAGCAATTGCAAAATAGTTGGAATAGAGGTAGCATGGAACCAAGTCAAACTCTTCAAGATAGAAAAATGTAGTTTCATAGCAAGAACAAATGGCAATGCTAAATTACTGGATTTATTTTATCATTGTATTGAAGTAGCAATGTCACTCACAAGAAATGGGGGGTTTGAATTGTGAGCCTTTTAAAATTTTGATTCCTGTGCTTTAATTTAAATTAACCCAAGAATGATCTTGGTTTGATAAACAATAAAAGGAGAACGTTCTTCGTTAGTAATATAACAATAAAATAAAACTTAAGTGCTAAGTGAGTGATAAATAAATGGAGATAAGGGAAAGAGAATTCACACAACAATATATCCTGGTTCACCCAACGTGGGTTACGTCCAGACCTCACAACTGTGAGATTTTCACTAACTGTTCAAAACGGAGAACGTTCTTGGTTTTTACACCACCGGTCCAGATCAACCTTGATCTGTTACAATCTTCACCTTTCAACCTAGAAAGGATTTTACAATCACCTTTCAACCTAGAAAGGATTTTTTCAATCACCTTTCAGCCTTGAAAGGATTTTTACAAACACACTCAATCTAACATAAAAGATAGACTTGAGTTACAAATAATGTCTATGATAAAAGTGGATCTTGAAACTTCTCAACACTTGTTTGAGATAAATGAAAGACAAACTCAGTAAATAATGATCCAAAGATATAGTGAAAAGAGCTGGAGTTTGCTTGAAGAGTTTTTTGACTTGTTACTTGAACAAGTGTTGGTAGATTTGTAGATTGAACTCTTGCCTTCGTCTTCCAATGGATCTTCAATTTATAGATGATAAAATTCTTTGAATATTCATTTTAAAATGAATATAGTCATTGGGCACACTTTCCAAGTGTTAGATATATTTTAAAGCAATTAAACATGTGTTTATTTGTTGTCCAGAACGTTCTTGACAAACGGAGAACGTTCTCTCTTTTGAGTCTCATGGAAAACGTGAGTGAGTGAGTGAATGAGTTGTCACATGTCAGTTGACACTGTTTTGAGTTAGATTTATGCAGAATATTGTAAGTACATTGTACTTGTGTCCTTGGTCACAACTCATCAATTTGGAGATCAATCTTGATGTTGTTTTCCTCCTTTGGGCATTCAGCTCAAGTTTTGGGCTTCACCATTGATTTGAGCAGTCTTGATACTCTTTAATATGTGGTTTAGACTGTGGAAAATCATCTGTTTTAATTATGCCTTTAAAAGAGAATAACCAGAATGTTCTTTTGTAAAATAAGAACATTCTTTGTTTCTGTTTTGTATGAGTGCTGGATTTTGACAGTTGTTATGTGTCAGTCCTTTGTCTCAGAAACATGATGTGCTTTCTGCAAAAAGGTGCAGCAGCAGTGTCCTTGCTGTCATGGTTGTCCTTGCTCATAGCTCATCAATTTGGAGATTGATCTTGATGTTTTGTTTTGCTTTTGTTGATCCTTTTCTGTTTGATCGAATCTATCAAAAATGATCTTGTGTAGATTATTAAATTCCTCTATAATGAATACTGATGTTTTGTAGTGTAGATAGATGTACTTTCGTAGCTCAGGTCGATCTTAAATTACATCAGATTTTGCTCTTTGTAAACCAGAACGTTCTTGGATTAAAGCTGTGATAACGGAGAACGTTCTTCGTTTCTGTTTTGAGTGATTACTGGATTTTGACAATTCTGACAGCTGTTGCGTGCCAAGCTTTTCTGTTCTGTAGGTGTGTCAGTGATGCAGTGACTTTATCATTTCTGTTCAGTTTGTACTTGCTTACTTTAGCCATCAACTTTGGGGATTAGTCTTGTTTTTTATTCTTGATGCGTTGTTTTTCTTTTTGTTGATCTTATGGAAAGAATCTGTCCAAAATGATCTTGAGTATATAATTATGTTCCTTTGTAATGAATCCTGGTGATTTGCAATGTAGGTTGATGTATTTTCGTAGCCCAAATCGATCTTGAATTAAAGAATACTATGTTCTTTGTAAACCAGAATGTTCTTGGATTAATGCTGTCAAAACCAGAATATTCTTCGTTTTTTAGACTGCTGTTCAGAATGATCTTCGTTTTTCAGACTGTTGTCCAGAATGATCTTCTTTTTTCAGACTGCTATCAAGAATTTTCTTCATTTTTATGTTTTTCAGACTGCTATCCGTTTCTGTTTTCTCAAATTGGATCTTGCTTCTTTCAAATGATCTTGCTTGATTGATTATGCAATTCATCTTCCTTAAATATAACTCAAGTGCACTCATTAGTAGATCACAATTCATAAAACTTAATCATTTATTTCATAAGGTTTGTTGTCATTAAAACATACATCAAAAAGGTTTTTGCCTCAACATGTATGATACGATATATTACATTTGCATGGACAATTAACATAATCTTTTTAAAGTGCTATTAAAAACTATGAAAATGATTTTGGGGGAACTCATTTATCATTTCATCCACTTGCGGATCATTATAACTCAAATGGTTTGATACAAGTGACATGTTAGAACTTTTTGATCATTCTTACTTAATGAACATTCACCATGAATAAGCAAAACAATAAAAACATGATCACAAGTTTCTAGGATCAATTGAATTTGATGGCAATCATGGATCCCTATTTCACTTTTTGACTATATCACAGTACTTTTCATGATCGTTTTTGCAGCACATTTGGTGCTAATAACAATGGCTGCTTCTTGAGGTAGCAACTTCTGTTTTGAAGTGAAAGCATGCCAAGAACTAATTGTGATGTTATGTGTTTTAATTTTGGAAACCAAAAATATGTATATCACTTTGTACATCTTGAACACTCTTATGCTGCCCAAATAACTGTAGAAAAATACAATCATCAAAGTCTAAATTTAAAGCTTCACTTATATGTTTCATTGTATTATTCTAGTTCAACAAGCAGAAGCTAAGCTAGTTGTTCGTCAGTAAACAGTCTATTTTAATCTCTGAGTGTGTGACGAGTTGTTACAATAGTCCTTGAACGTATCAAAATTACAAAAAAAATACCTAAATATGTCTTTTGTTAATTATTTTGGTCATTGAACGGTTTTCCCTTTAAGAACTAAAATTACATCACCTCACACATTTAACAACTTTCCCTTTTTTAAAACAAAAGCAAAATCATTAAATATCACAACACAAGAACTGCACTGTACAATTAGCACGTGATCCACCCAAGCTTCATCCTATATAAGAGCATCTATACGTGCTCTATGTATTGCACCCATCCTTACATGAGAATCATAACTTCTCATTACAATTTCTTCTCCAACCTTAGCCCAGCACAAACACAATATGAGCCTCAAATATGAACCAAAACAAAATATTACAAGAAGCATACTATGTCTGCACTTATCAACCTAACATGTATATGTCTATTGTGTTTTCTTCCTCCTATATTATATAACCTTGTTGCAGGGAAGATCTACTGGTATGAATGAAAGACTAGAAGAAAATGCACGTGCAAACTATCACTTTTGAGAAAGAGTCATGTTCAATTAAAAAACAAATTCTTCTTTGTCAAAGATTTAAATCCATTTCTATAAATTGGTTCTAAATTCTAGATGAGACAATGCTTCCATATAAAAAGCTTTTAAGCAGTAGTAGTAGCAGCAGCAACACTTTATCACTAAGATGGGAATTGTTTCATGTCTTGAAAACATGGTTTTGATTATAGCAGTTTCAGTTAGCTGTAGCGCTGAGGACAAAGTTTGGTGCAGGGGCTGTGAAAGCGAAAAATATGCAGGAGTAATGTATGGAGTTGCTTCGGTTAGCTAATAAATGAAACGCGAGTGAAAAGGGAGCAGGGTGGCGTATACTGTACAGTTAGGTTGCTGCAACTTCTAGAGCATAAAACAGTGTAGTTGGTTTTCCAATTTATGTAGTAATGTATCAATTTGGTTTGAAAATTATGCAGTAGCAGTGCTGCTGAATGTAGGCACATGGTTTATATATGGTCACCAAAAGTGCTGCTGAATGTAGGCACATGGTTTATATATGGTCACCAAAATTTAAATGTGCAGTCAAGGTTGTTGGTGCTAATTTCAAGTGGTGCTTGATTTGTGTCTGTTATGCAGCAGGTGAAGCGATAGAGGTTCTGTATTGATAATGGATATGGCAATGGAGTAGCAACATAGCATTAAACCACAAATTATGTATTGCAATGCATCACTGTGAACTATATAAAACAAAATGCAGGATGATAAAACAAATTGCAGAGTGAGAGAACCAACAACTCAAACTAACAAATAATGAAAACCAAAGTTAGCAATTTCTCAACATTAATTAAAACTAACCTATGAGGTCACTAGTAGGTTAAATAACATAAACGAAAATTTAAAATATAAATTGCTGCTAAATCCTTCGCTCAAGTGACAGCCAATGTCTGCATTCTGCAAGGTGATATCAAACTCTCAACATAGAGAGTTGGAACCGTCCAACCATTGATGTTTTCAAACTTGGAACGTTTAAAAGTATCACTTCTATAATCATAAACAACCAACTTCGGTTTAAATTCTCTAGACACCAGCAACACTTGTCCATCTTCATAAATATATAATATATTAATATCGAGATAATAACCAAAAATTTTAATAAAAGGAACGGTGAATAATTTATTCCAAGACTCTTTCTTTCCATATTCCTTCATAATCCAAACATCAACAAACGACTCACCATGAGCAAAGATACACAAACAATCCCTCAACACACCTAACGTCAAACTAACTGGACCCACCTCACCATAATCAGGCTGCAAAATCTCTTGATAAGACTCGTCCCCTAAATCAAGTGAAACAACGGAAAACGGAAAATTAAATTCACTATCATTCTTATATGCCAACCAATTAATAGCACCACCAACGAATTTCCCCGATTCCCCGCACGGTAACACACCATAAGGAAACTTATCAATCTTTCTCCAACCATCGGTACCTAAAGTATGAACCATCACTCGAGTATCTAAATAACAAACACTATCACAGCGATAAACAACAACCACCTTGTAATTATCAATTAAATGATCATAACCAAATCCATACATAATTCTGTTATCATAAGAGTCTAAAGATGACTGCGAAATACTGAATTTTCCAATGGAAGGGTTCCAAAAAACAAAATGATATCCAATTAAAAAACAGAGAATGCCGTGACAAGAAACAACAACTCTACAAGATTCAAAATTCAGAATGGAAGGGTGACAAAGCTTCGTTTGCGCGATGTTTTCGTCAGGGGCAGCTTTCAAAACAGATGAAATTGGTGAATCCAAAAAATTAGCATTAAAATATAGGTAATTGAAGTTTACGATGAGGTGGTGGTGGCTTTGACGATGGGAGGTGATTGACATATGAAGATGCTTCTTTGCAAATTTGGGATCGTCAAAGATTAGAGATTTCCATGATTTGCATACGCATTGAAATTGAATTAGGGATTTCACTGGTAACCTATAGAGAATTTCTTCAACGAGATCGAAGCAAAGAGTAGGAAGCGGAGGTGATGTTAGGGTTTCCTCCATAGTGATTGAGAAGAAACTGCGTACTTTTGGTTGCTGCTTGGAACTGACGTCTTCTTATGTTAAACCTATTTATAGAAAACAACTAGTATAGGCATGTTTCTTCATTGAAGTTAATTTAATTTAATTAATATTTTTTTTTTTGACAAATAATCAATATAATATACTAAAATTAACCCTAAAATATTAAGTTGACATCTCATATACTTATATATGTCTGATTTAATAGTATGAAGTGCTACCTCTATAATTCATTCATTTTTTATTTCACATTCTACTAATTTTTTGTCTATATATCTATAATTAAAAAAATAACAATAAAAATATAACTTCCATTACAAACTTAATTTAATTGTTAATTACTTTTTTAATTCATTGCATATAAATACATCACAATATTTTAATTACATTTTATTAATTAAAATGTAGCAACCATAAATTACTACAAAATATATAAAAACATAATAACCACATGAAAAATCAATAATCAAACTTATGCATAAACAATCCAAAAAAATTTAAATTAAAATAAATAAAAAATATTAAAACACATACATTTAAATTAGCAAACTTTTGCATACAAAAAACAAACAAAGAATATTTTTTAAAAAATAAAAATGTTAAATTATACATTAAGTATTTTCAAAGTAATATACAATTTGTGTTCATTTTTCTTTTATTAGTGCTCGGATATATAGTTTCAATTAACGACAAAATAATCAAAATCAAGTAGTGATTTCTTATCATTCCCAACATTGTTTCGTGTTTTTGTCGTAAAAAAATAATACTTTGAGTTTGTTCATTATATACGGTCTCCAAAAAGGATAATTAAATCAAAATATTTTTGAAAGAAATACGTGAATTAACACCTCTAATTAAAAATTAGTTATCAAAAGTTTTAGTGAAAATGAGACATGAAACATAAAATATAAGGAATAATAGTTAATTCAATTAGTCAAAAAAGAATAAAGAAATAATAGTACTCAAGATAAAGAGTAAAATAAAAATAAAAATAATGATCATATAAAAATCAATGTTTACAACTATATCTCAAATCAATGTTTGCAAAATATATATTCCATTTTTTATAGGAAGAAAGTATTCTATAATGATTGAATGTTTAAAACAAAACAAAATGTATACAAACAATCACTCATCTTTTTTTAATAATATTTTTAGCGTGAAAATTACTCATTTTATTTTAATATTTTTAATTGTATATACAAATTACTAACTCATCTTTTTTTAATCATACTTTTTAGAGTGAAAGTCACTTATTTTATTATAAATTTTTCAATT
>JBBPBQ010000001.1:4259335-4306271 GCA_037974755.1 Cicer yamashitae | reverse complement strand
TTTGTTATACCATCACTATTCTTATAAACTAATAAACTTAAAATACTGAAACCTTTTTTTTCTATATTTATACACCATAAATATTACCTTCAAGCTTTTAAAAAAATTTATATTATTACTTTCAAGCTTTTAAAAAAATTTATATTAAATTTTTTTTTTTTTACAAATTACACCCGCACAACGTACTGGTTATATTCTAGTTTGATTAATTATTATTGATATTGAGTATAGTTACCCCTTAATATTTTATTTTACATCAAATATATGATTTTGTTTAGTGTTTATTCAATGGTACGAGATTTGAGTTAGATATTTGTTGTATGACATATCTGAATTTGAATCTTGGTTTCTAATAGAATGAGTATCCACATTTTATATTCAGGTATATTCAATATGATTATCTTCAATAAAGTAAAAATGTCAAAAAGTGTATAAGATGCTATTATCTTACATTTGACTAATCAAATATATATGTATATATATATATATATATATATGTATATATATATATGTGTATATATATATACTATTATATAAGGAACGAATAAGAAATTTTTTTATTGTAAAAATTAAGAATAAATTACAAAGATAAAATTATATTAATTAACTAAGATTAACCGATTATATTATTATAGTTAAAATAACTACTATGAGTTAACATTTGCTGGAACATAATACAAAACATGATAATGTTTTTTTCTTTTATAAACAAATATATCTGTTGCGATTAGCTATTCCAACAGTACGTAAGACTACGTTTTCTCTAAATTTACATGTTAGAACAGTAGGTCGTGTAAATCAATTTATGTTTTAAGTGTTAAATTTACTCAATTGAGCATACACGCCGTTAAAATTGTCTTCCACGCTATTTTCTCTTTTTGAAACTATTATTTACTCTAAACTTAATAAAACTAGTCAAAAACAAGTAGCACAAAATTATCAACAACATTACGATCATGTGGTGACTCTACTCAATTCACAAATTTACATTTTATTAATGTTATTTTTGAGTTTTGAAAAACTGTTTAAAAATCACAATTTATGTCACCGAATATATTACTGGGTTGAGTTGCGGACTACGTCGCTCTCTTTAAGACGTTTCGCAGCACTACCCAAATTGTGTCCAGATTTACTGTATCGGAGTTGCACTGCACCGTAGAAAACCGTTCTAGAATTACACCTTCAATATGGTGGTTAAAGTCACTCTTAATATGACGATTAAAGTCACTCGCAATATGATATTATGACCACTCATAAATCAAAAGGACTACGGCACAAAAAAACCGCTCATAGTGGTATTATGACCACTAAAAAAAATCGACGAGACTACGACGTAAAAACCGCTCTAAAAGGATAGTGGTATTAGGACAACTCAAAAATCGACGGAACTACAACATAACAACCGCTTTAGAAACCGATAGGACTACGATGGGACTACAGCATAACAACCACTCTAAAATACGAAGGGACTACGACATGACAACCGCTCCAAAAATCGAAGGGACAGAAAGAAAGGGGAGAAGTGGCTCAGAAATCAGTCGAGCAGAATAGAAAAAAGAGAAAAAAGAAAGTTGGGAAATGCATCCAACTTTGGTGTACTTTTCACAATAGTTTGAAACTCATTACATAGTGATGGAAGCAAACCCACATATGTTTTGTATCAAATATGAGACTTTAGTATTTATAGAGTTGAAAACTACTCGAGAGTTTTCCAACGTGGAACTTCAACAATTTTTAAATTCACTATGTGTTCCAACAATTATTTATTATATTCAATAAAATGTAGATTAGTTTGCATTTTATTTATTATGTAGGTGTCTTACTTAAGTCTATATACATATGATATATGTGTCATTACTTTATATACTTTATTAATTTAGTTTATATACTTCAATGATATATAATACTTAGTCTATATACATGAATTATCCATATAGTTTAAAAGAAGTTGTGATTATTACTGTACAAATATTTTTTTGATAATGAAATATGGAAAAAATTTAATTTTTAATTGGTGTTTTGCTTCTATTTTTTTAATTTTTTTAATTCTCTAGTTAAAAACTGATTAAAAAAATTAGATTTTCAAATAAATTTTCTGTTTTTCTCATCTTTAAATTTGTTTCAAGAAACAAGTCAATCAAACAAATTTTTCTTTAATTCTATTAATTAAATAGTTTTCTAAATAAAATTTGTAAAATAATTTTTAAAAACCAAAATATAAAAGTGTTTCAAACGGACCCTAAATGTAATAAATTTCTAATTTTCTAAAAATAATTGAACGCTATAAAATTTTATACAATTATTTATAAAAATTCAATTATTTGATAGATAATAGATATATAATATATTAATATAATGAGTTTTGAATTTACAATCATTTTATATCACTAACATATATAATATTCATTTTCACATGACACACTAACGTATATAATATTCATTCTCACATACAAGAGTTATATTTAATACACGAACACTCTCCAAGATTCATATTTAATACATGATGAAAGAAGGAGAATGATTTCTCATGATACGTGTCAAATTAGAATAATCGTAAAAATTAAATTTTATTACATGTATGTAGAATGAATTATGTTAAAATAATATAAAATATGTCCTTAAGTCTTAGCTCAACTAGCAAATGTCAGTATCATTAGGTTGGACGTCATGTATTGAGTTCAAAATGAGACATCGCAATTGTGTGAGTTAATTACGGTGGTGTTAATCATCTCTTCTATGACG
Organism: Cicer yamashitae; assembly: GCA_037974755.1. Taxonomy (NCBI): domain Eukaryota; kingdom Viridiplantae; phylum Streptophyta; class Magnoliopsida; order Fabales; family Fabaceae; genus Cicer; species Cicer yamashitae. The sequence goes on along the minus strand of JBBPBQ010000001.1, from coordinate 4,303,529 downwards.
AAAATAAAATAAAATATACACAATTGATTAAAGAATATTAAAAATTAAATATGTTACATTTACTATCATTTTTAATTAAAATTTGTAACACTTAAATTTCTAACTTAAAAGTAAAATTTTAAATTATAGATTAATTTCAAATTTAAATTCTCAATCAGGAATTTAGTTTATGTCTGCATCATAATATGCAAAAGAATTCAAAAATTAATATAAATATTGTATAGAAATATAATTAAACAATTGACTCACTTAATAGAAAGATTTGAATAATATAATACATACGATAATATTTTTTATATTGAAAAACTTAAATCATTATCAGATAATGACTTGAAACTACATTCCAAACATCTTAAAACTTATCTAAAATAAAACAGTTCTTAGAATCTTGATGATAAAATTATATTGGAATAATAAAAAATCGTTAGAGGTATTTTAACAAAGACAAAAGTGCTTCCATAAAAAAATTAATCAAAATTAAGATTTATAATATTGAATTATTTGATAACCTTTAATTGTTTTTCTAATACATACATAATATATTTATAAAATAATATTAATCAGTGTTGTTGTTGCATTTTGAAAAAAATTAAAATTATTTAAATCTTAATTATTTGGATCTACTTCAGTGACAGAACTTGCAAAAAAATTTAAGAGGGATAAAACAAATTCATCCGTATAAATTCCATCCATTTTCTTTTGTGACCAAGTTAATCTGCATTTAGCAAGAGCAAAATAAGAAAATTGCGTATATAATATTCAATAGAACATTGTAGTCACAAAGTATTAAACCACAAATTGTGTATTACAATGCATCATTGTGAACTATATAAAACAAAATGCAGGATGATAAAACAAGATGATAAAACAAATTGCAGAGTGAGAAAACCAACAACTCTAACTAACAAATAATGAAAAACAAAGTTAGCAATTTCTCAACATTAATTAAAACTAACCTATGAGGTCACTAGTAACTAAAACAAGCATCAAATAAATAACATAAATGAAAATTTAAAATATAAATTGCTGCTAAATCCTTCGCTCAAGTGACAGCCAATGTCTGCATTCCGCGAGGTGATATCAAACTCTCAACATAGACAGTTGCAAACCTCCACCAAGTGATGTTTTCAATCTCGGGAAGTTTAAAAGTATCACTTCTATAATCATAAACAACCAAATTTGGTTTCGATGTTGTAGACGCCAGCAACATTTGTCCATCTTCATAAATATGTGCTACCTCAATATAGGAATAAAAACCAAGACCTCCAATAAAAGGAAGGGTGAATAATTTATTCCAAGACTCTTTCTTTCCATATTCCTTCATAATCCAAACATCAATAAACGACTCACCATGAGCAAAGATACAGAAACAATCCCTCAACACACCTAACGTCAAATTAACTACATCCACCTCACCATAATCAGGCTGCAAAATCTCTTGATAAGACTCGTTCCCTAAATCAAGTGAAACAATGGAAAACGAAACATTAAAATCACTCCCATACTTACCTGCCCACCAATTAATAGCACCACCAACGAATTTCCCCGATTCACGATATGGTGACACACCATAAGGAAACTCATCAATCTTTCTCCAACAATCAATACCTAAAGTATGAACCTTCACTCGAGTTTTTCTAAAACCCTCATCATCATAACCATTATCCTCATCAATACTATCACTATCACTATCAAAGCAATAAACAACAACCACCTTGTAATTATCAATTAAATGATCATAACCAAATCCATAAACTGTTTTGTCATAATAATTATCTAAAGATGGCTGCGATATAGTGAATTTTGCAACGGAAGGGTTCCAAAAAACAAAATGATCATGAATTGCGAAACAGAGAATGCCGTGACAAGAACCAACTCTTCAAGATTCAACACTCAGAATGGAAGGGTGACAAAGCTTCGTTTGCGCGACGTAATCGCCGGTGGTTGCTTCGAAAACAGATGAAATTGGTGAATCCCAAAAATCACCATTACAAAGTGAGTAATTCAAGTGGTGGCGGCTTTGACGAGGGCAGGTGATTGACATATGAAGATGCTTCTTTGCAAATTTGGGATCGTCAAAGATTAGAGATTTCCATGATTTGCCTACGCATTGAAATTGAATTAGGGATTTCACTGGTAACCTATAGAGAATTTCTTCAACGAGATCGAAGCAAAGAGTAGGAAGCGGAGGTGATGTTAGGTTTTCCTCCATAGTGATTGAGAAGAAACTGCGTACTTTTGGTTGCTGCTTGGAACTGACGTCTTCTTATGTTAAACCTATTTATAGAAAACAACTAGTATAGGCATGTTTCTTTATTTAAGTTAAGTTAATTTAATTCAATTAATTATTATTTTTTGACAAATAATTTGATTAATTATTATAGATATTGAGTATATTTACCAATTAATATTTTATTTTACGTCAAATATATGACTTTGTTTAGTGTTTACTCAATAGTATGAAAAGAGTTAGATTTTTGTTGTACGAAATAAGGAGAATGATTTCTATACATGTCAAACATAAATTTTATTATATGAATGTAGAATGAATTATATTAAAATAATATAAAATATCTCATTAATTCTTAGTTCAAATAGCAAATGTTAATATCATTAAGTTGATTAAGTTATCATGTATTGAGTTTAAAACGAGAAGTCACTTGTGTGAGTTAATTATAGTGGTATTAATCATTTCTTCTAAGGTAAAAATAAAATAAAATATACACAATTGATTGACTAATATTAAAAATTAAATTATGTTTTATTTATTATTTTTTTAATTAAAATTTCTAAAACTTAAATTTTTAACTTAAAAGTAAATTTTTAAATTATAGATTAATTTCAAATGTAAATTCTCAATCAGGAATTAGGATTACTCGTGTTTGATTTTTGGTTTATCTCTGCACCATAATATGTAAAAAAAAATTCAAAAAATTAATATAAATATTGTATAGAAATATAATTAAACAATTGACTCACTTAATAGAAAAATTTGAACAGTATAACACATACGAGAATATTTTTTATATTGAAAAACTTAAATCATTATTTGACAGTGACTTGATATTACATTCCAACCATTTTAAAATTTATCTAAAATAATGCAGTTCTTAAAATCACGATGATAAAATTATATTGAAATAATAAAAAATCGTTAGAGGTATTTTAACAAAGAAAAAAGTGCTTCCATAAAAATATTAATCAAAATTAAGATTTATAATATTGAATTATTTAATAACCTTTAATTGTTTTTATAATACATACATAATATATTTATAAAATAATATTAATCATTGTTGTTGTTGCATTTTGAAAAAATTTAAAATTATTTAAATCTTAATTATTTGCAATCGACATCAGTGACAGTACTTGCAAAAATTTAAAAGGGATAAAAAAAATTTAAGAGGGATAAAAAAAATCTAAATATTTACGGATATTAATTAATGTAAGAATTGGTGTTGGAACAACACTTGTTACTAGATTTGAAGAAAGAAAAATTTAATGAAGAAACAAAAAAACCATCAAGCATAGAGATCGATCATACGTATTGCAAATAAATTTTAATAAAGCAACACAATATCTAACCAACATTCCACCATAAATCACATTGTATACGTAGAATAATGTAGTATCAACAGAAGAAAAAGGGTAAGAATAGGGTATAACATGCTAGATTCAAATTCGATGGGATCCCAACAATCAACTAAATTCAGGGTCAATATAAGAATAATGCCACCAAGTAATGTTCCTCCCAAATAATTTTTCTTACTTAATAAAAAACCTACACTAAAATTAAAACTAATAAAATACTATTTATAATTAATATTGTCTCTACAAAAATTAAATCGTTTAAATTTATAATCGATTAAAAAAATATTAAATAAAATTAATTACATATACTTTAATATTTTTTTAGTTGATTAAAAAACTTGTATTCAAAACGTCTGAAAAATTAAATTAAAATCAAATCAGTAATTAACTAATATAATATTACAGACTTTAAAAAAGATTTATTTTAAATTTCTCAATAGTAGTTGGACCGGTCCTGACTAAATTTATAAATACATAAATTGAGTCAAATAATTATCAATTCAAAGTCATATATTGCATATAAGCAGTCCATCATTCCTTTCTCCATATCCAGCTGCATAAACAAATCCCTTTGTGTGGGCAACCTACAAATAAACTTGAAAAAGGAAATTATAAAACTCATACAATAAATTGTTCTTAAATGATGGTCATGAAAGAAATTACAAAACTCATACAATAAATTGTTATTAAACGACGGTCATGGCAAGGTCATGGCGCTGCCATTCCGCTATGACATGACAGACTTTTGAACAACTATTATGGCAATTAGATTGTGATTCGCGCGATGAGCAGTAATTGTTGATATACTTTTATGTGTATATATAATTTTTTTATTAAAATATATAATTATTTTTTACTACAAAATAGATAAAATAAAGATATAATAAAAGTTTTATATAACTAACGATACAATTATTTGTAATCTTAAAAATTTAGGAGAATGTTAAAATTTTAAATATGTCAACATGAAATGAAAATGAATTTTTTTCATAAACATCATTTATTTATTTATTTACATACTTTCAATTTTGGTTTACTTGCACCATTGTTCACTACTAGAAAAATATGATTTAGCTACCATATGTAGTGTCTGCCACCGACAACGACGTTATTTAGCGACGGCCAAGCCCACGCTAGCACACTAAATATATTTTTGTGTTTTTCATAATTATCAGCGTCGGCAAAGCCGGCGCGACATAAAATATGGCCGACGCTTACTTATTTTAAAACTTTAATTACCCTTTAGCGTCGGAATGGCCGACGCTAACGTTTCTGATTTGTAAATTATTTTTTTCTGTAAAATTTTATATGTTTATTTTTCCAAATCCTTCGCTCCTTTTTATTCAACTATTTTTTTTTGTGATTTCTATGATTTATATGTTTTTATTTTTATGTAAGTAAAGTAAAATTGTGTTTTAAACAAAATAAAAAAGTAAGACAAGTTATAAGTACTACCAATATTTTGTCTAATCAATTTTTGTTATTTGTTTACGTGCGCATTATTATAATATCTATTTAATTGAATAAATTAAAAGTTTTAAAATATTTATCTATTTTATTTTGACTTAAATAACTTTATAAATTGTTTTTATAATTAAAATTAAATTTTTAATATTAATATTAATTTTAACCAAAATCATAACAAAAAACTTTATTTAAAAATAGTTCTAAAATGATGAAACTTAAAAATTTGACGATAATAAATCTAAAATATAGTCAAACTCATTTATAAATGATATGTTATTTAACTATGAGTGATTTAATTTAATAATATCAAAATATATTAATTTTTAAATGTAAGATAAAATTGTTAAAAATGATCTTCGACAGTTTTAGCCTGAGCCCGACACCGATGCTAATCCGACGCTAAATTGACGTTAGCGTCGGTTTTTTGTCTGTTAGCGTCGGCTTTTGGCCGATGCTAAATTCAGTTTTTCTAGTAGTGGTTGTTCCTCAACGATTTTAGTTAAAGAATTAACCATAATTGTTTTTGTTGAAGAATCTTTAAACATTTGTAACTAATAATATTTTATCATTTCGTAATGTGATATAATCAAATGTATTGTAAACTTGAAATTAGAGAGTCGGGATCGAATAACATTTTTTAAAACAAATATGAAAGTGTAAAAACACCATCGTGGTTAATTGACATCTCAACTGTATTGACACTTCTATTTACCTATAAATATTTAGGCACCCTAAAAAATTATTAATAAAATGAAAAGACCGATAACCAAAAAATAGAGGGAGAAAAGAACTAAAATCCTCTAAGATCGAATAATCTATTTATTTATATTGTTAAAATGAAGTTAATTTTTAAATAGTAAAAGATTGAATCATTATAATAACACTTTTTTTAAATATAATTAATTAAGTGGTAAGCTTTTTTTTTTTGCCAACGTATGTTAGCATTAACACATCAAAAAACTAAAAATTGATTACATACTTTATTTAAATTGTAAATATGTTAATGTGTTATAGTATATATTTCTTGTTATGGGAATACCATAATGTTAAATCTTTTAAGAGAGAGTTTTGTCGTCTATTGTGGTCCAATTTGGTTTGAGAGATTAATCTTTACAATTGTGTGCGAAGGATATCATATTCACATAATAAAAGATATTGCTTTTGAATGATAGGTGTATGATTTCTTAAATGTATCCTACACAATCACTTTAAAAAACAACTCGTACTTTATCATTTTGTGTAGCAAAGATAAACCAATCATAATATTTTACATTAAGATCTTCATACAATGGTGCTCCAAAGATTTGTAATGACTTTTAGAGTTCTTTTTTTTTTTTTTAGAGATGTAACATTTGTTTACTTTTTGTTAGTGCAATTTAAGTGAGGGACACCAATAGTTTTAAGAAGGAGGTTTCGAGTCCAAAATCTGATAAAACTAATATAACTACTAACTTACTAATATTTACTTATATAAAAATATGTTTTGGCTATTAATAATGATATTGAATATGTCATTATTATTTTTTGTGAAGGAAGATTAAAAGTAAAATAATAGCATTAAGGATAACTAAATTTTTCAGTTAATTTTTGTATTAGTGTGTATTTATTTGTTGAAACTTGGAACATTGTGTTTAAGGTAAACTTCTCGAGTTCAAAATCTAATAAAACTAATATAACCACTAATTTACTAATATTTACTTATAAAAAAACATGTTTCAGCTATTAATAATGATATTGAATATGTCATTATTATTTTTTTGCAAAGGAAAATTAAAAGTGAAATAGTAGGTTTTAGGATAACTGATTTTTTTCAATTAATTTTAGTATTAGTGTGTATTTATTTGGTGAAACTTGAAGCATTTTGTTTAAGGTAAACTTCAATTACAATTATTTATCACATAACTTTATCAAACTATTAAAAAAAAAGTTAAAATTGCAATCTTTTGTATTACAAAAGAGTAAAATGTCATTGATCAAATATTTTTATTAAAATTAAAAATATAATAAGTTCAAACTATTTTAAAAGTCTATATTTTATCATGGTTGAGTGAAATGGGTGATGAATTTGGATCATTTAATATTAAATTGATTAAACATGAAAATAATTGTTTAAAAAATATTTGAGGACATAAACTACATATTTTTAACACGACATAAACTACAAATTGATATAGAAAATACTAAATGTGTGATGAAATTCTAATAGAATGAAGAGAACTGTAAATACTTGAATTCTTTCTTACATATAAATCCAATTTTTCAAACATTCAATTTTTCAAACTCAAAATATACCTTTGAAATGTGTTGAGATATTTCAGTTCCAATTTGTCTATTTTTTTTTTATGGATTTTTCTGTTAACTTTAGAGATATAACATTTTCGTTGAAAGTTTATTAATTTTTTGTTGTTGCAATTTAAGCGATACTATATTAGTATTTATATTAAATGAATCACAATGAAAACATATGTATTTATATGTAATGAATTATCATGAATACATATTTGAATTAAGTTATAGCTTGGTTGTGGACGAACACTCAAGAGTTTTCGAGAGGTTTTTGGTCCAAAATCAGATAAAACTAATATAACTACTAATTTACTAACATTTATTTATAAAAGAAATACATTTTCAGTTAAAAATAAGTTTTTGTGAAAGAAGATTAAAAAGAAAATAATAACTTAAAGGATACCTAAATGTTCAAATTAAATTTAGTATTACTATGTATTTATTTGTTGCAACTTCAAATGTTTAATTTAAAGTAAATTTCAATTATTTTTAAATAATTTTGTTAAAAAATTGTTTATTAACTATTAAAAAAAAAATTGCAATATTTTGTATTAAAGAGTAAAATGTCATTGATTAAATTTTATTATCAAAATTAAAAAATTAAGATCATATTATTTTAAAAGTTTATATTTTATCATGGTTGAGTGAGATGCAAGATGAATTTGAACCCTCTAATATTGAATCGATTAAACATGAAAGAGGGTATGTTTCAATGTCGAATCAATTTTGTAGATGAAAATAATTTTTATATTTATTTGAGGACATAAGCTACAATTTTTTAATAGGACATAAGCTACAGATTGTTATATAGAATACCAAATATATCATGAAAATCTAATAGAATGAAAGAGAACTACGAACAACTGAGTTCTTTCTGACATATAGAGAATACCAAAGATTGTTGAGACAAAATCTCTCAAATGATTTTAATGATAACAAAATTGTTTAAAGATTTTGATTATGTTTTATGATTAATCTGTGCTTTTGAGTGAATTATTATAAGAAAACAGGTTAATCATCAATTAGATCAAAAGGGAGAAAAATTTGGGTTAATTCATTAAGTGTTCAAGCTGGAGGATGAGACAGAACCTTGAGAGGATGGGTCTTCAAGTTGAAATTTTCCATCCTCGCGGGAATAACGTTTTTAATTCATCAAAAGAGGTCAAACCAACATGAATAAATAATTATATAAAGCTTTTGATCAAAAGAAATCACAAGGCTAGCTGTACAAGGTACGAGGATGGCTTATAGCTTGAGTTTTCAAGAAGTCACATGTTGCAAACTACTTTCCTATGTGCAAAGGCTAATGGGCAGCCCTATATATCATTCTTGGATGATTGGAAAAATAAAGCAAAGTCAATATATAGAAAGGCAACTGCAAACAAACTCAAAATAGAAGTCACAAGTCTTGAAGAATGAGAAAAGAATAAGGCTACACAAGACCAAGGTCCAATGCTAGCCTGAGGATGGACTGCATAGGTCCAAGGACAGCTGATGGCATTTTCGTAAATATGATGAAAGACCATGGATTGATTTGAATTGATTCCAAACGGTCACAAAAGCTTGTCTCATGGAAAGAACATCACAAGACCTCTATAAAAGGCAGCAAGCTATCCATCATTCCAACACACAACAATATTGCAAAAAAAGATCAAGAATCTTATAGTTTATCATAAGCAATATTCATCCTCTCTTCATACTTTCTACATCCATACACTAGATCTTTGAAATATCTTTTTAGAAAGTGTTTAAGTTGAGAGAAAAGAAATCATACGCATATCACTCTGTAATTTTCAAGTAAGTTGTACTTGAAAATATTTGAAACTTGATTGTAAGCTTGGTGAAGCTTGAGAATACACAAAGTGTAATCATCCTCTGCAAGAGGCTGATCTTTAGTGAAATCTCACAAGGTTGTGAGGACTGGACGTAGCCATCTTTGGGCGAACCAGTATAAAAGTTGTGTGTCTATCTCTTTACATTTTCCTTGCATTTATTCTGTTCTCACTTAAATAGTTTCAAAATCAATTTTCCAGTTCGTATCCTCTCAGAGAGGACAGAAACTCAAAAACTCTTAAAACTATTTTTAAACGCCAAAATCCCTATTCAACCCCCCTTCTAGTGATATTTAGCTCCATCAAAGATGTCATGAAAATCTAGTAGAATGAAAATCTAATAATTGAATTATTTCTGACATATAAATTCAATTTTTCAAACTCAAAGTATGTGCCTTTGAAATGTGTCGAGATGTTCCAGTTTCAATTTTTTGTCTTTTGATACCGATAAAATATCTTAGAACACAAAACAACATATAAATATATATTTAGTAAAGTGTTTTTGTCTAGTTGTGTGAACAATTTATAGTTAGTTACATAGACGAAGATAAGTGTATCAATTACACAAATTTTTCAAGAAATGAACAGAGATGGCTTTTTGAGATCGGATTCAGATATGACTTTGTGAGATCGGATTCAGATATGGCTTTGTGAGATCGGATTCAGATACGGCTTTGTGAGATCATATTCATACTTGCAAATAATTACTGGAACATTTGGGATGAGATAACATCAATATGACGTATTTTGTTTTCAATTAATTTACAGGATATGTAAAGTTAGAATTTGAGAAGCCACAAATGTTGATTGAAGTGAAAAGATGGTAGAATTATTTTTATGATGAGCTTTTTTGAAAGGGTTTTTATCTTACATATATGATGCGTGAGATGCAAAAGCTAAATTGAGGAATAGAAGATGTGAGATGAATAGTAGACATATAAAGAGTGCCACATAAGAATATAAACGATGTGGCGCAAATGCTATGATGTGGCACATAAGTGTATGACGTGTCGTTCAGTAGAGTTGGAATTATGTTTTAATATATATAATAGATTTGATAAGATTGTGTTAAATAATGTATCACAGAATAATGACGTTTCCACTACCTAATAGCTACTATTTAAACATTGATTAAATTAATTTTTTCGTATTATTATTGCAACAATAGAAAATACAACAATTCCTTTTAGAGAAGTGTTAGTAATACAGTCTCTACGAACACATACTTCTCAACACTTATTATTGATTGAAATTTATATAGGATCCACTAAATTTATCTGGACCCTACATAATTTAGTGGAACCCAAATAAAATTCAATCAATAGACATTAATGTGTTTTGAGACACTAGTCCGAGTTGTCGGACATGTGTCATGTGGATGTTAGATCCAAACGAATGTTGAACATGGAAACACGCTTAATCTCATAATTGTATGTGCTTCAGAGTTAGTATTGTTTAAAAATGTGGACAAATACGACTGATTAAGCTGCAATTGTGATCGTAAACCACAATTTAAAACATTAGTAGAGAAAATATAGGACTTGTGTTTAATATTTTGTATATTAGTTAATGAACATGGAAACATGCTTAATCTCAGAATTGTATGTGCTTCAGAGTTAGTATTGTTCAAACAAAATTGAGTTGAACAATCAATTTTATTTATTGGATGGAGAATTAAAACGCGTTTTGGAAGAAAAATCTAGACAAACACGATTGAGAAAGGAAACGTTTCTATGGCTCGCAGTCATCGTTCACGTCTGGTGATGGTGGTGGGTGATATTATAGTCATAAAATATAAATATAAAATTATAAAAAGATAAAGTGTAAAAAATTAAAGATATTAATGTAACTTTTCAAATTATACAAAAATTTTTGAAATCTCATTAATTGGAGGCATGTGCTGATGATCCGTAGGAAATGACAGACAGAGAAACACAACACCAAATGCAGTTTTAGTGGAGACCGGAGATGGTGAGCAACCGATTGAGAAGATGAATGATTAGTTTTAACTTTTTTATTTATTTAGTCTTATGTTAATAAACGTTACAGTTTTGAAATATCTCTAATCTTAACTTTATTTCAATTATTTTTAATTAGAGATTTTTAAAATTTTATTATGACTTTTGTTATCGATCATATAAAAAACAAAATAATAAATTTTTATGTAATTTTATGATATAGATTTAGAAAATTTCACGTTTTATTTCAAGAATCTTAATATGTATATTACTCGAATTCTCTAGTTCAATTATTTTTTTTAAAGTTGATTGAAGGTTTATACTCTTTTGATTATTGCAATCAAAACCCTTAAGAATTACATGAGTTTATTGAAAATTTAAGGAAAATTTTGAGTTTCAATATTACTATTTTAAATTTGGATCATCAATGTAAATATTTACAAACATAAATGATAAATTTAACAATAAAAAAAAGATAAATAACTAGCTTATTATAAAAAATAAAAAATAAAAGATAAATGACTAATATGTTATTTCTGTATATTTTAAAAGACAACGAAATTTATTTTGTCTAAAATAAAAATTGTAAAAAATTTATCCATCACATTGCAACCATTGCAACAGGTAACAAAGTACAAGATTAAAAATAAGGGTGACTTAACCCAATAAATAAAAGTATGTTTTAAAGAGTGTGTAAGGGTGCTACCTTATCATTCCTCTTAAAATTACTACCCTACAAGCATAACAACATATGTAATTGTTAATTGCTTTCAATATATTCCTCACCCTTTTTTTTCCTTAGGGAACTTTGAGAAAAGGGAAGTTATATCTTTTAGTTGCCATCAATTAGCAATGAAGACAATAACTGCTTCACCATAGAATCCACCAAATAATGAATGACCTTGAGATGCTTGATCCCTTAATAAAAAAATTCATTTATGTTAGTGTAACTGCTCAGTGGGTGTTTTCTTCTTTACACTCAGAAATGGTGTAAACATCAATAGCACTCCAAGTCCTCCAGCAACATTCAGGACAAAGAAAACCATATGAGTGCCTGCAATTAAATGCATATAACAGTAAGCTTTAGGTAATAAATCTAGTAAAAGAAGTATATGTTAAAAAATATTCACAAAAGAGTTCCTATGTCATTCTATTTTTGCAGCCTTTCTTTGTATTACTTTTGATTGTTGTGCTACAGATGATTGTTAGAGTCTGATAATAACCTTTTTATGTAAAAAAATTATTTCTATTTATGGATTATAAACTCTTTATTATGTAAAAAAAACATAAGTGTTGTTTATTAATAGACATCATACTATAAGTGAAAAAAGTTAATATTGACTCATTAAAATTAGTTGAGCATGATACCTGGAAGGAAAGATGCATGCATCCGTTTTTGGGACCAAGCTAATCTGCATTGACCAATATCAAAATAAGAAAATTGAATATGTTATATTATTTTCAATAGATCATTGTAGTCAAAAATGAATTTTATATGTTAATGACGAAACATGTTTTGTAGGGATGAGTTAGACAGAAAAAATAGAGAAATCGAAGAGACACTCACACTGCACCACCTCCAGCTGGACCAATTGCTTTGAATATTGACATACCAGTCATAGAAATGCCATTAGCTGCCCCCCTTTGATGTTGTTCCTGTTTTTTCAAATCAACATGTCATTTATGTCACAATTTGCTCAAAATATAATCTCAACTTTTGGAATGAAATAGTGTAGAATGGAACCATAAATTACCACTGCTCTATTTTGCATAAGAAATAAACCAGTGAGTATGGTTACCTAAAGTCCAGCAAAAAGAATACAGTTAGGTAAACTTGTAATACAGATAACTAAAGTTAGAACTCAAATATAGGTTAATATATAATATAAACATTTTATGTTGGAAGGTATGGTCAACAAAAAATACCAAGATTTCTTAATGCTAACTTTTAGTCTACTGATTGACTATTAATTAGATCTTTGATTACTCCAATAAATTGTTACAATCAAATATATGACATCAAGTGAGCCTATTCTAAAGGACGAGCTTTGGCGCAACCATAAATTTGCTACCTTGTGACTTGAAGGACCTCACAAATTCAAATTCTGGAAACACACTCTACTGATGCGTAATTTCCATTAGAGAATATGGTTGACCACCTTTAGTAATGTCTCTCCTCTCAATGTAGGTCAATGCAATACATTTGAAACTACATCACTCATGATTGATTAAATAAACAAAAAGATAAACTTACACTTAGAAGATTCTTCAGAAGGGAAGCAATATTAATCACTAAGTACAGTGTGATGCCAGACAACATTGCTATGAAGGGGTAACTTTGCAAAAGAAGTATGGATAAAACCTACACAAGGTTTCAAAATAACAAGACATTGTTAGAAGAAGAACCAATGTAATGCCAAGTTGCATTAATTGCTTTGAATGGTGAAATCTTACTCCACTTATGCGAGCACATCTTATAGGTCCAAAAGTTCTTTCCAATGATGGATATAGGGAAAGCTGGAAGACAATAAGACCAATACCTGTCCATTGCACATTGATCATTTGTAAGAACAGCAATTCTAGTTTAAAAGAAATACATACCAAAAATGCAAACAAAGAAAATATGAGACTTGATCATGGAGTTTTGACAATTGTGTCTATATCTCCAACTGTAGAACGAGTGCAATACTTTTCTATTATTCAAACATAAGGTTACAAACTACAATTAATATGGTCCAGTTTACAAGCTTACTCGTCGAGCCGCTCGAGCTGCCCACTTATTGTAAACTATGAATCATACCAAAACACTATTTGAGAAGAGATCAATAATTAAGTAGTATATATCTTAAAAAACAATGCACAAAACAATGTATAGAGACTTTGAGTTATGATTATGGTTTTATATTGAGATGATACAAAAGATTAATCACTCATTCAATTGCTCATTTTTTCACTATATAATCCTAATTTTGATTAAATAAGAGAAAAATAATGAAACTAGTCTTAACTTGAAGGAAGTTATCATATGGCATCATGTACAAATTCACAAAAGTACATGTGCTATCTTCAAAGACATACATTTAGGAAGTAAATATGTTATTCCTAACATTAATAGAAAAATCTAGGGATGCATAGATATCAAAGATGTACCTGATATTGCAAGAACATCACCAACATTATCAGTTGAAAAATTCAAACCCCCCAATCTTCTAGGACTAACAGCCCATAATGAGAAAACCTAATAAGAAGTAGAATGGTCTTCTTTACTTATAGCATATTAGATGAAAATATTAGTTATGCTACTAGTTAGCTAGAATGAGAAATCAATATAAATATGATGCATGGATGAATAGAAAGAAAGAGAAGTCAAAACAACATCTATTAGCTAGATGTGCTAACTAGACACTGTTTTGACTTCTCTTTTAGCTAGAAGCATAAACTTGATTCTGGCTAAAAGTGACTTGAATGTAAAGTGATTTATGTTTAAATACATTCATGTACGTAAAAGTGAGTTAAACAATGAATTCGAGGCTAGAAATCAATTGTAGAGACAACATCTCTAAATTCTAGCTTCAAGTTAGAATTAAATCTGGAGGCAAAATCAATTATACTCGATGTCATTTCAACAAGCCAAACTCAATTCTACACCTCTAGAATCAATTTCGCCTCATCCAAAAATAAACCAAATATATACGAAAGGTATGTATGTTTATGTGGTGACAAAAATTGATTTTTTATATTCGGATACATTCATATAAAAATAAGTTGAACGAAAAATTTCAAGCTAAAAATAAATTGTAGAGACAAAAACTCCAAATTCTAGTTTCATGTTAACATTAATTCTAGGGGAAAAATCAATTTTTTTCAAAGACATTCAAACACGTCAAATTCAATTCCACACCTCTAGAATCAATTTTGTGTTAAAAATGAAACCAAACATAAGCTACATAGGAATGGTACCTCTTGATAAGCAATATCATAAAGTGAGAAAATGCAGTAGACAAAGATAGATGACATTAAGGGCCAGTTTAGGAGGAGGTTTTCATCTTCTTGGATTATATTCTCTTTGTCTTTCTCTTTGCTTCCATTTTCTAAAGCTTCAGCATCATTACTTGAGTCATTGCTAAGAGGGTGGTTGTGTAATGTTTCCTACAATTGTGCAGGTATTTTAAACCAGTTTAGGAGGAGGTATATTGATTGGAAAGAGAAATATATATTCATAAAGGAGAAGTAAAAGTAGGAGCTAAAACTATTAGAGTTTAATAAAACTGTCAGTCCAATGTGAGTCCTCTATTTTATAATGTCATACCATTAATTTTAAAATTCAGTCACAAAAGTGAGGTGATATAGCAAAATACTAGATTCTCATTCAATGCCAGTGTAATGAAAACAAGTTATGACATGTCTATTAATTGTTTTTGCTTATTTTTATAAATTCTCCAAGATAGCCTATAAATACAGCTTATAATATATATATATATATATATATATATGAAAAGTGTTTGACTTTATTTTATCTTTTTTTATAAAATAACATAATACATAAATGCTTATATGAGAAGTGTTTATGTTAATTAAATTGTTTATCCAAACAGATCTTAGTTACCATTCTTATTTTCAATAGTAAATCAATGATATATATCCTATTTTTTCAGTTTCCTATCATATTCATACCGGAAGCCAGATGCAAACAATTACTGCCACAAATGCAAAAATTGATATTGAAATGGAAGGCAAGAAATATGGAAACCTGCAAGAAGATTTATGTTTTTACAATGACAATCATCAGCACATAGAAAATAAGGTGGAAAGGAAACAACTATATTGTTAAAATTTTGTGAAACTAAAAATCAACATAAAATACACTTACTTGTCCCAAAAGGAACCCTTTGGAAATAGATTTGGGTATTTCACTGTTGGCTGCAATATAAATTTCACACAAAGTGTTATAGAAACAAGTAAAAGAGTGTTACAAAAACAATAGACATGTAACAGTACTTTGTATAGAATAAAAAAGAATGAATTTCTTAATTTTACCACTTCCAATCCTTAATAGACATGTAACAATGCTCGTAACTCAAACGCTATAGAACCGACTTGTAAAGTGTAAATATTTTTTCAAGGTATATCCATCTAATGTGAAACTCTCAACACACCCTCTCACGTCTAAAAGTAGACATCTGAAACGTGAGAGTAACTCAACCCTATAGATGGAGCCTCGATTACAGCTAGGTCTGGAGGGAAATTATAGGCATTACGTTCGTGCATAACTTTCATACTAAAGATAGAATTAATTTCAAAGATGAATGATATCTCTCATTTATAAATACTTTTTCTGATTGCAAGACTCTCAATAATTAATTTAGGAGTTCAACTTGAATGGTAAATTATGTCTTGTAAAATAAGTCACCAATCTATATGCAAAATCCAAAGGCTATTCTTAAGATGCTATGAAACGCACGTACGAACACGAACATTGGACTTGATACTGATACGCCGATACTAATAATAATTTGAAAAAATAATTAAATTAATTGAATATATTTAAGGTGTCTGTGTTATGTCCACACGACACGTGTCGGATACGGGACATGTCTAAGATGTGTTTTTTTTTTTTTTTTCATATAAGAAGGGAAAGAATAAAGAACTACCTGAGCCAAATAACCTCCTAATGATGGTCCAATTATTAAGCCCATTCCCCAAGCTGCACTGAACTGAAATCAGATCACATTACCAATTAATATGATGGACACATGCTGCTTTTTCTTTTCTTTCTAGACAAGAAAGAGTGTGTTTATTTTCTAACATTTTTTTTTTCATTTTTAAATTTTAATTTCTATATGAATAGTTGGATTGATATTTGAATATGGACTTTCCTTTATAATTGTGTCAGATGGAAAATGGAAGCTAACAACAGAGAAAATACTTTTAGAAATAACAAATATAATGTTTTGAGATTTTTCAAAAACTTCCATAATTCCATCTCAAATATTTATTTTATCAGTGAAAATGAAAACATAAAACATCATACCACTACTAGAAAACAATCTTTTAGAGTCCAATTTTTAGATTCAAACATATAATAAATATTAGAGACGCTTACTGTTGATAGTCCTAGAGCTTGCTTTTCTTCTCGAAAAATTTCGGAACAATAAGCCTATCAATAGAGAAAAATTAATGTAAAAAAATAAATATACTAATTAGAAACTTATAATTGTGCTCTAATATTGAAGGATGAAATATTGAAACATTATGTGTTATGTGTTCATTGAAATTACCTTCATTGGTCCAAGCAAACCATTTAAACATCCAAGAAAAAATCGTGTAACAACAGCCATCCAAAAACTTGTGCTAAGGCCAAACAATGTGTTGAAAATAATTCTGAAATCAAATTGTCATCACCACTATTGTTATGGGAAAAACATATAGTACCAAATATAGATATTATTTGGACTTTTAACATCAATTATAATTTAACTAATAGAAAAAGTGATTCGGTGACAATTTTGATTTTTTTGCAATAATTTTCACATTGCTTGAAAAAAAAAATTATAAAGCATTCACATCAATGACATATATACTTACACCGAAATAATCCCTAAAAAAGCAACAGGTTTTCTACCATATCGATCTGCTACTAATCCCCACAATATAGATGTCAAAGATCTGCCAAGCATAAATGAAGATCCTACAACATTTTTGTAAGAGTAAATCAACATTTTAATTCTCAAAATTACAAGAGTCTGGTAATTTAGGGATTGTTTGATTCACATCTCAAAAGCTCTATTTTAGTATTTTAAAATTTAAAAACTAAAAAATTTGTTTGGATTACTTGTTTTTAAAAACTGATTTGTAAAACTATTTTTAATATTATACTTTTTAAAACTATAAAAACAAAACAGATAAATGGTGTTTTACTTTTCATTTTCTACTTTTTTTTAACTCTCTAGTTAAAAATTGTTTTAAAAATTGAAATTGCCAAATAGATTTTTTAAAAATTTTTTTTAAAAACAATTTTCTAAAATTTATTTATAAAATAGTTTTCAAAAACTAAAAAGTAAAACACAATCAAATAAGCCCTTAATCTCTCAAATTCTTAATATAAAAAATTAATGTCATAAATTCAAAAACATCAATCAATTTAGATCTTGGAATAACTCTTTAGTAAACATCCATCAATGTCAATGAAAAAACTACTTAATGACTTGAATAGTCATTTGCTACATCAAGACAAAAATATAACCTATAAAATTGTTATGCTAATTTTTTATTTTAAAAAATGACTATAAAAAATGACGAAATAGATTGATGTTTTTTAATTTTAAGGACTAAATTGTTAATTCATAAATTTAAGGGACTAAATTGATCTAACTTTGGGATTTGTATAACTAAAATATTGAGTTATACACGTGATAAACAATAAAGAACAATGAAGATATTGAAGACATCAATGAACATGAAGTAACACCAATAGTAATCTTACCTATATAACCAGCATAGGCACTTATATCTTCCTCTCTTTTTGCAATATTGAAATCTCTTACCTGAAAAAATAAATTATTTTAAATATTTCATTAATTTTTTTTTTGTATAGTTAAGCAAAATAATTAGGACATCATCAAAATGAAGGAAAATAGTTAAGCAAACCAAAGTGTTTGAAATTCTTAACTGCATTTTAATTAGCTTTAAAATTAATACACCAACTATGTTCAAAGAAACTTCCAAGAAATAATAATCTCACACAACAAGGTAATATAGTAAACTATATTTCAATTTTAAAAAATAATAATAATAATAATAATAATAATAATAATAATAATAATAATAATAATAATAATAATAATAATAATAATAATAATAATAATAATAATAATAATAACTATAGCTAGTAGTTAAACTTACCATGAAATATAGGTAAGGAAAGAGAGATGATATAGGTAGAGCTGTAAAGCACAAAACAAAGAGGCATCAGAGACACACTATTGTAAATTAATTTTAACAATTTTTTAAATCGATTCAAAAATAAAATGCTATAATGAACAAAATTAAAAAGGGAAATTATCATATTTTTTTCCCCCAAAGTGTAAACACAGTTCAAAATCAATGTTTTTCTTACTGCTACATAAAACCACCATCCATATGTTAAAGAGATTTCGAAATGTAACATCAGTTTTGAGGTCTTTTGCTTTGTCCACTTTACAACCAGGACAATTTTCATAGTATTGTTTTTTCAACAACAATGGTTCTCCAAAATTGCTCTCTTCCATCTTTGCAAATTACAACAAAACTCAACTCAACTCAACAACTTTTTGCTTCCACAAAGAACAATATCTTTTTTATGACCCTCTTCCTCAAATCCTATTTTATTTTCAAAACAAAAATGACTAATCAGAAAGCCACATAACTAAAAAAATTTGGCACTTTTTTCTTTAGACCAAAGGTAAGGGAAAGAGTACAATTCAATGTGAACCAATTGAAGAGCTATGAGAAGAAAATATATAATAAAAGTAATAAAAGCAATTGAACGTGATGGAATAATAGAAAATATATAATAAAAGTAATAAAAGCAATGGAACGTGATGGAATAATAAACAATATATGATAAGATCTTCAAAACCTGACATCATAGCACACGTCAAATAAGAACAAAACCAAATCATAAGTAAGACAATGGCAATTTAGTCACGAAAACTGTACTGTTGTTTTTAAGTGAATTTAATAAAATATGACAAATTTGAATTTTGTTTAAAGACAAAATAAAAGTAAATTTTAAAATGTATTTGAATAATATTTAATATTGTTTTTTTTTAAAAAAAAATATATCTAATATTTGTGAAAGTTATTGTTCATAGCTCTCGAGAGCCTCTCCCAAACCTTAATCCTTAGATTCTCTTTTTTTTCTTTTCATTAGAGAATTGTTTTTTTCCTTCACTTTATTGGAATGCATCTTTGTTCATAGAGCATTGAGAGTTTGTCAACTAAAAAACGAAAACGTTTAATGGAATGTATTTTTGTGAACAAATCAGTAACCTGTAAGGAAGATGAGACAAACAGTAGAGTAATAGTTCCATGTTGAAGATGATGACAAGTAAGATGACAATCAATCTCAATGTATTTGGTGTGTTCATGAAAGATCGGGTTATGAGCAATTTGAATAACACTCTTGTTATCGCAGTGCATTAGAGTTGAATCAAAAAGAGATACCAATATCAGACAAAAGCCAACGCAACCAAATTATTTCAATAGTAGTGGATGCCATAGCACGATACTCAGGTTCTGTAGAAAAGTGAGAGACAATGTCCTGTTTCTTACTCTTCCAATAAATAAGAGAGTCTCCTAAAAAGATAGAAAATCTTGTGGTGGACTTACGATATGTGGTGTCACCAACTCAATCGCATCACAATAAGCACGTAACTCCTTTGAGGAGGACGATTGATCCGTTGTCGCACACAGGTCAAATACAATCGATAAAATGTAAATAGAGGTAATAACTCGAGTCGTTTCCCAAGGACTTCTGATATAATAATATTAACCTAATTGAGAGTTGAAATTTGAAAATGGGGTTTTTATAATGATTTAGTTTTAACATATGAGCAAAACGATTAATCCACTTATTCGAGTTTCAGACCTATCACAGACTCTATCAATGAGTTTAATCTTTAATTCGTGATTCTATTCTTATTTGACTATAGAATTGATCAAACAAGTGTACAATCAATTCTATGTGAATTCGGTTTCATTGACTGGATTAAGCATCACAATCATCAAAATATTACAATTAACGATCAAGCGTCGCAAAATTATAATTCAATTAAATTAGAAACTGAAACCAAATTCTGTCAAATGAATTTAATCGATCCTATTGAAATTCAATTTAAGCAATCAGAATATCAATATAATCAAATAAACAAAAATAGAATCATGAATCAGAATTGACGGTGTAACCTGAATCTCCAAGTGTTGATGAAACTCTAAACTCGTGGATTAATCTTATGAAATTAGTCTTCCATGAAATTAAAAAAGTGTTTATAAAGCTTCTGATTCTTAATCCGAAAATAATACAATGTCTAAGAAAGGAAAGAACTCCCCATATATAGTGCGCGATTTTGGGCTTTAAACACAAGTGGCCCCGCTATTTAAAATTATTACAAAAGTCCAGATTACGAAATCTACAATTTAGGCCTAGTAAAGTTCGGCATTGAGCTTTTAGTCCAACACAAAAGTTGTAGCTCTGATATCCAGTAAAGTTCGGCATTGCTCGCATGCCTCAATCTGATATCCAGAGCTCAAGTTATGGCCTATAGAGCGAGGAGGGGTCAAAATGCAAATAATAAAATTATAATTCAATTTCAACCCAAAGTTTAGAAACAAGCTAAAAAATTATTCTAAGCTATAAAGAGATTTTAAAATACCAAAATAAAAAGCTAGAAACATGTGCCCAAGTGCTATGATCAACGATGGAAAAAGAAGGTTTTGAAATTGAGTTCCTCGAAGATAACGAAGAATACGAAGAACAGCTGTCCAATGTACTGTAGTGGGAGAGACAACAAACTGACTGACAACATGAACAACATAACCAATATCAGGTCTGGTAATCGTAAGATACACCAAGCTGCCAACCAAAGTACGATACAAGTGGGATCTGGTAAAGGAACACCATTCGAGGGAGCATATTTGACAATCAACTCAAGAGGAGTATTTGTTGCTCTAGTATAAAAAAAACGAGTTTGTTCAAGAATGTTGGCAATGTACTTGGATTGAGAAAGAAGGTAGTCTCTAGGATAGTAGGCAACTTCAATCTCCAAGAAATGGCGAAGAGTTCCCAAGTCCTTCATCTCAAACTACTTGGCTAATTGCAATTTCAACTCATTGATTCCACTAACATCATCACCTGTAATAATCATATCATCAACATACGAAGAAAGTATAATATGACCATAAGTGGTAGACCTTATAAACAATGCAGAATCATGCTCACTAGAGCAGAAACCAAGAGAAGTGATCACAATAGAGAATTTCTCAAACCACACTGGATGAGCCTGTTTAAGACCATAAAGAGCCTTTTTAAACTTACACATTTCCCCTTGATTATGAGAAACTCCTTGTGAAGGGACCATATACACTTCTTCATGAAGCTCACCATTTAAAAAGGCATTTTTGACATCCATTTGGGAAATATGTCATTAACGAATAGATACAACTGCAATAAGAGTACGAATAGTTGTCATCTTGGCTACAGGAGAAAAAGTTTCTTCATAATCCATACCATATTGTTGAGAGAACCCCTTAGCAATAAGACAAGCTTTATAGCGCTCAACCGACCCATCAGACTTAGTTTTGATCTTGTATATCCAACGAGACTCAATAGCACGTTTTCTAGGAGGAAGAGATATTAATTCCCAAGTATTTGTTTTGTACAATGCAGAGAGATCTGCCATAGCCTGCTGCCAAAGAGGATCAAGAATAGCCTTTTTATAGGAAGAGGGCTTAGAAAAAATGTGAATAGAGGTTAAGAAAGAAGCAAACAAAGTTGAGTAAGTGAAATAGACAAAATCAGGTAACTTAGTAGACTTACAATGACGAGAGGCGTAACGAGGAGATGGAGACAGATGATCAACAATCGAATGAGGTGGTTGGACATCCGGGGGGACAAGAGGGACGTCATCATGTGGAGTAGTGGTATTTGTCCTGCAATTCTCAACATTACAATCACTAGAAGCATTATCATTAGGACTAAAATGATCAATATTGGTTAGTTTTGAACTCTTAGTAATATGAGAATCAGTGGAAATAGAGTAAAAAGGGATGTGCTCAAGAAAAACATTACGAGAAACATATAGTTTTCTTGTATGAGGATCATAACAACGATAACCCTTTTGACCATCCCCGTAACCAAGAAAAAAACACATGGATGAACGAGAAGACAACTTACTTCGTTCTACTTGTGGACGAAAAACAAAACAAGTAGAACCAAAGACTTTCAAAGAATAGTAATCAAGGATAGAAGCATACAATTTTTCAAAGGGAGACAAACATGATATGACAGATGATGGAGTTCTATTAAAAGCATGCACAACAGTAAGAACTGCTTCCCCCCAAAACTCATTGGGATTCGGAGCAGATAACAAAAGGGAACGAGCAGTCTGAATAATATGACGGTGTTTCCTTTGAGCAACTCTATTTTGTTGAGGAGTATCAGTACAATTTGTCTGGTGGAGGGTGCCATCATAAGTAAGTAATTCAAAGAATTTGTTAGAGGTATATTCACCACCTAAATCACAATGAGGGCACTTTATAACAACATTATGCTGAGTCTTGACCATAACACGAAACATATGATAAATGTCAAAAAATTCAAACCGATTTTTCATAAGATAAATCCAAAAACAACAAGTGTAATCATCAAAAAATGAAACATAATATCTAGATCCACCTTTGGTGAGAACAGGTGATGGACCCCAAACATCAGAGTGAACTAAATAAAAAAGCGCATATGAAACAGAAACACTTTTACTAAACGGTAAAGCTGGAAATTTATCAAGTTTACAACATTGGACGATGGCCCCCTAAAATTATTCTTATGGGCTCTCCCCAATTTCGGACATTGTACTTTCCAATGACTTTTTTCTTTGCAAAAAGCACATTCATCATTACCAAGCCCAACCCTCCCTTGAGAATTTCTTTTTTGAACAGGAGCAGCAAAAACAAATGGAAGAGTTGAGAGAATTGCCTTATCTAACACAGTAGAGTGGATCTTAAGTCTGATTTCTTCTACCAACAATTCACTAACTACTGATTCAACATTAGGAAGAAGGGAATGGTGCAAAATACCCCCCTCGAAGACCCTCAAAATCATCACGAAGAGCTATTAGAAACCAAATCATAGTTGTTTCTCTCTCTGATCAATGAACGCTTTGAAAGCTTTCAACTCAGTTAATTCCATAAGAGCCAATTGATCCCACAAATTAGTCATTGTCGAATAGAATTCTTGAATGGTCATATTGTTCTGCTTAAGGGCCTTAATATCACTTTCCAACTGATAACGTTTTGCAAAGTTAGACTGAACATACAAATATTTCAAGTGATCACAAATATCTTTAGCAGTATCATATTTGGGTAGTTGCACACCTATAGACAACTCAATAGAATTATTAATCCAAGTAATGATTTTTGAATTACTAACTTTCCTTGTTTTCAAATCTTTTGCATATTTAGCTTCATCCCTTTTATCTGTAGGCTTAACAGAAGTTCTATCAACATAACTCCACATACCTTTTGCAATCAAAATTTTTTTCATCGCATAACTACAATAAGAGTAATTTTGTCCATTGAGGTGGACACTAACAGTTTGAAGAGAATCATCCTTAGCACTAGCCATAACAAATAATGACAGAAAAATACGACGAACACAATCACTGAGAAAAAAATAAATTACAGATAACCTATCAATAGTAGAGTCAACTAAGAACCCAAAAAAATCGTATTGGGAACAAAAGAGCAGAACCACGTCGGAAACAGAAGAGCAGAACCACACCGAAAACCGAAGAGCAAAATCGCACTGGAAATAGAGAGGTAGAATCAGGTCGAAAACGGAGGGAGAAAATTGGTATCGGTCGCAAAACGGGTACTAAGATGTGGACCACTTTACAGTAGATCATAAAATCAACCAAAGCTCTTTGATACCATATTAACAATGGAGGAAGAGGAATGAGAGAAGGAACCCACTAGGGTTTCATAAGCAAATGAACAAAAGTGTATAATGATAGAGTTACAATAACTATATATACAAGAGAATGAAAAAGTCTAAAATATTCTTACTACTAATATATAATAATATTATCCAACACTATTGAATAATAAGTTTGTTGTATTTGTGCATATCACATCAAAGGTTTTAAAGGTATCCTAAAGTGAATCTGCTAATAAATTCATTTGCATCTAATATTCATAATTTGGTGGGATGAATAGATCGTAATGCTTAAGCGTGATACACACACTTTAAATTTTCTTAACAATTATCATTGTCTTTATTATCATCTTCTTATTCTAGGTTTCTACACGACATTTCCACAACACAAGATCTAAGAGTCTTGAGGTTCAATTACGGTTGACAATGGATATTCACAGGTATAGATAGTACTCATACGGTATCCTATGTGTTGGATAAAAATTATATATATATATACCTTATCCATATCCGTGTGGATATCCCATTAACAGATATTTAGCCGGTTTTGAAGTATCTACGGCAATGGTGTCCCTGAGAGCGGTTGAGATGAGCAGTCGCCCAGGATCTCAATTATTTAGGGGCACCAAATATTTTTTATTTTAGTAATATTAGTTAGGATATATAGATATTAAAATATTAAAAATAATAAAATTATTTTCAAATAAAAAATTAACAATTGTCTCACTTGATAGAAGATTTGAGATGTATAGTATCCTATACATAAGAATATTTTTAATTTTGTCTAGTATTATAAGTAATGTTATTCTTTGATAATAACTTAAAAATATGTCGTAAACATCTTGAAATTTGTGAAAATGTGATAATTCTTTTAATGTTGACGGACAACTTTTTTTATTAAAAAAATTGAATTAAAATCAACCTATATAATATCGAATTACTTAAAGATATTTATTGGTCCCCCCAATGTATTTGCATCTTATTGAATAATATTGATCATTCATTCAACTTTTGCATCTCATGAAAAACAAATTAAATTGAAATTATTAAATTCTTATTGAAATCTACTAATTCTCATGAGAAATTAAATAAACTTGTTTAGATTGCTATCAAATTTTTGGACAAAAAGTGAAAATATTTATTTGAAAATCTTATTACAATTGAATTATTAATGATTATGATAAAAATACAAAAAGAATTAATATTTAAATAAATTCAAAGGCTTCATTTCTTTTATTCGGCTAAGGGACCTAAATTCCAAGGTCCGCCCCTCATATCCGGTATTAGAGGATATTAATGGGATATCATCCTTCAAATGGAAAAAATATTTATGCTAAAATTTTATTTTCTCAAATGGAATTATGTAGAATTTTTCTCAGTCTTTTGTCAACACAAAAAAAATATTAACATATAAAAAAATTAATATATTATCACAAATAAAATATATCACAAAATTTCATCAAACAAATAATATTAATACATTAACTCATAAACAAAAAACTAACTTAATTAATATCAAATATGAATACAATTACATCTGCTTTCATATCAATTAACTAACGGATAATCAAAATATATGATTATTCTAATAGGTGTTAAGCTATTTGTCGCAAATTTTATCCATAAATATCTACAATATTGATTTTTTTTTTGCCAACTTTAAGGTCAGTTATAGTTTTATCAGTGTACAAGGATTGCATCGTTGAAGAAGATGACTCTAATTTCATTAAGTTGAAAAAGTTTGATGGTAGCAATTTCTTTGTTGGGAAAAGATGTTGAAGGTTTCTTATGTGTAAGATGCTCCAAAATCAATGATCAAGAACAATTAGACTATTACATAAACTATACAGACCGACAAAAATGGAAAAATGACGATTACATATGCATGAGACACATTCTCAATGCGTTGTCAGATTTTTTGTTTGATATTTATCAGGAAGAAAATTATACTAAGGATCTCCGGGATAAATTTTAAGCAAACTACATGCTAAGTAGATGCAACAAGTAAAAATATTTCTTATTACTCATTTGAATAATTATAAGATGGTAGATAATAGGCATGTTATGGAACAAATGCATGAAATAGAAATGATTTTTAATAATTATAAACAAAGTTTAAATATTTGATTCGTTTTAGTAAGTTCGCGCATTTATCATTTTTGTCTTTATAAGTTTTTCTTTTCAATTTAAATTCAGAAAGTTCAATTTAGTTTTAAAATCATCACTGCCGTTAGTTGTTGTTAAAAAAAAAGTTTATGTAGCAAACAGATGAGTGATGTGCAGTTTGATGTGGCGGAGAAATAAATTAAATAATTAAATAATTAAATAATTAAAAATAAAATTAAGTAATTAAATTGATTAAAAAAGAAATGAAAAAAAATAAAGGAAAATTGAAGGTGTTATGTTTTAGTCCCTCCATCCAAAATCAGAAATAAGTTTGGGGATTAGGGTTTTCTCCTCATTTATCTATCATCGCATCACCATTACTAGATCACTAAAATCGAATCACCATCATTGCATTACCAACAAAAATTTGACAACTATAAAGGGTCTGCAAACAAAAACAAAAAATTAAATATTAAACTTAGTAAACGCAAACTATAACTACAGAGAATAAACATAAAAATAACATATTTAAGAAAAATTACTCACATCCAAATGAGGACATCTCAAAAATCGTCGTTTAAGGTTTTCATCAGTGTTAGAGATTAATATACGCATTTCTTTCCTACACCCACATTCAGACAATTGAAAATGAGTTGAATTTGTTGCAGACGAAGATGATGTCATGGTTAAACGAAGAAGAAGCATATAAAGATTTGAAGATGATGGTGATCAATGATGGTGATGCGATTGTTAGTGATCTAGTAATGGTGATGCGATGATAGAGAAATGAGGAGAGAACCATAATCCTCAACCTATATCTGATTTTGGATGGAGAGACTAAAATAAAACACTTTCGACTTTCCTTCATTTTTTTTTTCATTTTTTTAATCAATTTAATTGCTTAATTTCATTTGTTTAATTATTTAATTTATTCCTCTATCACGTCAAGCTGACACGTTACTTTCCGTTTTTCACATAAGCTTTTTTTAACGGCAACTAACGGCAGGCTGATTGTAAAACTTAATTGAACTTACAAGGTTTAAATTGAAAGAAAAAAAACTTACAGAGACAAAAATGAGAAAGTCGCAAATTTACAGGGACAAATCAAATATTTAAACCTTATAAACAACATATAATGCATATGTATGAAACCATCATTGTATCTATTAGATGTAAAAGTTAGTTAGAGTTAAATGTAAAAGTTAGAAAAAGTTAGTTTCTATAAGTGGTTAGTTTGTTAAATCTCTGCTAGCTCTATATATCATGTATAAGAGATTCTAACATGCTTCCAGAGCTAATTATTTTGCTAAGATCTTTCTAAAAAATATTGTTGAGAAAATTTTCATTGAATTTTAATTCTTCCTTTCCTTCACATTGTTGTTTTCTTTAATCCCACATAATCTTGAGAAAGAAGAGTTATTAACAAGTTTCAGAAGATATGATCAAGAAAAACAATGAGAACTGATGTGATTGGCCTCAATCACGAAAATGTGCGACAAAACAAAGGATTTGAAGGAAAAAGGGAAGAAGAAGTTTGAGAAAAGAAATTATCAATCTCATTTAGCACGCACGAATGGTAATTAAGGATCGTTAGGGAAAGGCCTAATAGAAGTACGGTACCTTAAAATTCACCCATCTAATAAATAACATTTATTGTGAACGATGATATTCTCAAAGATCTATCGAAAAGAGTTAGTATCAAAAAAAGCATTGAAGAGATTCATAGCAAATTAAGAAATCTTCGTCGGCCAAAGCTCATGGTCAGAAGTTACATGTAATAGGTTAAAAAAAACTGCTTTGGATGATGGAAAAAGACACAACAGAGATTAAGAACAAATATCCTGACAAAAAAAAAAATCAAAACAAAAAGCAAATCTTCATCAGAATCTTTCTTGTTAAGCAAACAAGAACTTCTTCAAAAGCATTCGGTGAAATTCTTCTTTTGATATTAGCCTTATTGACATTTTAGCTTCTAATTAACCACAAAAATAATCGATGGCTAAGCAAAACTTTTCTTTTAAGCCTAATTGACATTTTTTCTTTTGCCTTATGGTGGTTAAGCAACATAAGACCGAAGTTTTTGGCGTTTCATATTCATTTTAGTCGATGTTTTTTCTGACATTTCTTTCTTGACATTTTCCAAGTTGGAAAATTTAATAAACACATTCCAACTTACGGGAAATATTAGATGCAAAAGTTAGTTAAAGTTAAATGTAAAAGTGAGTTAGAGTTAGTTTCTACGTGGTTAGTGTTGGGAAAAAAACATAGAAAAATTACATGAATATAATCATAACACGAGAATATAACATGGAAATTCTAAATGTGGAGAAAAAAACACGACCGTTGTGAAATGACAACTAGAATATAATACTGTGTGAAAAAATTTACAACACAAACATTTCTCTAAGCAACACCATGACCCCAGTACACCTACACTATCCAAAGCAAATATTTGTGAGTTACATCTCACAAAACTATAACATAAGAGTATATATATAACTGGTGCATCTTGTAATGAAGAACTAGAGCCATATATATATAGTTTGACCTCCCTCTTCCTTTCAAAAACTAAGCAACATGAAACTTTTACAAGATAATTAATTTTCAAGCAAAACCAACAATTTCCACCTTTATTGAAATTGATGCATCTTCCGTTGTCTACATCGATAATTATAGTCAAAAAGAACTATCATACTCCACCATAAAAAGTATACTCCCCTTGAAGCTAAACATCTCTAAGAATTTTCACTTAAAGCTAAACCACTTCAAGTAATTCTTCTACATTTCGGAAACCAAACTTAAAATTTATGGGGCATCTTCCATGTCTTTATCAATAAGTTCTTCAACAATCGACATAATCTTACAGTACACCTTGCATCAATGTCAATCAATATTCTTCAATGTGCTAATCAACACCTTGTGTAATCATGACCGTATCAACACAACACTTACTTGAATTTTTCACTAGCCAAATATGATTCTTCCATCAAAAATCTATTTGTCAAACTTTACAGCAAAACTTAACATACTATAACCATGCACTAGGTAGATTCTCAGAAAAAAGAGGTGACCCACAAAAGGACCACTTAACAATCAAGTATTTCTTAGCCAAAACTTTTCCAAACAACACTATAACAGTGTCACCCTTCTTTTTTGACGTGGAATATCAAACAATACTACAACCATTGAGCATACTAAGAATTCTATTTCCTCAAACCTAACCAAAAACTCTTATACCAATTGTTGGGAAAAGACAAACATAAAGAAATTACAAGAACAAAATCGCAACACATGAATATGACATGGAAACTATGAAATCAAAGAAAAACCACAACAGTTGTCAAATGACAACCAGAAAATAACATTATGTGAATATTTTTACGACACATACACTTCTCTCGGAAAATTTCATGACCCCAAATACACTCACACTCTTTAAAAAAAATTGAGCAATGACCCCAAGTACACTCACATTGATTCATTTTGTAATCAAGAAATAGAGCCATATATATAACTTTGTCCTCTCTCTTCTTTAATAAAACTAAGCAATGTGGAGCTTTTACAATATAATTCAATTTCAAGAAAAACCAACGGTTAATTTGTTAACTCTCTATTATTTATATAACATATCATGTTTCGTTTTGTATCTTTTCTCATTCTGTCGATATATAGTTTATTTTCAATTGAAACATTCTCTCTCTTCAACTTCTATCAAGATTCATACTCTCCAACTAAGTAATTGAACTCAAGTGGTTAATGAGCTTTAGTTAATGACGAATCGTTCAAGAAAATCTGAGTTTGAATCCTAACTGGAACAATTATTGGCCAAACTTAAATTATCTTATCTCCCGATTGTATGTGCCCGATGGTTGTAAAGTTGTAGTTTAAGTGTGTTTATTTGTAATAAGTTATGATTTTGTATTTGTTTTTTTACTGAAACGAAAAAATATTTAATTTTCTTTTGACCTTTAAATGTTTGAATGTTTTTGCAAGTATATTTAGAACATTATAAAAAAATTCTTACAAAAATAATTTGAGGTTAATTAAATAAATATTTTTGGATTAAATAATGTTTTAGTCCCAATAAAATTTCAATATTTTGTTTTTAATCCTTATAACAATTTTCACCAACTTTTAGGCCAAAAAAATTTCATTTTAATTTTTAATCCCTTATTGTAGGTGAATTCATGTGTATCATATGAATTTGAATTAAATTTTTTTATAAAATTATTTAAAATAATTTAATAGAAATTAAAATTTGTATTTTTTTTCTAATCGTGCAACTTCCATATGATTAATACATCTTAACAATATTTATGAAATATTTAACAAATATTCACACTATGTCAACTGGCCTCTCCAATCGAAAGAACAATTTTATTATATTTTCTACATTACAAATCATTGTCACATCAATGAAGAGAAATCGATTACTATATAAGATTTTTAAAATATTTTAAATTTTTTGGTTACCTTTTGCAATCTATCAACACCGACACCTTTTAAGTAAGAAGAGCGACCACATAACATCTCAAATTTATAGGAGCATCTAATTTTATTTGTTTATATATAAAAAAAAATTACATTATGTTACAGTCTTGTAGTATTCTTTTACGTTCTAACTTAAATTGGATTTCTTGATTTTTTTCTTCTATAAATTCCATTTTAAATTTCAACATTTTTAAAACATAATAAATAAAATTACCAATTTACTATCATTGAATTTTCTTTTTACTTTTTTAGTAATTGTATTGTATTTTACTTTTTTTTCTTTTTAGTTAACTTTTTAATCACATGGGACTATAGGAGCGAGTTTCTTAATTTATTTTAACTATATGTCATTTTCTTATAAAAAATTGCATAATCTACTTATTCTATCTAATCTTATCTTTTGTAAAAGAAAGTTATCTATTATGAGTGTAAATAACTTTAATTTAAATTATTTTATAAGAATTTAGAGCTCTCTTTACATTTTGTAAGTTGTATTAGTGATAGAAAGAACCAAACAAAAATATTTATTTCCTTTATGCATTGTTACATCAATCATGTCGTGACTTTTCAGTTCAATATTAGTTAAATAAAAACTAATATTGCACTACAAATACAATAAAATAGATATACAACTTAGCACAATAGAAATACAAATAAATGAACACATTAGTAAAAATAAAATTATTGTTGTTCATCTTCTTCTTTATCTTTTCACCTTCTTCAATCTAATTTAATTTTGACAAAACAAAAAATTAATTAAAGAAATCACCTGTCTTGAATTAAAATCAGTCCATAAAAAAATTAAAATTAAGATCTTCATAAAATTAACAAAATCCCAAAATGTGTTAACAGTAAAACCTCAACACCATAGATTTTTTATCTTCACTCAATAACCCAACAACTTCATAACCCGATTTAATCTTCATCTCTAAAATAAAAACTCATAAATCAAAACTAAAAAAAAATCTCAACTTTCAATTAAAATAACTTGATCTATAACATTAAAAAAAACATATCTAGAAAAATCTCAACTCTATGAAGAAAATATGGTTAAATAAATTTTCAAAAATTTTACTATTAGCATCTGAATTTATTTTTAAGATAATTAATGTTTATTATTCAAATTTATGAATGAATTTTTTTATGTATATTTAAAATATTATAAAAATTTCCTTAAAAAATTAGAATTGTTTAATAAGAGATTAATTAAATTACATTTTTACATGTCAAAAGCTTAAAAATTTATATTTAATTGATCATTTGTTAAAAAAATTTAAATTCTTATATACGCTAATAATATTCTAAATATGACTGTAAAAAATTATTCAAAAATAAAACACATGAATTTACTTAAAAGAAGAGAATAAAAATAAAATTAAAAAATATATTTAGAACTAAAATTGAAGAATTGATATATAAAGGCTAAAAACAAAACATTAAAATTTTATAAGAATTAAAAATTTATTTAATCTTTAAAAATAAAGAGATAAAAATCCTATCCGTAAAAAAAAAGGACGATAATTGCAATTAATCTTAACAAAAATGACAGCTAACATTTATTTTATAATTAGATTAGATTAGTTTGTATTTAAGCACTATTTTGTACTAGTATGTAACTCCAAGGGAATTACATAATCGAAAAACTAGAACATAGACTCTATGATTAATAAGAGACGTAAACAAGCTAGTCGATGTGGCAAAATGATCATTCATATTCGTACATACATGTCTTTATTTATCTAAATTATTTTAATAGTTTACGATAAGTGAATATCGAATAGCTACATTAATTATTTTTTTTCTTTTATAATAACATAAAAACAAATATATGTTGCTTCACATACGTTTTGTGCTTGTGTGATCACTCTAGCCACATAAACACTTTTTGTCACGTTCTTATGAAAGTGAAATATCAATTATACCTATGGGCCATAAGATCCATACCTTTAGTACGTTCTTGTGAAAGTGAAATAATACTATATTTATAGGCCAGAATATCCATGCCTTTAACAGAGGGATTTTTTTAACAACAACATCATAAAATAAGGGTGAATTTTGTGTAGGTTAAATATATTTTTAATCTCTAAAAAATTATGATCTTTTAAGTTTAGTCTTTAAAAAATGTTATTTATTTTTAGTCTTTATATTGATTTTATATAGACTTTTTTAAAGGACTAAAAATATCAATTTTTTGTAAAAATATTTTCAAAATAGAAAACTAAAGTGAATAAAACAATATTTTAAGGGTTAAAAAGTTGAAATTTTTATAAGAATTAAAAATAAAATTTTAAAATATTATAAGGACTAAATATTTATTTTTTAATTATTAAAATTACATTTTTTTTTAGAGATTCAATTCAAAAATTAAAATACTACCTCCAAAATATTTAAAAGCTTATATGACACTACAAAACACTTCTAGTTGCCAAATACCATCCATTCATCTAAAAGATTTTGGGTCCCGACGATTGACAACCTTGTAGATCTACATTTTGACGTTTTGTAACGTAGGCTTGTTGCTCTTGAAAGTTTTGTTATCATACATTAATGTGAAACATTCCAACTTGTAGAAGAAGACACGGGAGGAGAATATATATGAAATTATGAATCATTAATATTTTGCTATATAGTTTGTTTTTTCTTCATCCTTTCGTCCAAAGGTAAAGGGGATCCTTAAAAGATTTTTCATTTAATTGAACCTAGTAAAAAAATAAAGTATAAATATTTTTTAGTATAAAAATTATTCAACCAATATTCACCGCAAGAAAATCAAACTTTTGTGGCGGTCAAAAGTCCTCCAACGGGCACCCGTAATAGCCACAAGATGCACATTTTAGTTAGCATTTGTGAGGGTTTAGCCCGCTACAAATGATAAAGTTATTTAAAAAACTAAGCGTTTGTGAGGGCTAAGGTCACCACAAAATCTGTCTTTTGTGAGGCTTAGCCCGCCACAAAATATCTCATCTATGAGGATTTGGGCTGCCACAAATGTGTGACTTTATTAAAAAAAAAATTTATAAAATTCGAAATTAATATTAAAAAATGATATTATTTATAAAAAATTAATATTAATATAATTTAAAAATTAAAAATTAATATTATATATAAAAATAAAAATATAATCTTAATATTAATTAAATTATTACTACCAAACAAAATAAAACATTCCAAAATTAATAAATTATGTCATACAAACCAAAAGTTAAACACACCATAATTAAATAATAATGTATAATATATTCATATATACCAAAAATAAAAATAACAAATATTATTCGAATACATGAATCATCATAATAACTACTTTGTGTTGGGTGGGATCACTCCCCAAGTGGAACCCACCAAGTTTATTAGTATTATTATTATTATTATTGAAATAAAAGAAGAAAAAAAAGGAATATATGGTTTATTGGGCTTGACCCATGTAAAGGAAAATAAAAGGAAGGAACGGTCCCTAAGGGCAAAAAGGCAAACAACCAAAACAACAACAGTAACCGCACTCACGGCACCAAGAGAAAAGGAAAGGAATTCAGTTCCGGTGGTGGTAAAGTAGTTTTACTTTCTCTGACAGTTATTTTGGCATACCCACTTTAGTGGAAGATTGTTATAAGGTTATTGTTGTTGATTGATATTCCCTATTGTTAATAGGAAGAGTGATTGATATTCCCTACTGTTATTAGGAAGACTCTGGTGTACCCATTAATTATTATAGTGGAAGTTTTACTGGACTAGGTCCCGTGGTTTTTATTCTCTCAATTTGAGAAAAGTTTTCCACGTTAAAAGTTGTGTTTGTCTCATTTTATTTTCTGCCAATTATTATTCTCCGTTTGGCCATTTAGCACAGGTGGAGGAAAAATATTCCGCATTATTGGAGGAAAAATTTTCCCAACACTTTGATCATTAGCTCCACTCCCTCCATCATTATTTGATGGAATATTATCCAACGACAAAAGTCTCTCAAAAGTATTATTAATTGGTGTTGGAAACAACATGGTTTGAAATTGCATTTCACCATCAAGTACACCACCACTAGTCTTCGACATAAACAACATGGACATCTCATTGACATAAACAACATGGACATCTCATCCCCCTTCATCTTCGACAATTTTCTGCACACTCGCAAAATTGAGAAACTCTTCAACCTTTTTAGCAAAACGTTGTTTACTACGGTCTATATATATGTGTGTGTGTGTATATATATATATATATATATGTTTATTCTGAAAATTAAATAAATTTTACACGATCATTAATAAGATCGATGATTTATATACAAATTGCTTTATTTTTCAAAAACATTATTTTGTTATTAACATCTACAAATTACTAAATAATAAATTATGACATACTTTATATGTCAATTAAGGGAGCATTTACAAACAATATAATAAATCATAATAGAGACTATATATATATATATATGTATAAACTAAAATAAAATTTTAAATGATGTTTAATGAACTTTTTCATAAAATAAGTCCTTATAAACAAAAATAGAGACGGTAAAAGTATATAAAATTTTGTACGAACTTAACTACAACTCTTTGTAATGACTAACATCAAATATTAATTTCATTAATTTTAATAATGTTTTTAAAAAAATAGTTACATAAAAATCAATAAGTTTTACATTTGTTTCAAATTTTTATTTATCATATATTATGTAAACAACATAACTTCTATTTTTTTTGGACAAATCTACTAACATTTTGAATGATTAACATTTTGTGTATTTTAAAAATAATATAAAAATATTTTATATTTATAATATTACATATTTTATGATTAGATCATTATTATAAATCTTTTTTTTCATAAGTATTATTTTGTTGCTAAAAAAATTACAATTTCTTAATAAAATTCTATTTTACTAACATAATAAATCATAATACCAAAAATAACTACAATAAAAAAATTACACTTCATCAACATTTTAAAAAATAGCTACATTTTAATTTTAGTATAAAGTTTACAATTTAAATATTTTACTAGTACTTTTTCTAACAAATCTTACTAATATTCAAGTTTAAAAATAATATTATACCCAATTTTAAAAATAATATATTCTACATTCTAAAATAAAATATTACGTCTAAAAATATTTTATAACCATATAAATTTTTTTAATAATAATTATATAAATTACTAATCTATATTTAAAATGCATGACATACTAACTTGATATCGGGTAGTGTCTGACTTGAAGCTTACAAACAACTAACAACTCTTCGCAATAAACACAATAGCACCAGTGTCAAAATAAAAATTAAATAATATCCATTAAATAAATAACTTCAAATAAAAAATAACATTAAAAAATAAAATATAAAATAAAAACTTACCGAAATTCAAGAGAAAAGGTAGAGAAAAAAGTTGGAGAAAAAATATTTGTAGAGAGAAAGTGGAGAGAAAATTCAGAGAGAAAATTTAGAGATAATGTAGAAATGAAAAAAATGAGAGGAAGAGTGATATTTAAAGGAGAACACTAGGCCTTTGTGGCGGTCTAGGTAGTCAAAAACGAATGCCTTTGTGGCGGCCTTTACCCTCATAAAAGTGTGATTTTGTGCCTGAAAAAACTCTTACAATGGACCAAAATTTCAGTAGGATTTTGTGGCGGCCTAAGCCGTCACAATGCTGCAACGTTGTGATTTTGTGAAGGCTTAGGCCGCCACAAAATAGTGCTGAAATTTTAGTCCATTGTGAGGGCTTTTTCAGCCACATATAACAATCAATTTGAATCTTAGTATTTGTGAGGACTTTTTTGGTCAATAATTTGTGAGGGTTTTTTTCGGCCACAAAATATTTTTTAAGTTGATCACAAAATGAGTGTTTTCTTGTAGTGATTTATCACAGATACATAAAAATAAAATAAATATTTATCATTGATGAATATTTTAAAAATACATGATAAATATTTGTCATTAATAAATATTAAAAAACGCGGAACAAATATTTTTCATTGGAACATAAAAAATATGAGACAAATATTTATCATCAATAATATATGAGATATATACAAATTATTAATTGCAATATTATTTGTACTTTTGATCAAATATATTTTACTTAAAAATGGAGAAAAGTAAAGTACTACAACTCATTATCATTATCAATTTTAATTTTTTTTTATCATTATCAAATTACAATAAATTAAACCTTTTATCTAAAGCATAAATAAGAAGAAAAAAAATTCAATTGATTTTCTTTAATTATTATCGATGAGAAAAGTCTACTAACGACGTGCACCCATACACAAAACACGAGTATTTTATTAGTTTTTCTCTTAAAATAAATACAATTTTTTAACAAGGGTATTTTTTTGTTTACATAAAATATATATTGGGTATCTTTATTAAGTTTATCTAATAAATAAGATAGAATTATTTAGTTGTCCATAATTTTTTTTAAAACATAAATTGAAATTTATTTAGTAGTGTCAATCGATCTTTTTTTAAATATTAAATTCGTTCAATACTTGTTTAGTTTTTTTTAATATATTTTGTTAATTTATAATATTTAAAAGTATTGTGTAAGTTTATTTTAAAAAATAGTATATAATTGTTTCACAATTGTAATTTTGTCTTTTAAATATGATATAGATTATATAATGTCATGATCAGTAGTGAATCTTGATAAATTTTATTGAGGCGGTAAATACAAAATAGATTATATATAACACATTTATTATTAATCTCATATATCTCACCTTGGTGTCTCTACATCGAGAAAAACCTTAGACAACGTTTTTTTAAGCATTAGACAGTGTTTACAAGTGCTATGCATTTCAGCGCTATTAAAGGTATAGACAATGCTGTAGCATTATCTAATGTAACCTATAACAACGCTTTTTAAAGAAAAGTGTTGTTGTAGGGTACATTAGACAACACTTTTCTTTAAAAAATGTTGTTATAGGTTACATTAGACATCGTTTTTCTTTAAAAAGTGTTGTCTAATGTAACCTATAATAGTACCTTAGACAATGCTTTTCTTTAAAAAACGTTGTCTAATATAACCTATAATAGGACACTAGACAACACTTTGCTTTAAAAAGTGTTGTCTTATGTAATCTATAACAGTACAAAACATCAACAATTCCTGTTATATATCTCATCAAATTTGGAAAAGAAGCACTTGTATCTCTTATATAAAACCAAATTCCTATTATATATATCATCATCTTAGCTGACTGAGCCAACTCATGCGCAGTCTTGTTACAACACGACTAATTACATTAACTGAGCGACCAATATATATATTTAAGGATAAATTTAACAATCAATACTATAGTCAAAGATAAAACAATCAATACAACATTGAATTAACAATTCGTCATATGATTCTTAATCTGAGCATGTATTGACACAAATCTTCCTTAACTTATGTTAATTGATCTTCAGAGTAACCCGGACATTTCAATTCATCACAGTACTGCAAATTAAATACAATGCAGCTAAGTTAAAATTAATCAAATGAAAATATCAAATATTGAAATAATATAAAATATATAGAATAAAACTAAATACCATATTTGGAATCACATTTTGATTTTAAGTGACAATCTCTTTCATGAACCTCATAAGATAATACCCACAATCTACGAGGACACTAGACAAATAACAATATATACATAAATGTAACGATTTATAAGACAAAACTTTAATCTCGTGTTAATTTTATACGACAAAAATTTTGTGATTTACAATATTTATAATCATACACCAAATGTAATAGATAGCTATATAAAACTTGTATTGGTCTCCACATAATCTTGTTTGATTTATTCTTCTAAAGTTGAGCTCCCCTTTGAGTGCGGAATATTTGGATAACTCTAACAAATATATATAAATGAATATACTTAGAATAACCACACATAACACAACCACATATATTTATATATGTTTTGATACAATTATATACTTACATATCAAGCATAAACTTCAATTTTGAGTGATTTGTATAATCACCATGTACGGAATCGAAATAATAAACTATTTCTAATGTTGCATTAATGACAATCAACACCTAATGCCTCCTAAAAAAATTCAATAAGCAAATCAAGTATACAAAGAGAAAATAATATACCAAAAATTAAATTTGAAATAAAATCTAACCCAAAATTATATGGTATAATAAACAACTTATCCAAATGATCTTAATTGTCTATCAGTACATCAACTACGTCATCTTTGACCCGAGTTGGATCAATTTCAAACATGGATATCTCATGGGGAGATATGAAAGAAAATTTGTTGACCAATTGACGCGGGCGCACCATTTTTTCATATAAGTACCTTAAATGAAAATATAAACTCAGGTCATTGATTCATTTATTAAAAAAATAATTCATTCATCTAAATTTATTTCTTGATGTTTGAAAAACTCTGTCATTTGCTCCTTACTAATAATTTCTACATAAGAAACACCAAAAATACATTTCTCCATTGGTATTTCATGCATGTCCGCATCTGTAAACATATTTGTTTCTACAAATGTTTCAAGACACTGCACAAATAGAGAAACAAGTGCACAACCCTTTTTAGGGGAAGACTTATGATGTCTTGATTTTACAAGACCTTATTTTGGTGTTGCAACCGTCTATTGCTAGGTCCAACCTTCTCATTTTGTCTGACTTGTTACAGCTTTTTGTTTTGAATCTAAAACATTGTGAAATTAAGTTTGTTAATAATTGATTAATGTTTAAATAGTAAAATATTAATTAGGTGGTTGTCCATAGCATTCCTCTTTACGATATATATCAATACACTTGCTTTTTTTTATGTGATTGACTTGTTCCCTCTAACAATATTCTTACCATTTACTTTGGATTTTACTGGAGTCTAGACAATTTGGTGTAAAAAATTAGAAATTTTAAGACAAAATAAAAATCAAAATTAGAAACATTAACTAAACATGTTTTTTAACATACCAGCATTTAGATAAATGAGGTTTATTGGCCAAGCCACATACGATTCTATGGCCTCTCCCACCACCCTTGCATCTCCAACTTCATCAGGTATAGGCAATGGAGCATCAAACTCTAAAGCAATATCAATTGAGACTCTCGCATAGCCAACATAGAGTGGTTTATGGTGTTGTATGTCTTCCAAAATGTTGTAAACCTTTCATTTACCAACCATGTGATAAGTAGGAGAATACAAATAGAGTACACAAGACGAGATGCCATAAATAAATAAATAATCAATATAAAGCTTTTAATGAACATTTTAGTTAGCATGATCATCAACTAGTTAAATAGTTCAACACTTTAATTCATTAATTAATTACCTCGAGAAAGTTATTCGAAACAACAAGATTGGAACTAACTTTATCGCTAGGGGTATGCATATTTTGTGGACAACTTTCTGATAAATTTTTATTATTGTCCTTGATTAACAAGTAAGGAACTTCGGCAGAATGCTCGGGAACATTTAATGCTTTATTAAGTATGTCTCTACAACTAGTCGTGTCTTGTGTCTCTCCTTGAGATAAAGTCTCCTAATTAACATATATTAATACGAAAAAGATAAGTTTATCGTGAAAATTTTGACAAGACATTAACAAATAAATAAATAAATAGTGTTATAATTAGTGTTATTATATACTTACACATTGTTCATATATTTGATGAACACCTTCCTTATCAGCTTCACGAGCAG
Organism: Cicer yamashitae; assembly: GCA_037974755.1. Lineage (NCBI taxonomy): Eukaryota > Viridiplantae > Streptophyta > Magnoliopsida > Fabales > Fabaceae > Cicer > Cicer yamashitae. Next base: position 4,262,452 of record JBBPBQ010000001.1, on the reverse strand, counting down.
CTTTCCACAATATATGAGGACTAATAGATGTTTTGTTAGATCTCGTCTCTTTTATTTAAACAACTAAAAAAATAATTATAAAAATTATATTCTATTGTTACCATATATATATATATATATATATATATATATATATATATATATATATATATATTTCTTATGTTAAATAACTTATTAATTAATTTCATGTTTTTCATGCAGTTTTAAAATTGAATTAATGTGCATTGTATGGACTCTATATTGATAACTTGAATGCATACTTGCGATTTGGATACACCCAAAATGTTGTTGTTTTTCCACGATTTCAAAAAGTCAAGTTGTTTGATGGTAAAACCAATTACAAAATGTAATGAATTGTACTTAGATCTTGTTCAACGCTGACATCTCTAAGACCGTTGAGTTCAAACTCAAGCAAACATTTAAATAAAAATCAAGTCCTACTTACCAACTATTTTGAATTTTTATTTGGCTTAAATACTTTTGATCCCTTAACTTAGTTTTTACATTCAGTTTGGTGCTTTAACTCTAAAATGAGTCATTTTGGTCCCTTAACTTATCTAAGTTAATGAAAATTCATCCTTTATATCAAATAGACCTAAACAATGTTAAGTGTTGATGATATGACATTTGGCGTATATTTAAGGTTTATGTTAATTTCCTTCTTCCCAAAATCTTGTTCATATTTCTGCAAAAAAATTAGAATAATCACACATCGGTCTTCCTCACATCTAGGAAATTTGGGGAACCATGGTTCAAGATGGATAATCACCCATTGCAGAAAACCCTAAACCCAAAACATGCTCTATCTTTAAACCCAAAACAACATATAAAAACCCCAAATATCAAATACGTATCTAGAAAAATGAGTTTTGGTTTATGCACATGGAAATGCAATCTAAGACACTTGTAGAATAAATGTCAAATGACAAGCTCCTTGTCTAAGAAAAAGGGATGTCGTTGTTTTTGGACCACTCCAAATGGACATAGATGTTGGAAAATTAGTTAATTCATCATTAATTAAATTAAAATGATTATTGAGATGGAGAATGGAATTGAAGGTTAATTACATAAAGTCAACACATCATGCAAAAGTGGTAAGAACATAATAAACCAACTTCTACCGTACATAATACAGTTGTCTTTTATTTCATGTCTCACTATTTTAATTTTTAAACCCTAAATAAAATAATATTTCTACATATACATTTTAGAGTGACATGTCATATTCACCTAACATATAAGTTTGACTTTGACTAACAGTTTGGATGGAAAGGACGAACTTGCATTTATAGATATAAGTCGAGGGACCAAAATGACCTGTTTTAGAGTTAAGGGACCAAACTGAATATAAAGATTAAGTTAACGGAAAAAAAATATATTTAAACCTTTTATTTGTATTTATTCATTATTGATTATTATCTTTATTTTAATTCATTAGAAATGGAGATAACATTGGATCAGCTACTTAACCATTGAGTCATATTTATGATACTTCTCAGTTGAGTTAGAAGAAGATTTTAAATAAAAAAAATCTCAATGCAAGACTATAGAGGAACTTAGAGAGAGAAAGGTAGGGAGAGAGAGATGGAGAGACAAAGAGGCGAGGATGGAGAGGGAGGGAGGGAGGGAAATGGATAGAGAGAGAGAGAGAAAGGGAGAAACTGGAAGAGAGGGAGGGAGTGAGTGATAGAGAGAGAGGGAGACGGAGAAAGGAAGGCAGAGAGAGAGTGGGAGAGATAAAGATGGAGATGGAGAGAAAGAGAGGGAGATAGAGAGTGAGGAAGGGAACCAGATAGAGAGGGAGATTGAGAAAGAGGGAGAAATGGAAAAGGAAAGAGAAAAAGAGAGAGGGAGTGAGTGAGAGATGGAAAGAGATAGAGATGGAGAGAGAGAGAAAGGGGAAGGGAGGGAGGTTGATCGAGACAGATAAGTGGGAGAGAGGGGGGAAGGAGACAGAGAATGATGGATAGAGAAAGATATGGAGATAGATAGAAGGGGGAGGGAGGGAGAGGGACACAGAGAGAGCGAGAGATAGAGGGGTGAGGGAGAGGGAGATAGAGAAGGAGGGACAAAGAAAGAGAGGGAGAGAGGTAGAGGGAGAAAAGGAGATTGAGAGAAAGGGGGAGGGAGCGAGAGAATGAGGGAGGGAGAGAGAAAGGAATGAGTGAGAGAGGGAGACAAGGATAGAGAGAAAGATAGGGAGAACGACAGAAAGGGAGAAAGATAGATAGAGATAGAGAGAGAGTAAGAGGGATGGAGGGAGTGAGAGAGGAAGTGGGAAAGAGAGAGCGAGAGAGAGAGAGAGATGGAGGAGAGGGTGGGAGGGAGAGAGATGGAGAAAAGGAGACAAAGAAGGAAGGACAGAGAAAGATAGGGATGAAGGGAAAAAGGGTGGGAGAGAGGGTGAGATAGATAGAGGGCAGAGAGATTGAAGGAGATAGAGGGAAAGAGGGAGAAAGAAAGAGGCGAGGGAGGGGGAGAGAAATAGGGTGGGACGGAGAATGAGGAATAGAAGGAAAGAGGGAGAAAGAGAGGGAAGAAGTGAGAGGGAGGGAGAGAGAAAGAAAGGGGGATACTGAGAAAGGAAGGGAAATAGGGAGAGAGAGAGAGATTGAGGGAGGAAGGGAGAAATGTAGATAAAGATAGAGAGAGATGGGAGATAGAAAGAGGGAGGATTAGGGAGAGAGAGATGGGAGATAGAAAAAGGGAGGGAGAGGGAGAGAGATGAGGAAGATTGAGATGGCGAAAGATACTGAGCATTAGAGATGAAGGAATGGAGAAAGGCAGGTAGAGAGATTGAGGAGGGGGAGAGTGAGGGATGGTGAGAGAGAGGGGGAGAGGGAGACATAGAAGGTGGGAGAGAGAAAGAGAGAGATAGAGGAAGGGAGGGAGAGAGATCGAGAAAGAGAAGGAGGGGTAGTGAGAGAAAGGGAGACATATAAGGAAGGAGATAGAAAGAGTGGGAGGGAGGGTGGGAATGAGAGAGAGAGACAGAGAGAGAGGGAGGGTGGGAGTGAGAGAGATAGAGAGAGGGAGGGAGGGAAGGAGAGTGATAGAGAGAGATAGGGAAGGAGGGATAAGAGAGGGAGATAAAGAAGGAAGAGAGAGAAAGATGGG
>JBBPBQ010000001.1:4247531-4258704 GCA_037974755.1 Cicer yamashitae | reverse complement strand
AGAAAGAGGGAGGGAGAGGGTAAGAGAGAAAGGGGCGGAGAGGGAGAGGGGGGAGACATAGAAAGAGGGGAAGTGTGAGACGGAGAGAGAGGGATAGAGAAGAGGGATGGAGAGAGAAAGATAGGGAGGGAAGGAGGGAGAGAATGAGGAATATAGAAATATAAGGAGAGAGAAAGGGGTTGAGAGAGGAAATGAGATAGGGAGGTAGAGGGAGAGAGGGGGAGACATAGAAGGAAGGAGAGACGAAGAGAGAGGGATAGAGAAGGAGTGAGGGATGAAGAGATAGTGCGGGAGAGAGATGAAGAGATAGTGCGGGAGAGAGAGATTAAGGGAGGGAGAGAGAAAGAGAGATAGGGAATAAGGGAGATAGAAAGATTGGGAGGGAGGGAGAGAGATAGGGAATAAGGGAGATAGAAAGATTGGGAGGGAGGGAGAGAGATGATGACAGAGAAGGACGGAGAGAGAAAGAGAGGAAGGGAATGAGTGAGAGAGAGGGAGAGATACAACGGCAGATGAGGGATGGAGCGAGAGAAAGAGGTAGAGAAAGGTAGGGAGAAGGAGAGTGAGAGTGATGAGAGAGGAAGGGATGTAGAGATAGATGGAGATAGGGAGAGAGAGAGAAAGAAAGATAAGGAGGGAGGGAGACAAAGAAGGACGGAGAGAGAGAAGGAGGGAGGTAGACAAAGAAGGAGGGAGATAGGGAGACAGGGAGTAGGACAGAGAATGTGAAATGGAGATAGATATGGAGGTAGAGGAAGGGAGATAGGGTGAGAGAGATGGAGAAAGAGGGAGGAAGAGAGATAGAGATGGTGAGGGAAGGATGGAGTGAGTGTGAGAGGGAGAGAGAGAGAGAGTGAATGAGTAAGAAAGGGAGAGGGAGAGATGGGGATGGTGAGAAAGAGAGGAAGGGAGAGAGAGAGGGAGGGTGAGAATGAGAGAGGGAGACGGAGGGAGGGAATGAGAGATAGGGGGAAGAAGGGAAAGGAAGGGAGCGAGAGAGATAAAGGGAGAACATGGGAGGGAGAGAGAGGCAGAGATAGGAAGGAAGAGATGGAGATGGAGAGAGAGAGAGAGAGAGAAAGAGAGGGAGGAAGGGAGAGAGTGGGAGAAACAAAGAGAGGGAAAGGGAGAGAGAGAGAGAGAGAGAGAATGGAGAGGTAGACTCGATCAATGAAGCAGGGAAGAACGACCCAAAATTGAATAACTTGAGCTAAAGCTGCAATTCAACAAAAAAGGAGAGCTCAAAAACCGATTTAATCAGAATCTCATCTTCTCCCTTATCACAAATTGTGAATTCCTTATTTTAAAGATTTTTATATCATTTGAGATTGGGGGATTAAATTTTTATTACAAATTTTGAAATTGTTTCGTTAAAAGGGAATTAAAGAAAAGAACTAAAATAGTGAGGAAAAAAAGGAAATTTAGCACATAGGGATTTCATTGAAAATTTCAGCTTATCTCTGTTAATTAGAATGTGGATGCAATTTATTTTTGGTTGTGTGATGTTTGTGAATGAATCATATTTTGGAAAATTTGATTAGATGTGCAGACCTTAATTTAAAATCAATATGCTTGTCGAGCACAATTTCTGCTCGTTACTTCTACTGCCTCTGATACGTATGTGAAATTGTGAGTTCTGTTACATTAACTTCTTCTAGCATGAGGGTTTTGGGCACTTAAATTCTTTAAAGAAACTATTTTGGGTTATTATGGATTAGGAGAAGTAGAGTGTGAGGAAATGGAATTTTCGCATATAGGTGTTTTAAAACTACATTCAAATGATTCTTCATGACTCTGACGTTGTTACCATTTTCCTGACTCCAATGTTGCTTCTAATTTTCTGCCTATGGCTCCAGTTTTGAATTACGGACTTAGAATTAAATTATTATGGATTTAGTACATCGCTAAATTATGTATAGTTGTTGTTGATGAATGATGTATTGCATACATGACATAATGGAGGCATTTCATATAAAACATCTTAAGTTCAGTATAGTTTCATTAATCAGATCATGCATGACCTTATTCACGATGGGACATTCAAGTTGTTTTAGGCATGGAATAACAGGTAAATGAGAACAATCAGGACGCTAATTAGGGTTTGGCCAGACCACCCTTAAACAATCAGGACTCAATTATCTTGGTGACCAACATCAAGATATTGAGCGACTTTTCCTTATTCCAAAGGAAAAGATTCGAGGACTTGCATATGTTGTTCAGTATAAAAAAAAAAAAAGAAACAAAGAAAGATTATTATAAGTAAAACTTTTCTGAAAATTAAAAGTAAAAGTTTCAACTTGAGATGCATAATTTTTTTTCATGTTTTATACATATTTATGAAAGAAATTCTTTGAGATTGTCCCTCCCGTTATTTTCAGAGCTCACTGAGATATTTTTATCTCACCCCATTTATCATTTTTTATTTAGCAACTGGAGGAATGTGATATATGAATTTAGCATCAGAAGATCAGTTCCAGATTTGTGGAATTAAAATTTGATGTTTTATTTTATGATGTAATCAGACAATCGTAGTTTATTTTCAAGATGTAATATTTTACGAATCTACTAAACAAGTTGTAAACTATATTTATGAATGTAGTTTTCAGTTATGTTGGTGATTCTAATTTATTATTCATTATTAGTTACCTCTGTTTTATTAAGGTGTATGGGTCCAACTGGCAATTGGGAGAAAATAAATATTAAGAAATTTTGAAGTGAAGATTATTTTGTCATCATATACACTGCTAGAAATTTCAGCTTTAGTGACCAATAAATCGATTGATATTGTTTTAAAATCGGTCGTTGTGGCTCGTAGCGATCGAATCAGCGACCTTTTAAATTTTGTTGATAAACTACTAGTCGCTAGTTGTTGTGACCAAATCAGCGACCCAAATTTTGTGACCGATTTTGTGACTTAATTTGGAGATTGGATTAGTGACTAAAGTTTGAGACTCATTTGGCAACCATTTTGAATTAATTTTCTCTGTCATTAGTGACTGATTTAGAGACGAAATTTGTGACTCAAATTGTTATTTTTATTAAACCATTAAAAAAATTAATCTGATTTCAATATCTAAAAAGTTCATACACCAAAATCATTTCCAAAATCATTTAAATGTATTAATCATATCAATGTATATTACTAAAGAACTTAATATATTTAAGTAATATTTTTAAGTACTCAAAATAATACGGATAAAATTTTAGTTTAAATATAATATATTTAGTCATAACAAATTGCAACATATTTGTTCTTCAGATTAACTTATCACTATCCATCTAACTCTTTATCATCGTGATCACGAGCGTCATTGTCACTAATCTCATCATCAAAATCACCAGCTTCATGATCACCAATCTCATCATCATGACCACCAACATCATTATCACCAATCTCATCTTCATAAACTTGATCTCTAGTATACATTACCAAAAGCTAAAATCCGGTAGTGTACTTTGCTGATAGTTTTCTGTCCTTGGTGTTGTTGAGCTTATTATCTGTGTACATAATTATAGGGCAAAGCAAGATATTTATGGCATGCTCACATTACAAAAGGCAGACAACCAATTGGTAATCATGATAAATTCAATTTACCATGGGCATAAAGCATTCACAAAACACGTACATAATCCAAAAATACATTCCAATTAATAGCTTAAAGATAGGATCTCGAGACCAACCTCAACACACTTTTTAGATAGCACCAAATGCCCAATCCGCCCAACATCACTAGCACTCAAGGTCTTTTGAAACAAGGGAGTTATTACATAATTAGAGCTTTGGGAGTTATTACACAACGTAATAATCAATGTGATTTGAAGGATACTTTATAGATATTTGTTGTCGCTCCAGATTAGTAAACCTAGGCCAGTATCGTGGCAACAACTGATTTCTTCCTCGGGCATTTGCTCGAGGTCGCCTATTGCAAACCTAAGCTTCACCAGATGAGTCAGGAGCTAAATGCATAGTGCCACTAAATTGGTTGCCTGGATGGGGTGGAGTTAGTTTGGGATGAATTCAAAATACCCAAATTTGACAATTTCTTTCATTTAGGGATGAATAAGTTACATATAAACCAAATGGTTGAGAAGATGAATCTTGCTTTAGAGAATGAGGTTGTTGGCACATATTTAAACACGATCCTAATTTGTCTTCATTCTACATTCCTACAATACACCAAAGTATCTGGTTATGTAACCATCTCCTTCTTTTTAATAGATTCATCTACCTTCTAAATTTGATAACTGAAAAAGAAAACAGTTAAGAGAAGGTCAAAGCATGCATTACCATTCATAAGAACCATTTCCCTTGAACCAAGTTTGACAGAGAGAGAAGGAGGGAGAGAGAGACATAGAGAGAGAAAGAGAAAGAGCGGGGGAAGAGGGAGAAAGAGAAAGAACTTAGAGGGGAGGGAAAGGGAGAGAGAGGGAGAGGTAGAAAGAAGAAGGGAGGGAAAAAGAGAGGAAGGGAGGTAAAGGGATAGAGGGATGAAGAGCAAGAAAGGGAAGGATGAAGAGAGAGGGAAAGAAAGAGAGAGAAAAAGGGAGAGAGATACAGATAAGGAATGAGAGAGATTGAGGGAGGGAAGGAGAGAAAGATAAAGAGGGAGAGGGATATAGAGAGAGAAAGAAAGAAATGAGAGGGAGAGGGAGAGGTAAGAGAGAGAAAGATACAGAGAAGGAGGGAGGGAGAGAGAGAGAAAGGGAGAAAGATATAGAGAGGGAGAAAGGGAGAGAGAGAGAGAGCAAGAAAGAATGGATAGGGGAGGGAGAGATGTAGAGAAAGAGGGAGAGGGAGGGAGAGATGTAGAGAAAGAGGGAGAGGGAGGGAGAGAGATGGAGACAAAGAAGGAGGGAGGGAGGGAGAGAGAGTTAGAAATGGAGAGATGGAAGGGAGAGGGAGAGGTAGAGAGAGAAAGACAGAGAAAAAGGGAGAGGAGGGAGAGAGAGATAAAAGGGATAGAAAGAGGGAGGGATGGAGAGAGAGATTGAGGGAGAGAGGGGGGATGGAGAGATGGAAAGAGAAAGAAAGGAAAGGGGGGAGAGGTAGAGAGAGAGAAGGAGAGAGATTGAGGGAGAGAAAGACACAGAGTGAGAAATGAGAGGGGATGGAAAATGAGGGAGAGGTAGAGAGAGGAAGACAAAGAAGGAGGGAGAAAGAAACAGAAGGAGAGAAGGAGAGAGTTGGATGGAGAGAGACAGAGAAAGAGAGAGGGAGTAGGGGAGAGAGGGGGAAAGAGAGAAAGAGAAAAAGGGTGAGAAATTAAAATACTCTAAAATTATGTACAAGAGTAATTAAAAAGACAACATTTTTAACTCTAAACATATTAATTTCACAATCTAACTCTTTGCTCAAACCCATTATTTAGTTAACATATGAACTTTTTTACAACTTTAACAACTCTAAATTTTTTTGTAAAATTTCAACTTCAGTTCAAACTCATTTATTTGAAAACAACTCTTTACATAACTCAAACACATCAAAAATCAAAATTTTTTTGTTAACCATTACTAACAACATCAATAACAAGGATAATTTTTTGTTGTTGAAAATAACACACTCAACACCACCACCTCCCTAATTTCACATTAAACAAAAGCAATCAAATAAAACCAACAAAACATTATCTTCCCTTGGGAGAGAAGGAGACTGGAAGAGAATGAGAGGGAGAGAGGGTGAAAGAAGGAAAAAGGGAGAGAGAGATACAAAAGGAGAGACGGGGAGGGAAAGAGAGAGATGGGAGGGATATGGAGACATAGAAGGAGGGAAAGAGAAAGAGTGGGAGAGAAGGAGAGAGAAAGAGATAGATGGGAGAGATAAGGAGAGTGAGAAACGGAAGGAGAGAGGGAGAGAGAGATTGAGAGAGGGAGAGAGAAGGAGTAAGATAGAGAGAGACAAATAGAAAGAGGGAGGGAGACACTTAAAGAAGGAGAGAGAAGGAGGGAGAGAAAAGGAAAAAATACTCGACAATTCAAAATTATCCAACGACATGATAATTCCAAAATTAAATCTTTTTCACATAAAAAAAAAAAAAAACTTTACAACCAAGTCACACATTATTTATTTAAAACTAAATAAAAACGAACATTTTCCAATCTACACATACGTATACTCGATAGTTCAAATCTTTTTATCTTTTAAGTTATATCACTCAACCATTAGAGCACCAAAAATTTGAGTTAATAAAATACTCTAAAATTCTTTTTTAAAATCAATCCAAGAGTAATTAAAAGAGAACATTCTTAACTCTAAACATATTAATTTTACAATCTAACTCTTTGCTCAAACTCATTACTTAGTTAAAATATGAACTTTTTTACAACTCTAAATTTTCTTGTAAAATTTCAACTTCAATTCAAACTCATTTATTTGAAAACAATTCTTTACATAACTCAAACACATCAAAATCAATTTCTTTTTGTTTTTTTTAACTATTACTACCAACATCAATAACAAGGATAATTTTATTTTTTTTTTGAAAATAACACACTCAACACCAAGACCTCCCTAATTTCACATTAAACTAAAGTAATCAAACAAAACCAACAAAACATTATCTTCCCTTGGGAGAGAAGGAGACAGGAAGAGAGTGGGAGGGAGAGAGGGGGAGAGAAGGAAAGAGAGATAGGGAAGGAGAGAGATTGAAGCAGGGAGATTAATGGAGGGAGAGAGAGAGAGGGAGGGAAGGAGAGAGGTAGGGAGAAAGAGGAAGAAAAGGAGAGAGTGTGACACCCTAAACCCCAAAATAACATATATATATATATATATATATAATAATTTTATACTATATTATTTTAGGAAAATTCGCAGCGGATAAGAAAATTTGTTTCTAAGGAAATAAAAACTTTTATAACTAATTTAGGATATCACATTTCTCAATTTAATTACAAAAACTTTGTAGTACTTTTAAGGTTTTCATACAAAAAGTTGTTTCTAATTAAATAGATAAAATACAATTTACAACACTTAATTCCCAGTATCACCTATCAGAGCGGGGTTTCTCCCAAACTTGAACTTTAAGACTCATTAACCTGTAATAACTGCGATTTCGCAAACGCAAGGTCAAGCCAGTCAAACACAAACAACGAAGGAGGTGAGTTTTGAAATAATGTTGGTTAGGAGGCTTGATACTATGCCACCATCCCGGTGGACGGACAATTCAAATTGGTCATGTCTTCATAGATCCCTCAACTCAACCCGAGACACCTATACACAACAGTCGAGGTAAACATGTGTTGCGTGGTAGCTCCCAACATTTGAAGTGCTACCTCTAAGTCACCTAGGAATTCCCCACCTGAATACCTTCAAGGTCTAACAATCTTGCCTTAAGGCTCAACAGTAGACCACCACGATCAGGCTCAATTCAGTTGTACTTCCTCGAAATCACTAGGCTTGTCAGGCCCTACCTATATGATGACAAAATAATCTCCACTTCACAAATTCTCAATATTTATTTTCTCCCCTCGTTAGCCTAGACTACTCCGTTAAGAGCATCATCTTTAGCACAAGTTGGAATCATCACTATTTCATCAATTATGGGGTACTTCAATATTCCCATCACAATTTTATAATATCATTAATCATACATAATCATGATTATCATATAAACTCATCACAAATTTGTAACAACACTATCATCAATCAAACATCATCATTATCATCACATAAACATATGTCATACAATGCATCCATCTTTTATTATCACATCACATAAATTGGTCCAATCAACCATATGCACAGAATTTCATTCAACATCGAACATCACAACAGTATCAAATATCAAATACCACACAATTATCGAAAATTAAATCAATCAGCACCTTATAAACATTTATGTTTAACATTTTAATCTCACAATCCTCATATTTTCACATTAATTAATTTATCTCTCAAAGGACTACTGCTATACGTAGTGAGCCCCAGATGAATTATTGAGAAATACGGTTTTCCCGTTCATCTCACAGTATATTATACTCATCAATTCAAACGCTCTCTCACCCCTTACCTTATTTAGACGCTTTCTCAAATACAGAATTCAATGGAAATTTTCAACAGCAACTGCAGATCGACAACGTACAACAAGCAAATCCAAATAACGGCGAGTTCACAAAATCATTGAGACGTGACTGATAAATTATAAGGAGCATAAAAATAAATGTTAAATAATTAATAATAATTTTAGGAACAAAAATGGAGTCAAAACGACGAGAAAAAACTGCAGAAAAAGTCTCACCGATTCGTCGGAGCGCCGGAAGGGTCTGACGTCAACTTCACCAAAAAATACAAATGAGTAGTGCTGTTTGAAGGTTTCGACGAGAGGAATCCAAAAACGATGCCAGTTTTTTGAGACGACGAACGTGGTGATCGGAATCGGCCAAAAACAGCTCGCCCAACGAAAGAAACGCAGCTGTTTCTGATTAAACGGAGCCACGATCGATAAAATTGATGCCAAAAATGTACTTAGTGGCCGACTTTGTGTGGTATAGAGGTTGAGATCGTTTCAAAATGCCAAGGAATTGGTGGGATTGAATTTGAGAGAAAAAAGGTTTGCTGTGATTTGACTGCGATTAGTCTGATTTTTGTTTGTTTTATTTTTTTTAATTGCAAAAGTAAGGGTGCAGATAGCAGATGTATAGGTACAATAGTAAAACTGTAATGCCCAATACAGGTAGTCAAGTCTGAGACAGAAATAGGGGTGTAATGAGCAACTCGCAGGTGTAGGAAAAAAAAGTCCAACCAGTAATAGCCCAAATTAATATGCAGAAGTAGAAAATATGGGTGTAAACGGTGGTCTGATCCAAAATTCATTTTCTAGTATTTCTAAAAGCCCTTAATAAATAAATAATTTATTTTACTTTTCTAGAAATTTTTTCTCCAAAATACTCATTTTAATATAATATTATTTATCCTTAACATAGATAAATCTAATTTTAACCAAAACTCTCATATTCAAAATAATAACTATAATTATTACTATAACATTTTTCAAAATAATCACATAAAAATATATCATCTTATAGAATAGTCGAAATGATAACATAAATAAATATAACATCAACGATTTATATTACTTAATAAATCAAAATAAATATGTATAAAATCCTCATACCATAGCAACTATTTAAAAATAAAGAAAATCAATATTAAAATTACTAATATACCAAGATAATTATTTGTAAAATAAATAATTAAAATAACACATATATATAAATAATTAAATATAATTATGTGCACACTTAACATCAGTTAAAGAAAATTTTTATTATAAAATTTGGGGTGTTACAGAGAGTGAGAGAAAGATAGGTTAAAAGAGAGATTGATGGAGGAAGAGAGAGAGTGGGGGAGGGAGAGACAAGGGAGAGAGAGAAATACAGGGAGATAGAGGGAGAGAGAGATAGAGAGAGAAACATAGAAAGAGGGAGGGAGACATATAAAGAGGGAGAGAGAATGACGGATAGAGGAGGAGGGAGAGATAGAGAGAGAAACAGAGAAAAAGGGAGAGATACTCGACACTTCAAAGTTATCCAACCACATCATAATTCTAAAATTAAATCTTTTTCACATTAAAAAAAAAACTTTACAACCAAGTGATACATTATTTATTTAAAACTAGATAAAAACGAATATTTTTCAATCCACACATACACATACTTCAAATCTTTGTATTTTTTAAGTTATATCACTCAACTGTTAGAGCATAAAAAATTTAAGTTAATAAAATACTATAAAATTCTTTTTTAAACTCAGTCCAAGAGTAATTAAAAGAATAACATTTTTAACTCTAAACATATTAATTTCACAATCTAACTCTTTGCTCAAACTCATTACTTAATTAAAATATGAACTTTTTTACAACTTTAACAACTCTAAATTTTTTTTATAAAATTTCAACTTCAATTCAAACTTATTTATTTGAAATCAACTCTTTACATAACACAAATAAATCAAAAATCAACTTTTTTTTTAACCATTACTAACAACATCAATAACAAGAATACATTTTTTTTTTTGAAAATAACACACTCAACATCAACACCTCCCTAATTTCACATTAAACCAAAGTAATCAAACAAAACCAACAAAACTTTATCTTCCCTTGGTTTGAGAGAGGGAGAGAATGAAAATGTTTTCATTTTATTTCACTTTTCTCAACAACAACAACAAGCATTTAAGGATTGGTTAAAAACTCAAAAATTTCATCCATCTCCCCACACATAAAAAGTCTACGCATTTAGAAAAAAGGGGAAGGAAGTAAGTGTCTCAAATCAAATAAATTAACTCACAAGCACCACCTTGTAGATGTTAAAAATATAGTTGAGAATATGCTTAGATTGTAACAATAGGAACTGTAATGGCATTAAGGCATTTCAAAACGATGGAGGAAATGAAATAAATTGTAAGGAAAAAATACATAAATGAAACTAGTATAGTATTAGCATTGTACGGTAGATGTAGCTCCTCTAAGCATATTCATGGAGGAATCATGGTAAAAATCGAAAGTGGAATCTTTTTTGTCAAAAGTGAGCCATCAGCGAATCACTCAAATTGAATTGCCAGAACTTCTTGGTTGCTCTGGTTGTACCCTACCAATCATGAAAATGACCATAGATGTTTTAGGTGAACCAATGTTGATTTGACAACCCAAACTCAAAATTTATTAAAAAAAAAACTATTCTTGTGAAAAGTCTGATTTTATTTTTGTTTGCATCATTTGTGGTCCATTTTTTGTTCTCTGAATTTGTGATTTTGAGCCATTCTCCCTTCTTCTTTACTATTGCTTCTAGAGACCCCATGCATTTTGAGCTCTTTGACTTCTCATATTAGATTCTCAATATCGCAGAAGTTGAGGCCGCATCTGTTGTGCAAACACACAAGAACTCTCACTTTGGTGTTCAGGGTTTATATTGCTTCTTCAAATCAAGCCAAAATAATCTTTCATTGTTTTACATAATCAATATATATTATAGGATTTTTTTCTAAAATATCCCTTTTTTTTTCCACTTTCCCAATCTGCCATACTTTGAATTTTTTTTTTCATTCTGTCCTACTTTTTAGACTAAACTGGAGGTCGCAGTGTGGGGGTGCGACCAGCTGAAGGCCTGCAAATTTTGGGCTCAGTGGGAGGTCGCTGGCTGGGGGTGCGACCCCCTACTTGGTTTTTTTTTTTTTTTT
>JBBPBQ010000001.1:4231112-4246112 GCA_037974755.1 Cicer yamashitae | reverse complement strand
TACATATCATATTATTAAAAATTATTGCTCTTGAGTAGAAAATTGTTATGTCTCTTCAATCAAATAGCTAATGTCTGTCTTAAGGTGAAATTACTTCTGTTTGGCCATTTTGGGAAGCAAAATTTAATTTAGATAGCCATATGACGTGAAAGAAGTACATAATTGTGAAGAAGCTATGTAAGCTATTTTTATTAGGCCATCATTTAGCTTTTCTTTGAATTTTAGATTTGATTTTACACTCTTCCCTAGCAAGATAAATGAAAAATGAAATATGAACGTTAAATGTGGTCACCATTAATAAGTCATAAACTATTGGTTTTCTTTTATTATGGGATTGTATGGTCCTATGAATATAATGCTTTAACATCCTTAGTAACTCAAAATGAACCGTAAAGGTCTAAAATTCATTCTTGTGTACTTGACAGACAAGTGACAAATAACAAGGGAGGGTTGTGTCGGATCTGATCAGCGATGTTTCTAAGGAATTTTTTTTTTTGGATGGGTTTAATTTCAATTGTATTAATTTGTTTGTCATTTGGAATTGTTGTAGTTTAGTATCTTACTGTATTGATTTGTTTTCAGCATTGTATATTGGTTGGTTATTGGTCACTGCAATGTTGATATCCCATAAAAGATGTTAAAAGGGATGAAGAATCGTAAATACTGACATGTTAACATGACATAGAAAATTGTTGTCAAAATTCTTTTTTATTTATTTATAGAATATATTTTATCATAAAATTATGATGGTATAAGTAACTAATTACACGATTGTGTAACAAATTTTAAATTTTTTACCTTCAAATTATTTTACATATATAGATTTCTAATAACAAATTTTTCTCGATGAAACAACTCTGATCGCATTTATTCTTGATGATAGATGAAATTTAGTCTGCTCTCATTTTTTTAATCAAAAGATCTAGTGTGCTCATGTGAAATTGATTTCCTATTAAACCATGATTGAACAATACATTGTGTAATGCTCCAAACAATAATTTTAGTTCATTTTTAGATGTGATCTCAAACTTAGTGTTAATTTATGATGAATAACTAATTTATTTAAATTTAACTTTAACATATTGTAACACATTCATTTGAGTTTTGTTTAAAGTTTGATAAAAATATAATTGTTAGAGTAATTTATTAAAAAAATAATAATCTTTGAGTTTTGTTTTATGAATATTTTTTTTTGAGTTTTTTTTTTGTTCTAAAGAATCTAATAACCGAACACGCATATTATTAAAATAATTTATTAAAAAAATAATAATCTTTGAATTTTGTTTTATGAATATTGTTTTTTAGTTTTGTTTTTCTAAAGAGTCTAATAACCGAACGCACACATTAAATATAAAAGTTGTTTTTGAGTTTTTAGTTAGAAAAGAAGTAATATTTTTAGTCGTGTTCCTTAAATAATAATTTTAATTTTTATATATTAAAGAAAAAATAATAGCAAACAAACTCTAAATTTAGTTTAATTTTTTTCCTTAGAGATAGTTTAAGTAGTTTTTCTTTTTACTCATATTTAAGTAATAATATTAATATATATAAAATTTGTGATCTTTAATCTTCTAAAAGATATAAATTTAGTTTATTATTTTTGTTTTTAATCATCAGCTTACGGAGAAATGAACTCTAATAAGAATTATTTGTCTCCTGGACAATTTGTCATTAGTCGAAGGTTTGAAAGTCATTTACTATTTAATTTTAATTATTTATTTAATAAATATTAATATTTTTAACTCTAAAAATTAGTCTTTGACATTTTTAACCACAACAACTAAAGTAATAGAATTTGTAAATTTTAGGATTTTTTTTATAGATAGGAATTATTTATTTATTTATCTATTTATTATAGTTTATATATTGAAAAATAGTTTAGTCGTTATTATATGTTTATACTTGTTCATCTTCCCCAGAGCTTTCTCGCCCTGGATTAGAGTTTTTTTTTCCTTCCTTGGTGAGTCCATCCCAATTTCGGACCGTCCTTTTATATTGAGAATCTATTATTTTTATCATTTTATTTTAAAAAAATATAAATTTTTTAAAATATATAAAGCTTTCAAACAAAATCTAAAACAAATGTCATTTAAATAAAATCTAAAACAAACTTATTTATAGACTCAATTGCAATTTTAATTACTATTTTAACTGAATCACTAAATTAATCACTCTAATTTATTTTTCCCTAATATTAATCTTCAAACATAATTTTATTAAAAAATTAATAAAATGTGATTTTTATAATGAGATATAAAAAAAATGACATTAACTAATTCATATAAATTAAATATATTTTAATATTATTTTAAATTTGTAAAACAGATTTCTTATTAATTAATAAAAAACAGAACAAATATGTATAAGCTCTAGAAGATGAGCTCAGAAACTCTAATTTTTTGAGAACTCGCGAACCCTAATTTGTTTCTTCTCCTTTTCATTAGTCAATTCTAGTACTTCTTCTTATTCTTCATTCTTTATCTTCTTCTTCGTTCATCTTTCTACAAATAGAACTTGCTGCCTCGCTCTGCGCCGCGCCTCCGCCTCCGTCTCGCCTCGCTCTGCGCCTACGCCTTGCCTCGCTCCGCGCCTCCGCCTCGCCTCGCCGTCTTTGCCGGTCGTCAACAAAGGTTCGGACTTCAATTTCGTATTTTCGTTTATCATCAGAATTGATGTTTGGAGTTTTGTTTGGAGTTTTTTTGTTGCATACAACATGTTTGATTTTTTGTTCCATATAAGGTGATTGGTTTTTTGTTGCATATAAGGTGTTTGATTTTTTGTTGCATACTGTTTGATTTTTAAAGGCTAAAAGAGTTCTTGGGCCCTCCCAGCTTTCTAGAATTTTTTCAAATAAACCGTATAAACTCATAAACTAGTGGAAATGGAGTGAACAATGTGTCTAGCCGTAATTATTTTATGGAGTGTGAATCTTAGTGTGTATGGAGTTTTGTTTTGGAGTTTTGTTTGAAGTTTTGTTTTGTAGTTTGAATTCCAATTTTGGATTTCAATTTCGTTCATCATCAAGATGATAGGATTTCAATTTAGATGTTAGTGCTGATTTTGCTAATTTGTTGAATTTCATGTGCTTTTTGTTTGGAGTTAGTGCTGATTTTTGTTTGAATTTCATGTGTTGATTTTGCTGATTTTTATTGCATACAAGGTGTTTGATTTTTGTTAACATTTAATTTTCACTGGAAAAATATTTTATGTTTCCTAAATTGGTTGATTTATTGAACAAGATCTACGGGGTTTTCTAGCAAACACTAAATGCTTGAGTTTTTTTTTTTGAGTTTGCTTAGAACAAAATAAACATAAATAATGGCGGCCTGTTTTAGAATGCAACTCTTTAGATTTAGAATGCAACTCTTTGTTTTAGAAAGCAAGTCTTTGTTTTAGAATACAACCTTAATGGCAGTTCAACTCTTTTATGTCGGCCACCCAAAACTTTTTAGCCGCCACTGCCTGCACCTGTAGCTGTTCTCTTTGAGTAACATCATTCTTCCTTCCCTTAGAGCTCTGCTGTTTAGGGTTTTGCCGAATCAATCTATCTCTACAATGGGTAAAGCTAAAAAGGGACCAAAATTTGCGGTTATGAAGAAGCTTGTCACTTCTAAAGCAATCAAAAGGTGACTTTTATTTTCTCTCCCAAACTCAACACTTATGCTTCATTTTGCTCTATTTTATGTGTTTAAATTTTGTGTCAATTTCAGCTATAAAGAAGCGGTTTTGAACCCTGAAAAGAAGAACACTCTTAAAGAAAAATTGCCCAGAAACGTGTAAGCCTTTGTTGTTCCAATTTTCATTCCTATTGTAATATAGTATCAATTTTTGGTTTTAATATTTTCTGTTTTGAATTTGGATTATTCAGTCCTAGTCATTCTTCGGCGCTTTTCTTTCAATACAATACTGCATTAGGACCCCCTTATCGTGTTTTGGTGGATACCAACTTCATCAATTTCTCCATCCAGAATAAAGTATGTGTTATTTGTTTTGCTTTAATTTTGTTTTTTATTTTCCTCTTTGAAATATTTGTTATTGTGATGTTCATATCCCTCATTTAAATAAATAAATAGAGCACTATATTGCATTTCAGTGTTTGATTCATCTAATTAAAATTGTATAAGTTTTGTAATCTTATTTTTCAAGTTTCTTTGTTGCTGGCTCACACAAAGGGTTTTGTTCATGCAGTTGGATCTGGAGAAAGGAATGATGGACTGCTTATATGCAAAATGTGAGTTTGAATTGATGATAACTTGACTCAATTCGTGTTTTTCATGTCTAAGTTTAGTTGAATGTTGGGGTTCCCATCGAGTTTCTGAGCTTACGTTTTGATAGCCTTTCCCAAGATTGAATCTAACATCCTATAAACTATTCTTACTCATGTTCTGTTGATACTTGGATTTTCAGGTACCCCGTGTATCACAGACTGTGTGATGGCAGAACTTGAGAAGTTAGGCCAAAAATATCGTGTAGCTCTAAGGTAGATCTTATGTTATGCGCCTCAATTGTTATTGATTTATATTATCATACACTTGCTATGTACGTTGAAGTATTGAAATTTATATATGCAGTTACTTATGCAATTATGCATGCTGGGCTTGCCTATGCTTTTTATTTAGTTTTTGTCCTCACTATATGATTTATAAATCAAGTTTTTGATGGGATATTTGTATGCTAAAATAAAATCCCTAATTTTGTGGAAGATAAAAAGAATTGAGATATCCAAACTTACAACTTCATCCATTTTCTCTAGTAGAAGTGTGTTAAATCACAAAGGGCTGAACATGTCTCTTTAAAACAGCAACTGTTGAAAGGAAAACCAAATCCTGGAATGCCTCAACCCTGTGAAATATCATTGCTTTTATCTGCCATCCTATTTTTTCATGCTGCTATTGGTTATATTTATGATATAAGCCATCTCTCAGCTTATTTAGTAGAGAGAATGAATTATATTATTCCAGTTATAGCTTATGGGTGTATTGATTTATCTCTTTTATATTGACAGGATTGCAAAGGATCCTCGATTTGAGAGATTACTCTGTACTCATAAGGGGACCTATGCCGATGATTGCCTTGTTGAGAGAGTTACTCAGGTGTGATTTATTTGAAGTATTTGTTAAATATCCGACAGTATCTTGTATTTTAATTTGATTGTTTAGAGTGATTTAAAGCCTTTCAGACTTGACGAAAAACTATGATATCTTAGCAGTACATAGGGTCATCTAGATCAGTAAACTAGTTTCTATTGACCTTTTAAGATGGAAATTAAATTAGTGGAATATTATTACACTTGCTTCAAATTTTGCTTCTTATGTCATTATTTTGCTTCAAATTATTTAAAAAAAACATTTTCATGGAACAGCATAAGTGTTTCATTGTCGCAACATGTGATCGTGACTTGAAGAGGAGAATCCGGAAGGTAAAATCATTAATCATTTCTCTGATTATCAATGTTTTGATGTTTTGGACCTGGATGCATGACCCATTAACTTGGTTTCTATATTTCAGATTCCTGGTGTGCCAATAATGTACATCACTAAACACAGATACTCAATCGAGCGGTTGCCAGAAGCAACAATTGGTGGAGGTAGATACTCTGAATTATACTGTAATATTTATTTATGTTATTTGCTATGAAGAATCAGCGACTCTCAATAGAACCTTTATGCTTGCCAACTAACTATTAATTTGAACTCAGTTTAATTGTCAAACTAATCTATTACGTCTTTGATAAACAAGATTCGCAAAGTTTCATTAAATTTGGCCAGGTTTTGTTCAGACTTAAAACTACAGGCTTAAAACTATGTTTAAACTAAAGTTTGAAAAAAGAGGTTTAAAAACGTAGTTTTATAGTTGTTTGGTACTCGTTCAAATTTTTTGGGTCCAAAAAAGTAAAATTTTAAGCTTAAATACTACAAAAAATTCCGATACAACTGTACTAAACAAAATAATAGAAAAATATAAAAAAAATCTACTAATTGTAAAATTTACCAATTTGCCCACTATCCATTTAATGTTCAATGCAAAATCTCTTCAAAAACATATCTTCAATACAAAAAATATGCCACAAGGTTGTTAAGGATTTTTGAAAAATTAAAGAACTGAATAGTAGTTTGCTATTGAGTTTGATGAACTCATGATAGTATATATAGTAGTAACATAATATGGAAGATGTAATTTGTTGGGTCAGGTGTGTTGTCCAGCTAAAAGAATAGTAAGAAAAATGAAAACGGAAGCAAGGATTGGCAGAAGCTCTGCATAAGTTGTTACAGAGATTCACTGTGTATACAAATGAACCATTAATCCTATTAGCACCTCTAGAATCAAGTGTCTAGTCATTGTGTTATTAAATGTCGGCCATGTTCCGCCATTGGCCGCAATGGCGTGTTTAAATGGTGGATTTTTGGCCTTCCCCCATTGACAAACAATGGATAGTCACAAATGAAAATGAACCATTGATCTTACTAACAATTTTGCATTACTGAAATGTTTTATGGTAGTAATTTTTTCTTTTCCTATTGTATATTTCTTGCGTCTATTTTCCTATTTTTAGCAGCACTCAACTGACGACGAACCTATGATTCTTAATGCAGCACCTAGAATTTGATCAAGCAAAACAGGAAAGCACACTAATAATCTCGACACTCCTTCATGGGTTTAGAAGTTACATATATCCATATTTGGTCCTTTAGATGGCTGAATTGGAATCTCATAGAAGCTTGACACTGATCAAGAAGCAACTCTGCAATGGTTGATCCATTAAATTTCTGCAGTGTAACTTGGTCGATTTTGGGGTGCTGTCAAACATTTTTGTTTTTTGTTTTTTATCTCGCTAATATAAAACTTTGGAGAGTGCCTAAACTATTATGGTTTATGGCATTTGCATAGATTGTTACTATAGAGTAAACTATTGAAATGATACTTTTATGATTGAAAAAGAAAAAAATGTTTCAATTGAATCTGAATTGTTGAGTTCGTATTTCACATGTCAGAAGAATGTTGGAAATCAGAAAATTGAAAGAAAAAAAAAATTTCTAACTTATTCAACAACAAAAAATGTCCCACAAATTTCAATATAATATTAATTATTATCACATGGACACTGATTAATACACGAATATTACTTTCAGTTTTTTTTTTTTTTTTGCGTTAAGTATAACGATAAGTAAATTAACATTTAATAAAGTGAATTTATTAACAATACAATCCTCTCTTATCTTTATGTCTTCTTTAATTAGTGTAACATGTTCAAATGAATTTTTTATTGTGGATAGAGGGAGTATTACTTTTGTTTGGTTCAAGATTTAGACACATCAGTTGCATATATATGTGGTAAGCATTTCAGATATCCTGCCACAAACTTCTTTTAGTAAGGTCATATTTGAATATTTGAATTAGTCTCTAAAAGCCTCAGTTAAATTAAGGTAAAGCATCTTCCTTTGTTTAATACAAGAAAAATCATCTTCATTTGCACAAGAGTCTATAGATTTATATCTCTTCATAAATAAATTAAATAGGACATATCCTTTAAACATTGAGATGTAGGAGTTAATTGAAATTTTTAATATTTATTTTAATAATTATAGTTTGAGTATTGGAGGTTGAGTTCTAATGTCACCCACCTCATTAATACTAATATAAACTAACAATTGACCTACAATTTTTGTCAAAAAAAAAAAACATTTGATTTTCAAAATATACTATACTGCATTCTTTTGTTAATTTTTTAAAATCTAATATTTATCAACATATTATCAAATAAATTATGCTTAAGTAAGTATATATTTGTAACATGTAATATTGATTTTATTAATAATATGTTATATTTGTCGTTAAATTAAATATACTCTCAAATTAACATTTTATATTACTTATTTAAAATTATGATATGAGTAGTTGAGATTTGTCTTATAGTTAAAATGTTTGAGGATGAAAATGTATTTCAACTAATCTCTTGTTGTTCCTTTTTTTTTTCTTCCTAATGTTGGACAATTTACTCTTGTACCAGTACAATTATAAATTATTAATCAATACTTGTTTATAAAATGTTGAGTGCTGTGCGTGTTATTTACATTCGATATAGCTGGGACATTAAAAAATGTTGAGCCAATATTTCATTTCCTTGACCTGCGTCATGAACAAAAGTTACTTTTACTACAATAGATGGATTGTGACTGACATATACTTTAGGATAACAAATTCCATGCTTTCTGTTTTTTCAAGTTAGACAATGCAAGGAGGGTGGTCATAAGTACTTTCTACTTCTGGTTGATAAACATTGTGTTAGGCCTCTTATAACTAAATATTATAATAGGAGGGTCAAGAGTTAGAATTTTAAGTAGGAACTGAATTTATATTGCAATTATTTTTTTATTTAGGCAGTTATTGTGTTAATTTAAGTTGTAAATCAGGCAGTAACTGCTGCTCTAGAGCAGTTATGGAGCAAATAAAAGTAGGAAATTAGAGAAAGGAAGGCAGGAAATTTCTGAGTGGTTATTGGAAAGGGTGAGACCAAACTCTCAAATTCTTGGAGTGGATATTCATGTAACCGTTTATCAATTCTGCCCAAACAGAATTGTAAACCCCCATTCTGTTTAAATTCAATAAAGAATTCAGTTCCCCCATTTCAATTATGTACTAACCAGTTCTAACACTGGTATCAAAGCAACAAAAATACAAGAGAAATTCATGGTATTTACGCGCAATATGGAAGCACGCAGTAAGGAAGCACATATGGAAGTTCTGGAACGAGGGTTTGAAGGGTTGCTGGCTTTGCGTGAAACGTGGGAAAAACATATGGAACAAGAGAGGGTGGAGCGGGTGGAAACCAGGCGCCAATTGAATGACTTGGTTGATGCTGTCAGGCTAATTCACGCGAGGCAGGAAGATGATTCCAGCGATGGGAGTCGCGCTGCGTTGTATGGAGAGAGGCCAGAAAATTCCCTAGACTCGCGAAACAGGGTCGAAAGGTGGAGGAAATTAGAAATACCCATCTTTGATGGTGAAGATGCGTATGGATGGACGACTAGGGTGGAGAGATACTTTGATCTGAAAGGAATGTCTGGGGTAGAGAAGTTGCAAGCGGTAATGGTGGCTATGGAGGGAAAGGCGTTGACATGGTACCAATGGTGGGAATTTTCTGCTCAACATCCTACTTGGGACGATTTTCGTGCCGCTGTGATTAAGCGTTTCCAACCATCTATGGTTGAAAGCCCTTTTGAATTGTTACTAAGTCTCAAACAAACAGGGTTAGTAGAAGAGTATCGAGAAAAGTTTGAATTGTACGCAGGCCCACTCAAATGTGCAGAACCAACATATTTGAAAGGAATCTTTTTGAATGGACTTAAGGAAGTGATAAGAGCAGAATTAAAGTTACACCCAGTGGAGACTTTTGCGGAATTAATGGACTTTTGAGTGAGAAGAACAATTTAGTCACCAAGGGGAGCAATTCCGCGAGTTCTGGGGGTAAACCATTGAGAACTTACAATAATACTAGAGCGGTGACATGGGAACCCGGGGTAAAG
The DNA here is from genome assembly GCA_037974755.1 of Cicer yamashitae. Taxonomy (NCBI): domain Eukaryota; kingdom Viridiplantae; phylum Streptophyta; class Magnoliopsida; order Fabales; family Fabaceae; genus Cicer; species Cicer yamashitae. The sequence goes on along the minus strand of JBBPBQ010000001.1, from coordinate 4,236,588 downwards.
CAACAAACGCAAACTACAATGTCCGGAGTTGGAAGTTCTTCAGGGGAAGGAAGTGTTGCAAAGCCTCCTGGAACTTTCAGAGGCAGAGGATTTAGAAGGTTAACCGAGGCTGAAATGCAACATAAATCACGGAAGGGATTATGTTTTCGCTGTGATGAGAGGTTTAGTCCAGGGCATGTGTGTGTTAACAAGCAGTTGCACGTGCTGGTTTTGGGTGAGGAAGATGAGAAATGTGAATTGCAGGAACCGAATCTAGTGGACGTGGAGGGAGAATTGAAAGACCTCAAATTGTCTATGTGTAGCATTGTTGGTCTCACTTCGAAGAAAACCATTAAGTTATGGGGAATGATTGGCGAGGAACATGTTATGGTCCTTGTAGATTGTGGAGCTTCACATAATTTCATTTCAGCCACTTTTGTGAAGGAACATAATTTGCAAATGTTTGCAACCTCCATATACACGGTGGAAGTAGGAGATGGGAGAAAACTTGATTGTGAAGGAGTGTGTCCTAAATTAGAATTGGTGATGCAAGGACTCAAAGTGCAACAAGATTTTTATGTCTTTGATCTTGGAGGAGTGGATGTAGTGTTGGGGATGGAATGGTTGGCTGGCCTGGGAGAAATTAGAGCCAATTTCCGTGAGTTAACACTTAGAATTCCTATTGGAAATGGTTATCACACTTTGAAAGGGGACCCCGATTTAACTAGAGCTGTAGCATCTCTAAAGTCCCTTTTGAAAGCGTTAAATGATCAAGGCCAAGGATTCTTAGTGGAATACCATCAACTACAAGCCGAAATTGCAGTTACAGATGAAAATCCAGAATGGACAGCAGCTATTTTAGAAGAATATGGTGATGTTTTTCAAGAACCTCAAGGGCTACCCCCTACTAGAAGGCAAGACCATGCTATTATCTTGAAGGAAGGAGCCAATATTCCCAATATACGGCCTTATAGGTACCCTCACTATCAAAAAAATGAAATAGAAAGATTAGTAGATGATATGTTGAATTCTGGTATAATTAGACCAAGTGTGAGCCCCTATTCTAGCCCAATCATTTTAGTAAAAAAAAAAGATGGCGGGTGGCGCTTTTGTGTAGATTACAGGTGATCATAGCACTTGGGAACATGTTTCTATCCTTTTGTTTTGGTATTTTTAAAATCACTTTATAGCTTAGAATAATTTTTTAGCTTGTTTCTAAACTTTGGGTTGAAATTGAATTACAATTTTATTATTTGCATTTTAACCCCTGCTCGCTCTGTAGGCCATAACTTGAGCTCTGGATATCAGATTGAGGCATGCGAGCAGTCGTTGGAAAGCTAAAAATTAGAGCTACAACTTTTGTGTTGGACAAAAATCTCAATGCCGAAATCTACTGAGCCTAAATTACAGATTTCGTAATCTAGACCTTTGTAATAATTTAAATAGCGGGCTACTTGTTTTAAAAGCCCAAAAGCCCGAGCACTATATATTTGGGATTTCTTTCCTTTCTGGTATCAGATTATTTTCGGACAGAATCATAATATAAACGTATTTTTATTTTCAATTCCATGGAAGGCTAACTTCATCAGATTAATCCACGAATTCAGAGTTTCATCACACCTGGAGGTTCAGGTTATACCGTCTATTTTTGATTCATGATTCTATTTTCGTTCATCTGATTATATTGAATTTCAAATTGTTTAAACTGAATTTCAATAAGATCGATTTAATTTATTTGACAGAATTCGGTTTCAATTTATAATTTAATTGAATTATACTTCTGCGACGCTTGATCGTTAATTGTAATATTTTAATGATTGTGATGCTTAATCCAGTCAATGAAACTGAATGTAGGATTGATTGTACGCTTGTTTGATCAATTCTGTAGTCAAATAAGAATAGAATCACGAATTAGAAATTAATGAAAACTCATTGATAGAATCTGTGATAGGTCCGAAACTCGAATAAGTGGATTAATCGTTTTGCTTATCTGTCAAAACTAAATCATTATAAAAACCCCCAATTTCAAATTTCAACTCGGTTAATATCATTATATTAGGAGTCCTTGCGAAATGACTCGGGTTATTACCCTTTTTTGTACTTATTTCAAATCGTATTTGATCCGTGTGCGACAGCGGATCAACAGGGCTTTGAATAAGATAACCATACCAGATAAGTTCCCTATTCCTATTATTGATGAGCTGCTTGATGAATTGGGAGGCGCAGTGATCTTTTCAAAATTGGACCTAAAATCGGGGTATCATCAAATTAGGATGCGGGAAGCAGATATTCCAAAAACAGCTTTTAGAACTCATGAAGGGCATTATGAGTTTATTGTCATGCCTTTTGGACTTACGAATGCCCCTTCAACTTTTCAATCCCTTATGAATGAAGTGTTACGGCCGTACTTGAGAAAGTTTGTGTTGGTTTTCTTCGATGACATCTTGGTTTATAGTACAGATGAACAAGAGCACCAAAGACATTTAAGGGTTGTCCTAGCTTTGTTGAAAAAGAATCAATTATTTGCCAACAAGAAAAAATGCACTTTTGGGCAGACTCAATTAGAGTATTTGGGTCATATCATCTCAGCAGGTGGAGTTGCAGCAGATCCAAAGAAGATTGAAGCTATGTTAGATTGGCCAACACCCAAAGACATCAAGGCCTTAAGAGGATTTTTGGGGCTGACAGGGTATTATCGAAGATTTGTTAGATATTATGGCAAGATAGCTAGGCCCTTGACCCAACTTTTGAAGAAAGATAACTTCCAATGGAATAGTGAAGCCCAAGCTGCCTTGGAATAACTCAAGCGATTGGTGGCAGAATTACCAACACTAACTGTTCCAGATTTCTCTAAAACCTTTTACCATAGAAACTGATGCATCTAACAAGGGCTTGGGTGCAGTTTTATTGCAGGAGGGGAGACCAATGGCTTTTCTCAGCCAAACATTATCAGACAGAGCACAATCTAAGTTAGTTTATGAAAGAGAGTTGATGGCAATTGTAATGGCTGTTCAAAAGTGGCGACATTACCTGCTAGGAAGGCATTTCGTCATCATCACCGATCAGAAAAGTCTAAAATTTCTAACAGAACAACGAGTAATGGGTGAAGAATATTTCAGGTGGACTTCAAAACTCCTGGGACTAGACTTTGAAATCCATTATAGGCCTGGAAAAGAAAATGGTGTGGCTGATGCACTTTCTAGAAAGATGACATTTGCAGTTTTGTCTTCAGTTCACTTTGAAGAGGTGGAAGATTGGGAGTCAGAAACTTATCGAGATCCTAAGTTACAAAAATTGATACATGATCTAATCCAAGATCATAATGCTCATCCAGGCTATACATTTCAAAATAAAAAATTGCTCTATAAGGGGAGATTAGTGCTACCAAAAGGATCTTCAAGGATTCCCATTTTGCTACAAGAATTTCATAACTCAGCAGTGGGGGGACACTCTGGCTTTTTCAGAACCTATAAAAGAATTTCTGAGGTTGTGTATTGGGAGGGCATGAGAAAAGATATCCAGCAGCATGTGGCCAATTGTGTGGTGTGTCAACTGAACAAGTATCAAGCTTTGTCTCCTGCAGGCCTTCTTCAACCACTACCTATACCCAATCAGGTTTGGGCTGATATATCTATGGATTTCATTGAAGGATTACCTAAGGTTCAAGGTAAAAATGTCATTCTCGTAGTGGTGGACAGATTGACTAAATATGCCCATTTTCTAGCACTTAGCCATCCTTTCACTGCAAAAGATGTTGCTGAAATTTTCCTTCACGAGGTAGTAAAGTTACATGGCTTTCCCTCTACTATTGTGTCTGACAGAGATAAGATTTTCCTAAGCCATTTTTGGTCGGAGTTGTTCAAAATGGCAGGTACGAGACTCAAATTTAGCTCTGCTTACCATCCTCAAACAGATGGACAAACCGAAGTAGTCAATAGGTGTTTGGAAACATACTTGAGATGCCTCACTGGCACTAAGCCCAAACAATGGCCAAAGTGGCTAAGTTGGGCAGAATTTTGGTTTAATACCAATTATCACAGCTCTCTAAAATTAACCCCCTTTAAGGCACTATATGGTCGAGACCCACCTCATCTCCTAAAAGGGACTACTATTCCTTCGGTTGTTGAAGAAGTTAACATCATGACACAAGATAGGGACCAAATGTTGCATGATCTAAAAAGCAATTTGGTCACAACTCAGAATCAGATGAAAAAGTACGCTGATCAATCCAGGCGTCCTATTTCACTAGGGGTTGGAGATTGGGTTTATTTGAAACTACAGCCCTACAGATTGCGGTCCTTGGCTAAGAAGAGAAATGAGAAATTAAGTCCTCGTTTTTATGGACCATATCAGATTTCCAAGCAGATTGGAGCAGTTGCATTTGAGTTAGCTCTTCCACCAGAGAGTAAGATACACCCAGTGTTTCATGTCATACTTAAGAAGGCCATCTCTTCTTCAGCTACCCCTTAACCTTTGCCACCTATGCTCTTAGAGGAACTAGAATTGCAAGTTACTCCAGCTGCTGTAAAAGATGTTCGCAACGCTCCCAGTGGCATAGCAGAAGTGTTGATTCAGTGGAAGGACCTACCAGATTTTGAAGCAACATGGGAACCTGTTGAGACCATTATGGAGCAATTCCCTGCTTTTCACCTTGAGGACAAGGTGACTCTTTTGGGAGGGAGTATTATTAGGCCTCTTATAACTAAATATTATAAGAGGAGGGTCAAGAGTTAGAATTTTAAGTGGGAACTGAATTTATATTGCAGTTATTTTTTTATTTAGACAGTTATTGTGTTAATTTAAGTTGTAAATCAGGCAGTAACTGCTGCTCTAGAGCAGTTATGGAGCAAATAAAAGTAGGAAATTAGAGAAAGGAAGGCAGGAAATTTATGAGTGGTTATTGGGAAGGGAGAGACCAAGCTCTCAAATTCTTGGAGTGGATATTCTTGTAACCGTTTATCAATTCTGCCCAAACAGAATTGTAAACCCCCATTCTATTTAAATTCAATAAAGAATTCAGTTCCCCCATTCAATTATGTAATAACCAGTTCTAACACATTGTTTGTAAATGAGAAAGTGAAAAAAATAATAGAAAATGAAGATGTAAAGAGAGATGAAACATAGACCTTTTGATGAAACAACTTTAAGATAATGTTCTCATATTTGTGCAGATAGTTGAGAATCTAAATCCCAGAGTAGTTGTGAATCTGTTTAACAGATTCTAGATTTTGTATATACACACATGCACTTAAACACTGATCAATGAAAATTTTATTATATTGTAATTTAGCCAAAACTGAATAATACTTATGTTATTTAGTTTTAACCATGCACAAACTTGAACATGGTTAATTGTTGCTAAATTTGATTTAAGTCACAGTTTTTACTGTATCACATGAAATGGTTTCTTGTTAAAATATATAGGCTAAATACCATCCGTGGTCTCTTAACTTAATTTCGGTTAACGATTTAGTCCTTTTTTTTTTTTTTTTTTTTC
>JBBPBQ010000001.1:4211037-4230810 GCA_037974755.1 Cicer yamashitae | reverse complement strand
TTTTTTTTTTTCTTTCCGATTTGGTCCTTTATGTTTTTAAATAATTTCGACGTTACTCTTTAAGTGGGGTTCCGTTAAGAAAAAGTTAAAAAATCCCTCTTCTAGATTATTGCATATGTTCATCAAACCTCTAGGAACGATGCTACTGATCTTTAGTGATGTCTATAGAGTATAAATACCCTATAGCTTCAGTTTTAACGAATCAATCCTACTACCAACTTAGAACAAACTTTGAATATTTTTCTGAAATATTTTCAAAACACAAAAGGTAACTTTTTCTAAAAACGGAGGAGGAATTTTTTAACTTTTTCTTAACGGAATCCCACTTAAAGGGTAACGCTGAAATTATTAAAAAACTTAAAGGACCAAATCGGAAAAAAAAAAAAAAAAAGATAAATGACTAAATCGTTAACTGAAATTAAGTTAAGGGACCACAAGTGGTATTTAGCCAAATATATAATGTAATAACATAAGTACCATGTTTTGCTTGTAGGTAGTACGGTATAATAAGTGCAGAGGAAAGGAAAGCACTGGTTGAACTTGTGAGCTACATAAAGATTGTTGGTTCTATGATGCAGCGGTGTGATACACTGGTTGCTGATGCTATGGGAAACAGTACATGCTGAGGTCCAAGATTTTGTTCAAAACACATTAGCTACTATGTTGCGGACAACCTTCAGAAAGAAGAAGGACCTCTCTAGGTAGGATTCTAATTTCGGTTGTATGTTTTATAATTGTTAATTTTGTAACTTGATAAATGCAACTCTTAATTGATGGAAGTTCTGAAGCTATGCTCTTAGACTGTGTCATGAGAACATATTTATACTATAAGTGTGTGGGCTATGTAGAGCCTGTAGTACAATCTTGTATAAATAAAATAAAATAACATAAATAAGACAATCAGCACTAATCTATCATTATTTAATAATATAAACAAAAAACTTAAGTGTTTGGATTGGCCTATTATGTTTCTGCAGTAGTTTGTAATCGAAGATCTGCAGCCTGCAGGGAGCTTTTTGCTGAAAAACTTTGTGTGTAAAGTTTAAGCCAAACTAGACATATTATAATCTATATGTCGGTTCTTGTTGTATCTGAGAACAGAAAAGGTTGAATGATTTGAGGGAGTGCTGTACTTTTAATATTAAAGCTATCTATTGAACTGTGCCATTTGCGCAGATGTTTTGTTGAACTAGCACATGGACTTATTATGCTTTGTTCTTAATTTATGAGGTGGTTTCTGGTGGTAACCAACCTTAGGAGACCAGGTGGGCTCTATGGCAACAGTGGCTCAGAAATCCCAGTTAATGATTTAAAACAGCTGGAGACATTTTTTTTTCAAGCTTGGTTTTTTCCTGCATATTTTAGACTACTCAGGTAATGTCTTAGTCTGACCTTAGCATCAATGTAACTCCAAAACTTGTCCTTTGGGAACATTTTCCATTGATGGATTAAACATCTTCACTCACAGTCTCTTTCTCTCTCACTCAAGTATCCCAAAAGATTTTTATTTTCTCTGACTAGAGAAGAAATGCATTAGAATTAAGGAAATCCTGAATACCATTTGAAACAATTAAATAATAAATAATATAGAATGCCTTGCACCATTGCCTTATTGCATCCTTCGGTGTAATTGACTTGGGTGGTAATGCTTGCAGTGACTGTTGCAACGTTGACAGATCTTGGTTTCTTATGGTTTAGAGAATTTTATCTAGAGTCTTCACGAGTCATTCAGGTAATACTTATCACCTCACGGTTATTTGAATTTCAAAATTTATTTTGTCACCAAAAACTCTCCTATATAGTTGCATCCCAAAATTTATTTCAAAAGTTATTTGCATCCCAACATTTCCTTTTAGTTGCAATTGATTCAAACCATCAAATGATGATAGACTAAAACTAGTTAATTTGTTCTCTGTAGTTTCCAATCGAATGCTCGCATTAAAACTGTTATTTGAATGGTAATTGATAATATTTTGACTTGATCTTTTTCCTGCAATTTCATTGATCAATTTCTGTGTATGCTAGATTTGGTCTGAGATGCAAAGTGATTTTTTGTCAAATTCATCCTTTGCAATACTACTCAACGTTTTATCAGATCATCAAAGACTGTTCCTGTTCAAAAGCCATCCATTCCTGTTCAAAAGCCATCCATACCCTCTGCTAAACCTAGTTTCTGTTGTGGTACTCAAGTAAGCATCCTCTTACTGCAATTTTCCGTTTATTATAAAATGAATTGCAGATAGTGTCAATGGCTTACTTATGTTGAAGATAATTCAAAATGTAACAATAAAAGTTAGTTAGGGTAGTTAGAAGACAGTTGAAATGCTGTTAGAAGTTAGTTACAAACTTGTGCAGTAGAGAACTACCCTATAAATGTAGTAAGACCAAGAGCATTGTGTAATTGTATTCATTTTTCAGATTCAGGATTAATCCAAGATCAATCTTCGTTTTTCTGAACATTCTAATTTTCTTCTTTCTTCTTCTCAATTCAATTCCACTCAATTATATGCTTTGTTCCAACAGTTGGTATCAAGAGCTTGGGTTATAATTCTTGGGAAACACGAGTGCAAGTGTGAGGGGGAATCAAAATTGGGAAACACAAGTGTGAGTGAAAGAAAGAAAGAAAACATGAATGGAGGAGGATTTCCAGCGAATTTGCCAATTCTTGATGGGAAGAATTGGGAGAGGTGGTCTGCATCAATGAGATCGTTGCTGGGAGCTCAAGAAGTGTTTGAGATTGTTCAAGATGGCTATGAACAACTTGGTGCCAATCCAACAGAAAGACAGCAAACAACTTTCAAAGATTGCAAGAAAAGAGATTGCAAGGCATTGTTTTACACCTAGCAAAGTGTGGATTCAAACAACTTTGAGAGGATCTCGAAGGCATCTACATCAAAGGAGGCATGGGAGATCTTGGTCAAGTACTATACAGGTGGGGAAAAGGTCAAGAAAGTGAAGCTACAAATGCTAAGAAGGCAATACGAACTATTGCAGATGGAAGAAGATGAAGTTGTGGCAGATTACTTCAATCGTGTGCAAGTTGTTGTTAATCAGATGAGAACAAATGGTGAATCAATAAGTGAAGTGGCAGTTATTCAAAAGATTCTTAGAACATTAACACAAAGGTATGATCATATTGTGGTGGCTATTGAAGAATCAAAGGATCTTGATAAGATGAAGGTGGAAGATTTGCAAGGCTCACTTGAAGCTCATGAATTGAGAGTAAGAGAAAGGTGTGCAGCAACTTCAGTATCTCAAGTGCAGGCCCTGCAGGCCCAAGTTAGCAAGAAGACAAGTCAAGGTGATAATAGCAGCAAGAACTCGAATGGCAAGAAGAAATTCAACAAGAAAGGAATTCAATGTTACAATTGTCAAAAATGGGGACATTTTGCAAATGAATGCAGATCCAAGAAGGTTCAAAGAGAGGATGATGAAGCTCAAATGGCAGCTGAGGATTCAAATTCAGAGGAGGTGTTGTTAATGGCTACAACAAAGTCAGATGATGACTGCCCAAAGCAGTGGTACCTTGACACAAGGTGTTCAAATCACATGACTGGCCATAAGGAGTGGTTTGTAAGTATTGATGAGAAAGTAAAAAGGGAAATCAGATTTGCAGACAACAGCACAGTCACAGCAGAAGGAGTAGGAAAGGTATTAATTCAAATGAGAGATGGCAAACAATCATTCATATGTGATGTGTTGTATGTGCCAAACATGAAGAACAATCTATTAAGTCTTGGACAGTTGCTTGAAAAGGGGTATTCTATGAAGATGGAGTATGGTGAAATAAGGATATTTGATAGTTCAAGAAGATTGATCTTGAAAGCACCATTGTCCAAGAACAGAACTTTCAAGATTGATATCCAGATCAATCAGAACAAGTGCCTAGCTGCTGAAATCAGGAATGAAGATTGGCTCTGGCATATGAGGTATGGACATTTAAATATCAAAAGCCTTCAAATGTTGCATGATAAGAAAATGGTGCAAGGAATTCCAGAAATTAAAATGCCAAAGGAACTATGTGAGGAATGTTGTCAAGCCAAACAACACAGAAACTCATTCAAGACTGAAGTACCAACTCGATCCTTAAGAATGTTGGAGATAATCTACTCTGATGTATGTGGCCCATTTGAAGAAGTATCAATAGGAGGTAATCATTACTTTGTCTCATTCATTGATGATTTCACAAAGAAAACTTGGATATATCTAATCAAGAGAAAGAATGAAGTGCTTGAGATACTTAAAAAATTCAAGATAATGGCTGAAAAACAAAGTGATTTTAGTATGAAAATCATCAGGACAGATGGAGGAGGAGAATATAACTCTCATGAATTCCATGATTTTTATGAAAAGGAAGGGATATTGCATGAAGCGACTGCACCATACACTCCTCAGCATAATGGCACGACTGAAAGGAGAAACAGAACTATAGTGAACATGGCCAGGAGTATGTTAAAGGGGAAGAAAATGCCTCATAAATTCTGGGGGGAAGCAGTGTCAACTGCAGTGTATATCTTGAATAGGTGTCCAACCAAGAGACTAGGTACTAGAACACTTGAAGAAGCTTGGACTGGAAGAAAGCCAGCTGTGAATCATTTGAGAGTGTTTGGTTCACTATGCTTCAGGCATGTGCCAACTCAGAATAGAAGAAAGCTTGATGACAGGGCTGAACAAATGATATTGTTGGGTTATGATGCAACTGGAGCTTACAAAATGTATGATCCAAACAAGAATAAGGTGGTGATAAGCAGGGATATATTGATGGATGAATCAAGAGGATGGGACTGGAAAACAAATGAAGCCAGCTCGAGCAGTGCAGCCAGTCCAGATATACCAACCAGCTCCATCAGTCCAAGTAGCAGTGGTCCAGACACACCAGCCAGCTCCATTAGTCCAGGCAGCAGTACAGAAGAAGTGGGACTTGATGAGAGCCAACCTGCAGGAACAGCAAGTTAGCCAGTTTTTGCACCTGTGAGAAGATCTGAAAGAGCTAGGCATCCTTCAGTCAGATTGCAAACATATGAAGTGACATCTGACTCAGCCATCAATGCAGATGGAGAATTAATACACTTTTCCTTGTTGGATGAATCAGAACCAATAAGCGATGAAGAAGCCTTGAGTGATCCTAGATGGAGAGCAACAGTGGATGAAGAGCTCAAAGCCATAGAGAAGAACAAGACATGGGAGCTAATGAGTCTGCCAGTGAACAAGAGACCAGTTGATGTGAAATGGGTCTATAAATTGAAATTGAAACCTGATGGGCAGGTTGCCAGGTACAAGGCCAGACTTGTGGCAAAAGGACTCTTGCAGAAACATGGGCTGGACTATGATGAGGTATTCACCCCAGTAGCTAGAATTGAAACAGTAAGAATGGTAGTCTCAATGGCCAGCTACAAAGGATGGTCTATGCATTAGCTGGATGTTAAATCAGCATTCCTCAATGGATCATTGGAGGAAGAAGTGTATGTAAAGCAGCCACCAGGATATGAAGTAAAAGGCAAGGAAGATAGTGTATACAAGCTGAAGAAAGCATTATATGGCTTGAAGCAAGCTCCTAGGGCCTGGAACAAGAGGATTGATAGATTCCTCATTGAGCAGCAATTTGAAAAATGTGTCAATGAGCATGGAGTTTATGTTAAGAAGAGAGAAGCAGCACCTGTGCTGCTGATATGCCTATATGTAGATGATTTACTGCTGACTGGCAGCAATGAAGCAGAAATTCATGAATTCAAAATCAAAATGGAAAAGGAGTTTGAAATGACTGATCTAGGCATGCTATCATATTTTCTTGGTATTGAGTTTGTAATCAAAGAAAATGGAACTTTTATGCACCAAAAGAAGTATGCGAATGATGTACTAAGGAGATTCGAGATGCAAGACTGCAATGGGGCTGATACTCCATCAGAAGCAGGATTGATCTGATCAAAAGAAGGCAATGAGGAGCTTGTTGATCCTACAATATTCAAGCAGTTGGTAGGTTCATTGAGATACTTGTGCAACACACGGCCAGACATAGCTCACAATGTTGGAATGGTTAGTAGGTACATGGAGAAGCCTAGAACATCTCACTATTTGGCAGCCAAACGAATTTTGAGGTACATCAAGGAAACAAGTGAGCTGGGACTGCACTATGCTAAGAAGCGGGCTGGAATTGAAGCTAGTTTGATTGGGTTCACTGATGCAGATTGGTGTGGAAATAAAGATGATAGGAAGAGCACCTCTGGCTATGTCTTCATGATAAATGAGTCACCAATCTCATGGTGTTCGAAGAAGCAAAACATAGTTGTATTATCTACTTGTGAAGCTGAATATGTGGCTGCATCCATGGGAGCATGCCAAGCTGTGTGGCTGGCTGACTTAATGACAGAGTTTGGACTAAGAGAAAATGAGGCTGTGAAGATGAGGATTGATAACAAATCAGCAATAGATCTAGCAAAACACCCAAGTGTTCATGGTAGGAGCAAGCATATAGAAACTAGATACCACTTCTTAAGGGATCAAGTAATAAAGGGCAAGATAAAGCTGGAGCACTGCAAAACAAATGATCAAAAGGCTGACATCTTAACCAAAAACTTGAAGAGGTTGAAATTCCAAGAGATGAGGAACAAACTTGGATTAACATCAAATTGAAACACTTTGAATTAGGGGGCATGTTGAAGATAATTCAAAATGTAACAATAAAAGTTAGTTAGGGTAGTTAGAAGACAGTTGAAATGCTGTTAGAAGTTAGTTACAAACTAGTGCAACAGAGAACTACCCTATAAATGTAGTAAGAGCAAGAGCATTGTGTAATTGTATTCATTTTTCAGATTCAGGATTAATCCAAGATCAATCTTCGTTTTTCTGAACATTCTAATTTTCTTCTTTCTTCTTCTCAATTCAATTCCACTCAATTATATGCTTTGTTCCAACAACTTAATCGTACATGTGTGATCGTACAAATTATATGCTAATATTTCAATTTGAAACCATATGCATTTGTGTACTGTTAGAGCCCAGGCCAGTGATGAGGAATTGGAAAGTGGTATCAAGTCAAATCAAGTAATAAGTGGTGAATAAAAGTATTATCCTCAAGGGATTGTATTTCAATTACCAAGTGTTGGGTGGGCTCACTCCCCAACTGGAACCCACCAATTTTATTTAGTACTATTATTATTATTGAAATAAAAGAAAAAGAAAAAAAAAAGAATATATGATTTATTGGACTTGACCCATGTAAAGGAAAATAAAAGGAAGGAAAGGGATCTCAAATATCTAAGGCAAAAAAACCAAAACATTGTTGATTGATATTCCCTATTGTTATTAGGAAGAGTGATTGATATTTCCTATTGTTATTAGGATGACTCTAGTGTACCCATTAATTATTATATTGGAAGTTTTTATTGGACTAGGTCCGTGGTTTTTATTCTCTCAATTTGAGGGAAGTTTTCCACGTTAAAATTGTGTTTGTCTCATATTTAACTTTCTGCCAATTATTATTGCTCTTGGAATTGTATTTTCTGTTTGGCCATTTATCAGTACAGGTGGGGGAAAAATATTCCGCATTATTGAGATAGTTATCTCTAATTATCTCTGGTTTTTCCCAACAAAGTGGTATCTAGAGTTCGGTTGATTTGATTTGTGCATTTAAATGGAGGAGGAAAATAAAGGTCCGAATATGATTAAACTCAACTCTTCTAATTACACACTTTGGAAGACTCTCATGGAAGACATGCTGTACAGTAAAGATTTGTATGATCCTATTGAGGGTAACACTGCTAAACCCACAGACAAATCTGATGCTGACTGGAAGAAGATGAACAGAAAGGCAATGGCGTTGATTAGACAATGGTTAGATTTAAGTGTATATCCACATGTTGAAACTGAAATAGATGCTAACAAGATGTGGGAAAAATTAAAAGAGTTATATGAACGAAAGAATGTGCAAAATAAAGCATTCTTGATTCGGAAGGTGGTGAATATGAAATACAAAGATGGGGATTCAATGGCAGAAAATATGAGTATTTTTCAGAATACAGTGAATCAGTTGACAACCATTGAAATTAAATTAGATAATGAGTTGCAAGCGTTGTTATTGTTGAGTTCCTTGCCTGATAATTGGGAAGTCCTTGTTGTGACGTTGACCAATTCAGCTCCAAGTGGAAAGCTGAAAATGTCAACAGTTAAAGAGAGTATGTTGAATGAAGAAGCTCGAAGAAAGGAACGTGGTTTGACGGGTTCTTCCTTAAAGTCAGAAGCACTAGTTATAGAGTCACGGAGGAGAAGTCAATCTATAAACTTCCATAGACGCGACAACTCTGAAAGTCGTAGCAAGTCAACAAGCAAGTCGAGGACTAGAAAAGAAGTGAAATGCTATCATTGTGGGAAAACAGGTCACATAAAAAGAAATTGCAGGTTCCTTAAGAGAGATCAATCAAGGGAAAGAGATGAAGACAAAGAGAAGAAAAATGATAAAGATACAACAGCAGTTGCATCTGTTAGTAATGTCTACATTGTTTGTGATGATAATTCCATAAACCTTGCATGTCAGGACTCAACTTGGATTATTGATTCGGGTGCCTCATATCATGTTACTCCTAGGTGTGATTTCTTCTCATCTTACAATGTTGGTGATTTTGGCATGGTAAAAATGGGAGATGAAGGAGTATGTAAAATTATTGGTATGGGAGATGTTTGGCTTGAAACTGGGATTGGTTGCAAGCTTCAATTGAAGAATGTTAGACATGTTCCTAATATTCGTCTCAATTTGATTTCAGTGAAAACCTTGGATATTGAGGGTTATCACACTTACTTTGGTGGTGGTGGTATATGTAAAATCACCAAAGGGTCCCTAGTGGTTGCAAAGGAGCAAAGTTCCACTTCTCTCTATAGGATGCCTACGAAGCTATGCAAGGAAGAAGTGAATGCAGTTGAAGACGCCTCTTCTGATTTATGGCATATGCGCCTTGGTCACTTGAGTGAGAAAGGACTCAATATACTTGCATAGAAAATTTTTCTTCCTGCGAAAGGTACGTCTCTAAAAACTTGCACTCATTGTTTTGTTGGGAAACAACATAGAGTTTCTTTTCATAATACTGGTCCTCATAGGAGGCAAAATATTCTTGATTTAGTTCATACTGATGTTTGTATGATGGATAGTAAATCTCATGGTGGTGCATCGTATTTTGTTACTTTCATTGACGACCACTCTAGAAAAGTGTGGGGCTTTCCTTTGAAATCTAAAGACCATGTACTTGGAGTCTTCAAGCATTTTCATGCAAGTGTTGAAAGAGAAAAGGGAAGGAAATTGAAATGTGTTCGATCAGATAACGGTAGTGAATATAGAGGTCCGTTTGAAGAGTGTTGTAGAGAACATGGAATCAGGTTTGAGAAAATAGTTCCAAAGACACCTCAACATAATGGTGTTGCAGAGAGAATGAATCGTACGATTAATGACAGAATCAGATGTATGCTCTCTCATGCAAAATTATCAAAATCTTTTTGGGGTGAAGCAATGAAAATTGCAGTGGATTTGATCAATCTTTCTCCTTCTATTCCACTTGATGATGATGTTCCAAATAGAGTGTGGACAGGGAAAAATGTCTCTTACCGTCATTTGAGAGTGTTTGGCTGCAAATGTTTTGTTCACGTTCCAAGATATGAGAGGTCCAAACTTGATAGTAAATCCAAACAGTGTATATTTTTCGATTATGGTGATTAAGAATTTGGTTATAGATTGTGGGATCCGGTTGAGAAGAAAATTATCAGAAGCCGAGATGTGATATTTCTTGAAGACCAGACTATTGAAGATTTTGATAAAGCTGAGAAACAGAAACCAAATTCCAGAAGTTACATTGATGTTGCGCTTAAGCCCCCTGCAGAAACTTTTGTTGATGGGGGAGATATACAGGTAGATGATGAGAATGTAACTGATGATCATGTGCCTCACCAAGATGAGCAGGTACCAGCTGAACCACCAAACGAGTTTGAGTTGAAAAGATCTACTAGAGAACGTCAATCTTCTCAAAGATATCCTCCACACGAGTATGTGATGATCACTGATAGTGGAGAGCCAGAGTACTATCAAGAAGCTATTACACATGTTGATAAAGAAAAGTGGTTGAAGGCCATGCAAGAAGAGATGAATTCCTTGCATGAGAATCACACATTTGATTTGGTTAAGTTGCCTAATGGCAGAAAAGCACTCAAGAACAAATGGGTATACAAGATAAAGGCAGAAAAGAATAGTTCTCAACCAAGATACAAAGCAAGATTGATTGTGAAAGGTTTTAATCAGAGAAAACGTATTGACTTTGATGAAATTTTTTCACCTGTGGTGAAGATGTCCTCTATCCGAGTTGTGATTGGGTTAGCAACTAGCTTGAACCTAGAAGTTGAACAACTTGATGTGAAAACTGCATTCCTTCATGGTGATTTGGAGGAAGAGATCTATATGGAACAACCAGAGGGTTTCGAAGTCAAAGGTAAAGAGCATCTTGTGTGTAAATTGAAGAAAAGCTT
This sequence comes from Cicer yamashitae, assembly GCA_037974755.1. Taxonomy (NCBI): domain Eukaryota; kingdom Viridiplantae; phylum Streptophyta; class Magnoliopsida; order Fabales; family Fabaceae; genus Cicer; species Cicer yamashitae. Next base: position 4,220,310 of record JBBPBQ010000001.1, on the reverse strand, counting down.
GTATAGGCTCAAGCAAGCACCCCGACAATGGTACAAGAAATTTGATTCTTTCATGGAGAAACATGGGTACGGTAAAACTACTTCTGACCATTGTGTGTTTGTCAAGAAATTCTCTGATGGTGATTATATTATTCTCCTGTTATATGTGGATGACATGTTGATTGTTGGTCATGACACTAAAAAGATTCAATCTTTAAAGAAAGATTTGAACAAGTCTTTTGCAATGAAAGACTTGGGTCCTGCAAAGAAAATTCTGGGCATGAGAATTGCTCGTGATAGGAAGAATAATAAATTGTGGTTTTCTCAACACAATTACATTGAGAAAGTGTTAGAGAGGTTTAACATAAGCAATTATAAACCTGTTACTACTCCACTTGCTACTCATTTTAATTGAATTCTAATCAATGTCCTACAAGTGAGAAAGACAAAGAAGAGATGAAGAAAGTTCCTTATGCATCCGCAGTTGGTAGTTTGATGTATGCTATGGTATGCACAAGGCCATATATTGCTCATGCAGTTGGAGTTGTTAGTCGGTTTCTCTCTAATCCTGGTAAAGATCATTGGCAAGCCGTGAAGTGGATTTTCAGATACCTCAAAGGCACTTCCAAAGTGTGTTTATGCTATGGAGGTGGTGAACCTGTGTTGGATGGCTACACAGATGCAAATATGGCAGGTGATCTTGATTCTAGAAAATCTACTTCTGGTTATATGACAACGTTTGCAAGGGGAGCTGTGTCTTGGCAATCAAGATTACAAAAGTGTGTTGTTTTATCCACTACTGAAGCTAAGTACATTGCAGCAACTAAGCTGAGTACATTACAAAAGTGTGTTGCTTTTGTTGGGTAGGCTTACTCCCCAAGTGGAACCCACCAATTTTATCAGTACTATTATTATTATTGAAATAAAAGAAAAAGAAAAAAAAGAATATATGGTTTATTGGGCTTGACTCATGTAAAGGAAAATAAAAGGAAGGAAAGGGATCTCAAACCCCTAAGGCAAAAAAAAACCAAAACATTGTTGATTGATATTCCCTATTGTTATTAGGAAGAGAGATTGATATTTCCTATTGTTATTAGGAAGACTCTGGTGTACCCATTAATTATTATAGTGGAAGTTTTTACTGGACTAGGTTCCGTGGTTTTTAATCTCTCAATTTGAGGGAAGTTTTCCACGTTAAAATTGTGTTTGTCTCATATTTAACTTTATGCCAATTATTATTGCTCTTGGAATTGTATTTTCTGTTTGGTCATTTATCTGCACAGGTGGGGGAAAAATATTTCGCATTATTGAGATAATTATCTCTAATTATCTCTGGTTTTTCCCAACACCAACTCACAAAGTAATCACTATCTGAATTTGAATCTGAACTCTGATTTGGAAACCGGAAAGAATGAATGAATTTGCATTTTAAAGAATTAGGGACAAAAACACTATAATTAATTCAAAGAATCATCGTACACAATGTTATATTGAATCTTGTTGCTGCTAGCATGGTATGTGCTTTCTATGGGTGGCAACAGTTGCTCTACAGAGTTGAAGGCATTGTTTTTTGTGACACCCTAAATCCCAAAATAGGTATACTAGACTTTTTTTAAAGAAAAAAAAATAAAAACAGCGAATAAATAAATCTTTTTGCAAGGAAATAAAAACTTTCACAAGTGATTTAAGATATCACATTTTCCAAAGTATATATGGAACACTTTAAACTTAATTTCTCAAATAAAAATATGCAATCTCAATAAACTAGATTTAACTATAATTTATTGATTTAATTCCAAAAATTACTATTACTAATAAGTTTTCTAGTTAAATGAATAAAATACTATTTATAAATCTCATTCTTGGTATCACATATCAGAGCAGACTAACCTGTAATAACTGCGATTTCGCAAACGCAGGGACAAGCCAATCAAACACAAACAATGAAGGGAGTGAGTTTCAAAATCATGTAATAGTATAAGATAAGTGAGAAGAATACGCAATGGATCAAATTGATACAATATCACATCATAGCATAGAAGTCAAAATATTCAATAACATAATATCGAAGTTTATCCAAATCAATCACAATAAAACAATCACAAGGATGCAATGTGATGCATGTCCTATACTCTACACTTCTTCATCATTTAATACCATTCTACTCTGAAGTACTTGGTTAGGAGGCTTGATACTATGCCACTACAAGAGTGGACGGACAATTCATGAATGACCAAGTTCTCATAGATCCCCTTAACTCAACTCGAGACACATTTACGCAACGGTTAGGGTACTCTTGTGTTGCATGGTAGCTCCCGGCCTTAGGGAATAACCCAATAATCCACTTAGGAATTCCCCACCTGAGATAGCCCCAAGGTGAAGGTGCGAACACGAGAAGGGGGGGTTGAATTGTGTTTGCACAAATTTGATACCTTTATGATAATTTATAAATAATTAAAAATTACTTTGGCTTTGGTGACTTACTTGGAGTGGAAGCAATCGAATTTAGAGGCAGCAAGCAATGAAAGCATAAATAATTTGACGCGTAGAATTATCCTGGTTCACCAGTAACTTGGCTACATCCAGTCCCCTCATTCAGAAGGCTTTAATCCACTAATTCAAAAACCTTGAATTACAAAGCACCTGACCCTCCAAGCCAGTCTTCCCAAACAGCCTGACAACCCCAGACTTTTGAGGAACAACACCACCTTGACCCTACAAGCCAAGTCTTCTCCTAACAACCTGACGACCCCAGATTGAAGAAGGAACTAAACCACTATCGGGATGGATACAAGAGATTGAAACTTGAGTAGTTGCTTCTAACAAAGATGATAATAACAATAACTCTCACACTTTAAGAAAAGAACACTCAAAAGATATTTCTCATTCGAACAAGTGTTTCTCTCTTTGAACTCTAAGATGAATTGAGAACTTTGAGCTTGAGTTACTCTTTTCTGCTTTTCGATGCTTTTCTCCTTCAGCCTTGAGTGTCTATTTATAGTGAAAATTTGGGCTTCAATTTAGTCCTTATTTAATTCTGAATTGTATCTTGTTTAGATTGAGTTTGTAAATTCTTCAAATTGATTCTGTTCCTATTTTGTGTAGATTGACTTTGTAAATTCTTCAGAATGATTCTAATCCAATTTTGTGTAGATTGACTTTGTAAATTCTTCATATCAAATATTCTTCGAATCTTCATTAAATGTTGATCAAATATTCTTCAAATCTTCATTAAAATGTTGATCAAATATTCTTCAAATCTTCATTAAATGTAGATCAAATATTCTTCAAATCTTTTTCAAATCTTCATTAAATATTGATCAAATATTCTTCAAATCTTCATTAAATGTTAATCAAATCTTCACTAAATCTTCTTCAAATCTTAATCAAATCTTCTTCAAATATTCTTCAAATCTTGACCATATCTTCTTTTCAACTTGGTCAAAGATTTTCTTCAATTATAAATATGAATCAAATCTTATTTTAGATTTTCATCAATTATAAATTCGAATCAAATCTTGTTTTAGATTTTCATCAATTATAAATTTGAATCAAATCTTATTTTAGATTTTCTTCAACTATAAATTTGAATCAAATCTTATTTTAGATTTTCTTCAATTATAAATTGGAATCAAATCTTATTTTAGATTTTCTTCAAAAACATGAATCTTCTTTCATACTCTTTGAAGTCAAATATATTGTTTTCACAAAATACTTTTGTTAACATCAAAACTCTATATGTAAAACCAACTTGGTTCCAACAATCTCCCCCTTTTTGATGATGACAAAACTTGTATTTTGATAACAACTTTTCTTTATATTTCTTTGACTCCCCCTAAATTAGAGCTCCCCCTAAGTCTTAGTATCATTTTATCTCCACTTTATCAAATATCTTTCTCCCCCTTTTGTCATCAGACAAAAAGACTTGAATGTGAAACTTTGCCATTTTTTTTTTCTCGTTCTTTTTTTCTTTTTTTTTTTTTCTCTCTTATTTTTTTTCGTTTTTTTTTTAATAAAATAAATATGACATAATATAAGAAAATATAGTAACTATTGTAAAACTAAACTACTTTGAAGTGATCACAACATCAGTCAGGTATGAATGTAAGGTTTAGGTTTTTCTTGATGAAGTCAAACCTATCTTCAGGTAGTGGTTTGGTGAATATGTCAACCCATTGGTGTTCAATGTCTATAAATTGAATGGTTAGTACCCCTTTTTGAACAAAGTCCCTAATGAAGTGGTGTTTGATCTCTATGTGTTTAGTTCTAGAATGTAAGATAGGGTTTTTGGCTAGACAAATGGCAGAAGTGTTATCGCAATAGATGGGAATGTTGGATTCTAGGATGTTGTAGTCTTCAAGTTGATGTTTCATCCAAAGTAGTTGAGAACTGCAGCCAGCTGCTGAAATGTACTCAGCCTCTGCTGTTGACATTGCAATGGTGTTTTGCCTCTTACTTGACCAAGATATTAAGTTGTCACCTGAAAATGTGCAGTTGCCACTGATGCTCTTTCTTTCAAGTTTATCTCCAACATAATCAGAATTCCAGTATCCAATAAGTTTGTACTTAGGAGATTTCTTGGAGAACAAGGTAAGGTTGGTAGTGCCTTTTTGGTATCTGAGGATTCTCTTAACAGCAGTTAAATGTGATTCCCTAGGGTCAGCTTGAAATCTTGCACAAACACATACACTAAACATGATGTTAGGTCTGGAAGCGGTAAGGTAAACTAGGGTGCATTGGTGTAGCCATAGGTTTGCAATTACTCATCTTAAACTTCGTAAGAAGCTCTTTTGTATATTTAGTTTGATGAATGTATATACCGTTTTGACTTTGCTGAATTTGTATCCCTAAGAAGAACATAAGTTCTCCCATCATACTCATTTGAAATTCAAGCTGCATCAATTTAGAAAATTCTTGACAAAGAGTGCCATTAGTAGATCCAAAAATAATGTCATCAACATAAATTTGAATAATAAGAATGTTATCTCCTATTGATTTTCTAAAAAGTGTATTGTCTACTTGTCCTCTTTCAAAGTTATTTTTAAGCAAGAAGTTACTAAGTCTATCATACCACGCCCTAGGTGCTTGTTTTAGACCATACAAGGATTTCCTAAGTTTAAAAACATGATTTGGAAATTCAGAACTTTCAAAACCTGGGTGTTGTTTAACATAAACCTCTCCACTTATATAATAATTTAGAAAATCACTTTTAACATCCATTTGAAATAATGTAATGTTATTATTTGCAGCAAAAGAAAGTAGGATACGAATAGCTTCTAACCTGGCCACTGGAGCAAATGTCTCAGTGTAATCAATGCCCTCTTGCTGACTGTAGCCTTGTGCGACAAGTCTTGCCTTATTTCTGACCACTTCACTGGTTTCTAAAAACCCACTTGGTTCCAATAATGTTCTTCTTTGGTCTAGGTACTAGATGCCAAACATCATTCCTCTTAAATTCTTGAGAACCTGCAAAATACTTATCTAGCTTTGATTTTTATAATCAAGCTTCTTGTTATAATAAACATAATATCAGACAATAATTAATTTAAAAAAAAAAAGATATCACCTATATATTAACAATTTCAGTTTCACTATGAAAACCCTCTTAGTTCTTCTTTTCTGGTTTTCAGATTCTGAGTTTGCATATTCTCTGATTAGAGAGTCTGGATGAAGGGATTTGAATTCCCATCCAGTTTTGTAGTCTTCATGAATTTGATTGGAGTGTTCAAAGAAGTCTCCTGATTCTGACTTTTAATCTGCCACTTCTGTTTCTGCTGATGCATCGGGTTTCTCCGATGGTAATTCTGATTCTTATGGTAGTTCCAGTTCTGTTGATATGTGTGATTTCTCTGCCAGTTTTGAGTCTGTTGATACTCCAGATATTTCTGATTCATCATATGGTTCTGGTTCTGATAAGTATTGTGTTGACCAGTCCTTCTTCCAACAAAGTCAGTTGGCTTCTGTTTGGTAGAGCTTGGAACGTAGACCTTTTTGCCTTCATATATTGCAAACATCCATTGACCAAGCACCATGACTGGTGTTTCAATTTGATTGCTTAGAACATCTGCAACATCAACAATTTTATCTTTTGGTACCCAAATTTGGTTGGGTCCTCGTTTGTTAGATTTGAAAGGTTTCTTGTCTTTCCCTGTATTTAACATGGGACAAGATAATTTGGAGTGACCTTTCTTAGAGCAAACAATACACAAGATATCAGAGGGAATAGGTTTAGGTTCAGTTACAGTTTCTGCAAATCCTATACCTCTTTTACCATTTCTACTAACTCCATAAATCATAGAAGCATATTTGCTTCTTTCCATACCATTAGCAAGAAAATCTTGAAATACTTCTTCATGCTTATCAGAGTTACATGTGGTCTTTTCAATTGATGTTGAACTATAATTACTTGTCAGAGTTGCATTATCTGTCTTAAGTTCAGTAATATCAGTTTTCAGATTTGCATTCTCTATTTTAAGTTCAGTAATATCAGTTTTTAGATTTGTATTTTCTGTTTTAAATTCTGTAATATTAGTTTTTAGAGTTGCATTATTTGTCTTAAGTTTAGTAATATCAGTTTTCAGATTTGCATTCTCTATTTTAAGTTCAGTAATATCAGTTTTCAGATTTGTATTTTCTATTTTAAATTCAGCACTTTGATTCTTTAAAACATTAACATTTTCAATTAGATTTGTATTTTCTTTCCTAAGTGTTTTCAGTTTTAAAGACAATTTGTGATTCATTTTTAAAAAATCATTAATAGCAGTAACTAAATCAGATCGAGTAAATTCAAAAAATACCTCAATTTCTTCATCTGTTGATTCACTTCCAGAGTTAGAATCTATGTTGGATCCAGAGGTAGAGTTGGTATGAGCCATCATACCTAAATCTACTTGTTCATCGTCAGAGGATTCCTCAGATATATCCCATGTAGCCATCATACTCTTCTTCTTGGGTCTAGAATCTTTCCTTTGGTATTTCTCTTTCTTCATATTTGGACATTCTGACTTGATATGTCCAGGTTCATTGCATTTATAGCAGATGATGCTTTTATCATCATTTCCTTTGTTGGATTGCTTGGAATATCTTTAGGGAAATTTCTTCTTTCTGTTGTGCCACATCTTCTGAAATTTTCTGCATATATACGCTAGTTCCTCTTCCTCTAAGTCTTCATTCTGATCATTTGAATCATCATCCTCTGATTCTGCTGTTGCCCTTAGAACCTTCTTCTGCTTAGATTTCAAGGCCAGAGTCTTGTTCTTCTTCTTGGGCTCATCTTCTTCAAGCTCAATTTCATGTGATCTAAGAGAGCTGATTAATTCTTCCAGCTTTAGAGTATTCAGATCTTTTGCTTCCTGAATGGCAGTGATCTTAGGTCTCCACTTACTTGTCAGACTCCTAAGAATTTTCTTCACATGATCAGCAGTAGTATAACTCTTTTCAAGTACCTTTAATCCTGAGACCAGGGTCTGGAATCTGGAAAACATTGTTTCAATATCTTCATCTTCTTCCATCTAGAACAACTCATACTTTTTGACTAGGAGGTTGGCCTTTGCTTCTTGAACTTGCTTGCTTCCTTCATAGGTTAGAATCAGACTATCATAAATACTCTTTGCTGTCTCTTTGTTGGTGCACTTGTCAAACTCCTTGAAGGTGATTGCATTTATCATGAATGTTCTGGACTTATGATGCATCTTGTACATCTTCTTCTGATCAGCATTCATCTCCTTTCTTGGAATTTCAATACCATCTTTATTCTTCGGAGCAATATAACCATCTTCCACCAAGTCCCAAAGTTCAGGATCTTGTGAAATATAGAAACTTCTCAGCCTGTCTTTCCAATACTCAAAATGTTCTCCATCAAACAGAGGTGGTCTGTTGATATTTCCTCCAACAGCTTCTTCACTGAATCCAGACATATTGAACCCTTGGATCTTTTCTCAAACACTGTAAAGTGCTCAGCCTTGAGACCGAGCTCTGATGCCAATTGAAGGTGCGAACACGAGAAGGGGGGTTGAATTGTGTTTGCACAAAGTTGATACCTTTTTGATAATTTATAAATAATTAAAAATTAGTTTGGTTGTGGTGACTTACTTGGAGTAGAAGCAATCAAATTTAGAGGTAGCAAGCAATGAAAGCATAAATAATTTGACGCGTAGAATTATCCTGGTTCACCACTAACTTGGCTACATCCAGTCCCCTCATTCAGAAGGCTTTAATCCACTAATTCAAAAACCTTGAATTACAAAGCACCTGACCCTCCAAGCCAGTCTTCCCAAACAGCCTGACAACCCCACACTTTTGAGGAACTAACCACCACCTTGACCCTATAAGCCAAGTCTTCTCCTAACAACCTGACGACCCCAGATTGAAGAAGGAACTATTGGGTTGGATACAAGAGATTGAAACTTGAGTAGTTGCTTCTAACAAAGCTGATAATAACAATAACTCTCACACTTTAAGAAAAGAACACTCAAAAGATATTTCTAACTTGAACAAGTGTTTCTCTCTTTGAACTCTAAGATGAATTGAGAACTTTGAACTAGAGTTACTTTTTTCTGCTTTTCGATACTTTTCTCCTTCAGCCTTGAGTGTCTATTTATAGTGAAAATTTGGGCTTCAATTTAGTCCTTATTTAATTCTGAATTGTATCTTGTTTAGATTGAGTTTGTAAATTCTTCAAATTGATTCTATTCCTATTTTGTGTAGATTGACTTTGTAAATTCTTCATGATGATTATGTTCCTATTTTGTGTAGATTGACTTTGTAAATTCTTCAGAATGATTTTGTTCCAATTTTGTGTAGATTGACTTTGTAAATTCTTCATATCAAATATTCTTCAAATCTTCATTAAATGTTGATCAAATATTCTTCAAATCTTCATTAAAATGTTGATCAAATATTCTTCAAATCTTCATTAAATGTAGATCAAATATTCTTCAAATCTTCATTAAATATTGATCAAATATTCTTCAAATCTTCATCAAATCTTCTTCAAATATTCTTTAAATCTTGACCATATCTTCTTTTCAACTTGGTCAAAGATTTTCTTCAATTATAAATATGAATCAAATCTTATTTTAGATTTTCATCAATTATAAATTTGAATCAAATCTTATTTTAGATTTTCATCAATTATAAATTTGAATCAAATCTTATTTTAGATTTTCTTCAACTATAAATTTGAATCAAATCTTATTTTAGATTTTCTTCAATTATAAATTGGAATCAAATCTTATTTTAGATTTTCTTCAAAAACATGAATCTTCTTTCATACTCTTTGAAGTCAAATATATT
>JBBPBQ010000001.1:4184696-4211027 GCA_037974755.1 Cicer yamashitae | reverse complement strand
TGAATCATCATCCTCTGATTCTGCTGTTGCCCTTAGAACCTTCTTCTGCTTAGATTTCAAGGCCAGAGTCTTGTTCTTCTTCTTGGGCTCATCTTCTTCAAGCTCAATTTCATGTGATCTAAGAGAGCTGATTAATTCTTCCAGCTTTAGAGTATTCAGATCTTTTGCTTCCTGAATGGCAGTGATCTTAGGTCTCCACTTACTTGTCAGACTCCTAAGAATTTTCTTCACATGATCAGCAGTAGTATAACTCTTTTCAAGTACCTTTAATCCTGAGACCAGGGTCTGGAATCTGGAAAACATTGTTTCAATATCTTCATCTTCTTCCATCTTGAACAACTCATACTTTTTGACTAGGAGGTTGGCCTTTGCTTCTTGAACTTGCTTGCTTCCTTCATAGGTTAGAATCAGACTATCATAAATACTCTTTGCTGTCTCTTTGTTGGTGCACTTGTCAAACTCCTTGAAGGTGATTGCATTTATCATGAATGTTCTGGACTTATGATGCATCTTGTACATCTTCTTCTGATCAGCATTCATCTCCTTTCTTGGAATTTCAATACCATCTTTATTCTTCGGAGCAATATAACCATCTTCCACCAAGTCCCAAAGTTCAGGATCTTGTGAAATATAGAAAGTTCTCATCCTGTCTTTCCAATACTCAAAACGTTCTCCATCAAACAGAGGTGGTCTATTGATATTTCCTCCAGCAGCTTCTTCACTGAATCCAGACATATTGAACCCTTGGATCTTTTCTCAAACACTGTAAAGTGCTCAGCCTTGAGACCGAGCTCTGATGCCAATTGAAGGTGCGAACACGAGAAGGGGGGGTTGAATTGTGTTTGCACAAAGTTGATACCTTTATGATAATTTATAAATAATTAAAAATTAGTTTGGTTTTGGTGACTTACTTGGAGTGGAAGCAATCGAATTTAGAGGCAGCAAGCAATGAAAGCATAAATAATTTGACGCGTAGAATTATCCTGGTTCACCAGTAACTTGGCTACATCCAGTCCCCTCATTCAGAAGGCTTTAATCCACTAATTCAAAAACCTTGAATTACAAAGCACCTGACCCTCCAAGCCAGTCTTCCCAAACAGCCTGACAACCCCAGACTTTTGAGGAACAACACCACCTTGACCCTACAAGCCAAGTCTTCTCCTAACAACCTGACGACCCCAGATTGAAGAAGGAACTAAACCACTATCGGGTTGGATACAAGAGATTGAAACTTGAGTAGTTGCTTCTAACAAAGATGATAATAACAATAACTCTCACACTTTAAGAAAAGAACACTCAAAAGATATTTCTCATTCGAACAAGTGTTTCTCTCTTTGAACTCTAAGATGAATTGAGAACTTTGAGCTTGAGTTACTCTTTTTTGCTTTTCGATGCTTTTCTCCTTCAGCCTTGAGTGTCTATTTATAGTGAAAATTTGGGCTTCAATTTAGTCCTTATTTAATTCTGAATTGTATCTTGTTTAGATTGAGTTTGTAAATTCTTCAAATTGATTATGTTCCTATTTTGTGTAGATTGACTTTGTAAATTCTTCAGAATGATTCTGTTCCAATTTTGTGTAGATTGACTTTGTAAATTCTTCATATCAAATATTCTTCGAATCTTCATTAAATGTTGATCAAATATTCTTCAAATCTTCATTAAAATGTTGATCAAATATTCTTCAAATCTTCATTAAAATGTTGATCAAATATTCTTCAAATCTTCATTAAATGTAGATCAAATATTCTTCAAATCTTTTTCAAATCTTCATTAAATATTGATCAAATATTCTTCAAATCTTCATTAAATGTTAATCAAATCTTCACTAAATCTTCTTCAAATCTTAATCAAATCTTCTTCAAATATTCTTCAAATCTTGACCATATCTTCTTTTCAACTTGGTCAAAGATTTTCTTCAATTATAAATATGAATCAAATCTTATTTTAGATTTTCATCAATTATAAATTCAAATCAAATCTTGTTTTAGATTTTCATCAATTATAAATTTGAATCAAATCTTATTTTAGATTTTCTTCAACTATAAATTTGAATCAAATCTTATTTTAGATTTTCTTCAATTATAAATTGGAATCAAATCTTATTTTAGATTTTCTTCAAAAACATGAATCTTCTTTCATACTCTTTGAAGTCAAATATATTGTTTTCACAAAATACTTTTGTTAACATCAAAACTCTATATGTAAAACCAACTTGGTTCCAACACAAGGTTTATCAGTTTTACCTTACAGTTCGACTGTAGCCCTCCACGATCAGGCTCATTCAGTTGTACTTCCCCGAATCACTAGGTTTGTCAGACCCTTCCTATATGATGACAAAATAATCTTCACTTCACAAGTCTCTAACATCTAGTTCACACTTATTCAATGATCACAACTCGACAATTCTCAATTTAGATTCACAATATTCATCAAATTTTCGTCTACATAAATATCAGTCATTCCACAACAATCATCAAAGTTTACACACACACACATATATATATATATATATATATATATATATATATATATATATATATCAGTCAATCTCAATAAAATCCCAATATTTAGTCTACACCACTCACAATGCACAGTCTAGTCTTATCAATCACAGAATACGAAATCAACAAGTGGTTCATCTAAGCAATATCACAATTTCAATCAAGTAGACTAGAGCACTCAAATACATATCATTCATACAATAACAATTAGTATAAGGTTTCATAAAATCAAATAACACGCAATCTTGATATAAATTAATTCACAACAATTCTATAGGTTTCTAAATTATATTTTAGTCCTACTATTACCATTCATATGTTATTAAATTAATTATTATTACTCAATAGGGCTCGACCGTACGTAGTAAGCCCCGAATGAATCTCTGGGAATTACGGCATTCCCGTTCATCCCACGTTATTCTATACTCATAAAATCGAACATCCTCTCACCCCTTACCTCGATTGAAGATCTCGCTGAAAAAGAAAAAAAAATCTGATCTGCTTATGTGTTGCATCTTCGTCAACTGTCGTTTCTAATAGTCCGCGAAAGAAATAAAACAACACAACAACCAAATACAGATTAATTACTTGCAACAATAGGTAAATAAATTGTTTACTATTTGCAACACCATCCAAATATATATTTAATACTATATATACTTATGGTTATTTCAATATAAACAATCTCTTAAAAAAACATAATTATATATTGCTAAATAAATTTAGTGTGTGTATAATTTTGACATTACAGTAGTGTACAATATATCATACATATTTAAAATCAAATAACAAAGCTATTAGATGTACAATAAAAGTAGACTCTTTATTATTGACATATAAATCATAAATTGGAGGCGTATGTATATCTATAAATATAGTATATACTATCTTAACTTAAAATATAAAAAATGTATCAGATCGATTATGTTTTTCCTTTATAAGATAGAAAATATATTTGCAATATTTATATAAAAGAGAATTTAAACGCATGGCACTTAGAATTGCCTAAAACAAATTAATTTTAGATGTTCAGTAGATTTAATATCAGTAGATTTAGATGTTCAGTTGAATTTATCAAATTAATTTTAGTATAACATAACAATTCTGCTACTTGTAAAAACACGGGGAACAACTTTACTATTTTAGAGACAAGGTTCACAAATTTCGTTCAAAACGCATTACTCTTATGATCAAAATTTTATTTTATAAATAATTGATATTCAAACAGATTATAAATAACAAATAAAATATATTTAATATTTTATTTTAATCATGATCATGAATTATCAAATAAACAATAAAAAGACAATAAATAAATAGTTGAAAGAAAACTCAACTAATAGTGACTCAAACGGTAAATGTCTGACAATAATTTAAGAATAATGAGAAACTAACCGGAACAAATGGAAGATCTTGTGGAGAATCAAGAACGGCGTATGAAAATTAAAACTAGCATTGGACACTGAAGTGTAACAATGTCGTGTAACCCCCTTTTATTATGTTCTTGTATATATTAGCTTACTAGATGAGAGGTATATAGTTATAGGCTTATCATGTTTATATTTATTGGAGGTAGAGGGAAAGGGTTTGCAGAAGGAATGCCACCCTGTAGAAGAAAATAAGGTTTTAGTTTTTACAATAGGAGCAAAGCAATTATAAGAAACCTAAAATATGTTAGGAGAAAGCTTTCTTTTCCTTCTTTTTTTTTGGTTTAATTGTAGAAAAATCATGATTTTAAATTTGTACGTATGTTATAATATAATTCAAACACTTACATTTTAAAACTAATATATTTATTTTATTAAAACTAGAATAAAATTTAATAAATTATTAAGGAAAACACATAAGACAACCACATAGAAGTTATTACACCACAACAAACACACTTATAGTAGTAATTTAGCATAATATTATTAAAATATTTTAATAATAAATCTAGGGCGTCATAATATCACTAAAATATTTTAATACGAAATCTGAGGCGTTACATTTTTCATCTTTTGTCCTATTCTATATAACTAAATATTTTCTTTTGTTTAACTATATATTTTTTTCATACGTGCGTTTTTGAGGATATGTGCAGGGAGAGGGAGAGATGCATAGTTGTTTTTATGTGTGTATGTATTTACTGTTTTCTTTGTGTAAATATAAATTTCTCAAACCTCATTATCTCACTACATGTAATAGAATTTGAATTCTGCACATCAAAGTTTTGCGCGGATAGTGGATTCTTTGAAATACCTCATATATCAAACAAGGTATGTCCTTTATTTTATCTAAATTGTTAATAGATTTAATAACAGTTTTGGTCATTCTATTTTTACCAATTCATATAATTGGTCCGCTTATTTTAAAAGTCACCAGTTTTAGTCCCTCTCTTAGAATTTTGAATTAAAAAATGATGATTTGACATATTTTAAATGATGTGGTATACGATTTCATGATATAGAACCAATCTAGATGCATTAATTATTCATATGAAATCAGAGGCAACATAACCAAATCTAGTAATCTCTTCGGTTGACATGGCAGAACGAAACGTCGTAAAATTGTTGTTTTTGAGTTTCGGAAAACTGCTTAAAAATCACAAAAAATCACAATTTATGCCACCGAATATATTATTGGGTTGAGGGACCGGACTCAGTTCCACTACACCATACAAAACAGTTCTAGAATTACGCCCTCTATATAGCGGTTAAAGCCACTCACAATCTCGTGCCTCTATTTTATTCTATACAACATGATATAATAACTGTGCCTCGCCGGTGGACCCACTAATCTCTGGTCATACATGGCCAAATCCAAGAAATTAATTCTTCGATTATTTCTACACAGGTTGTGTAAGACTTGTTAAAGAACATCTTAACTGGGAGACAAAATCAGAGCTGAAAGCTGAGGTTCTTCATGGTATAAAAGAGATTGGAAGTGTATTATACTCGATGGGGCTTCTAGATATTGTCTTGGTGGGTAATCTGGTGCTTTTATCAATTTATTTATTGTAATGGTTGTCAGCATAATTGAATGACTTTAATAAATATGTACTTTTGAGATAAAAATTTTGAAAATCAGATTATTTTTTTCAAATGAACATAGCCTAAAAAGATAATGGATGGGTCAAAACAAACTAAATAAATTATAAAACTGTATACAATAAATTTATCCAGTTATAGCATATTGTTGGATTCTTGACAGAGAGAAATAGATACAATGAATTTCATGCAAACTGCTCTTTGGCTGGGCTTGTTTCCTGGAGCATATGGACAGATATTACCTTTTTAAGATGGTCCCAGCAGCGGATTTTGAACTATAATATTGGGGTGGTCAAATATTGAAAACTTGAATAGATAAATAAAAAGTATAATATTGTATTGTATATAAGAATTTTAAATCGTAAATTTACAAAAAAAAAATATATATATATATATATTGGAGAGAGAGGTAGTAAATCAAATTTTAGTTAATATTTTTAATAATTAAAAATTAGTTGAAATTTAGGTTGGAAAATTTATTTTATTTTATAATTATAGTAATTATTTTTGTAATTTTTTTATAAATTATTCTATCCGATTTTTTTATAATACACATCTAAATTATAATTTAGTCTAAAAAAAATTGGGTCTTATTCTAATCTTAAAAATTGAGCCTGATTCTAATATGAAAAATTGGGCCTAATAAAAAAAGTGCAATTTTAATAATTAAATAAATTGATAAAATAAATATTAGATCATATACACATATCAATCCAATGAGGATCTACATATTGAAAAAATGCACATATAGTATGTTATCTTCGCATATTAGACTGAAACATACATCTCCAAAACATAACTTAACAACCGCAATTCAACTTATAAAATACACCGATTACAGAACCTAAAATTAAAACTAACATACATCACAATATGTCAATATCTATATTAATGAGTATATCTATTAACATAGATCATATAGATCTAATCTAAATTCATCACCGATTATAATATATCAAACCACATAAACCGCTATAGACTTATATAATTTATTTTTCACATGCTTATTACAGTTAATAGTTATTACTTTTTTAAATTTTTTTAGATATTATTTTCTTATAAATTTTAACTACTTCTATATATTCAATCAAATCAAATTTATATATAAAAAAGTTTTCGTTTCCTTAAAATTGGATGTAAATTTATATTCATTTTTATTTAACAAATCATTAATATTATAAATAAAATAAAAGAAGAAGTGTTTTTAAAAATATTAATGAAAATTTTGGATTACCGTGTAGACCTATATCTCAGCGATCCTCAATGCATTTATACTATTTTGTTTATAACTATATGTAATAATGTAACATTCTTCAAAGTCACATATTTGAATAAAATTGGACCCCTGTAAAAGTCTTTTACCGTGTGCTATATAAATCTTATTCATCACAATCGTCACTAACTATTAAAGATAATAAAATCAATGATCAATATCCCTATTAATTTGATGATATAACTTGTTCTCTTGAGAATATTGTGGATAGTTATTCAAATGAAGGATAGTTTATCTGATAAAATAAGAATATTGTGGATAGTTATTCAAATGAAGGATAGTTTATCTGATAAAATAAGATCATAAACTCAAAATAGATAATAAATAGTTTACAGAATAAAATAAGATCTTAAACTCAAAATAGATAATAATTATAATCATTAAAAATTAAAAAAAAAAAAAAACAGATAAATAAGAGTTAGATAATAATGATCATCATTAAAAATTATAAAAAAAACAGATAAATAAGACTTAGTTTGATGAAACAACCCAATCTTGAAATGGGCACAAGATAGATAGACAGAGGGGAAAATGGGGAGACGGTGAAACGGTTGAACCACTCAATAAATTCAAGTTGATGTTGTTTGAATTTGAAATTAACATATATTGAGAGTGTTCACTCAACGAGCATAGGTTTTCGAAATTTTCACATAAATATCCTACTTTTTAGGAAAAGTAACTAATTTGTCCCACTCCGAAAAAAAAAAAAAATACAGGATTGTCCTACTTTTTAGCCCCTGATCGCAACCTGGGGATGCGACCAGGTGAAAGAGATTTTTTTTACGTTATAGTAGGAGGTCGCATCCTGGGGATGCGACGCAGTATTTATTTTTGTTACATTTTATTTATGGGTATAATTATTATTTAATTAATTAAAAATAATTAAAATATTTTAAAAATCAAAATAATAATAATAAATAGAATACATTATTAAATAATAATAATAATAATAATTTTAATTTTAATAATATTATTAATATTAGTGACTTATTGTTAATTTAAATTAATTATAAATAATTAAAATATTTAAAAAACCAAAATAATAATAATAATAAAATAAAATACATTACTAAATAATAATAATAATTTTAATAATAACAATAATTTTAATAATATTATTAATATTAGTGACTTATTGTTAAGTTTAATTAATTATAAATAATTATAACAATTAAAAAATCAAAATAATAATAATAAATTAAATTACATTATTAAGTAATATTAATAATAATAATAATAATAAAAAGAAAATTATATTAATAAACTAAAATAAAAATTCATTAAATTGAAAGAAAAAAATACATTAATTGAAAATAAAAAAATACATGAAATTAAAGAAAAAAATACATTAATTTTGAGTAGATGTGCCAACAACGTTTGGACAATGTTTCCTAGTATGACCAGAGACCCGACATAATCCGCACTTTCTTGACACTCTTTCTATAGTGTCCATTTCTGTTCTAATGCGTTTGCTCTTTGGGCGACCTTTCTTGACTCTCCGCATTAGTGGATTGTGACACACCTTAACACCTTTATATTCTGGCCAATATCCTTCGTTTGGTACAGGTTTGAACATTTCGTCGTACACTTTTAGTACTGTTTCCACTTTATACACATCATATTTGATGCTAGAACATGCTGCTATCACATGTGAACAAGGCAGATGTTTAGCATGATATTTCCCACAGTCGCATCAATTGTTAAGAAGGTTTACACTGAAATGACCAATTGGCCGCCCTTCTCTTGGAACTACTGTGTCATGGACCATGAAAGTATGGTTGTTCCGATCAAAACTATCGACTCTATGACTATTGGATTTACGTATTTCTGATTTCATAAAATTTATGCATGGTTCTGTGTATACCTGACCAGAGGCTAAAATTGATGCGTGTTGTTTTGCCATGGTTGGAAACAGTGTCCCTGTTTTATAATATGTTGATTGCACCAAAGCAGTGATGGGAAGGTTGTGTGGTCCTTTTAATACTCCGTTAATCGACTCCACAAGATTGGTGGTCATATGACCCCAACGGCTACCTCCATCAAATGCTTGAATCCAATCTTGTCGCGGTATGTTGTCTAACCATTTCAACGCTTCTGGGTTTACGATGCCGATTTCTCTACGGTAGTATCGATATGTAGGCTCATTGATTGAGTAACCTGTATTGAAACAGTAGACAATCAATTATTACCCATAGAAATTAAGAATGAAGTTATTAAAAATTACGTTAATTATAAGTAGTAAGAATGAAATTATTACCCATAGAAATAACTTTTCTCTTCAAATCATTATCCTTGAATTCCCTTGCAAAATTTTGTGAAATATGTCGGACGCAGAATACATGCTTTGACGGAGGATCTTGCCAGCCATTATTCGGATTATTATAAGCACTCTTAATAGATTCGTGTCTATCTGAAATCACACAAATGTTGGGTTGTGGAGTGACGTATTTTCTCAAATTTCTCAAAAAGAAACTTCAACCCTCTTTTGTCTCACCTTCCACGAGAGCATAAGCAATTGGAATTACATTGTCGTTCCCATCTTGTGCAACTGCTACCAATAGAGTTCCCTTATACTTGCCGTACAACCAAGTCCCATCAACTTCTACAAATGGTTTGCAGAATTTAAACGCAGATATGCACGGAGCATAAGCCCAAAATAGTCTATGGAAGATTCTCATCCCATTTATCAAACCATTCTCATGATAAGCTGGGATCGTTTCCATTTCAATTTTGGTTCCTGGAGCAAACGTTTGCATAACTAATAACCATCGTGGGAGTTGATTGTAAGACTCTTCCCAATTGCCATAAATTTGTTCGATCGCTTTATTTTTTCCCAACCAAGCTTTTCTATAACTAACTGTGTAGTTGTGCAAAGCCCGAATCTGAGCAATAATGACCTTCACTTTGATTGAAGGGTCCACTTTCATAACTTGCATTATGCTTGTAGATATCATGCTAGAATCGAGCTTTATATGATCTTGTGACAGTGCAGAATTTGTGCATGTATGAAGTGCATTTAATTTACTAATCACCCACAATTGACTCTTGCGTTTTGAAGCTCTACATCTAAACAAACAATTTGAATTTGAACATTTAATAACGTACCTTTCTAAATCTGATTTTTGTACCACAAAATTCAATGATTGTTTTAAATGGTAACATTTGATTGCATGTACGCATTCATCCTTGTTCTGAAACGTCATTCCAACTGCAAGAGTTCCATCTATTGCCGGGACTTCATCAACGGACATGTGATCAAATTCACTTGGTTGCTTTGCAGTGTCTAAATTGATGTTCCTCAAGTGGATTGGTGGCTCGAAGGTTCATATTGTTGTGATGGTGAAAATATACCTCGGGCTGATCGAATGATGGGATGTAGTCGGGTTGATAATGATCAAACGATGGGGTGTAGTCGGGATTAGGCATGTTTGAGGTTGATGGTTGATCAATGTTTGTTGATGTAGGAGCACCTTCAAATGTAACATATAACTCGATGGTGCCGAGTTGAGACCATTGTGTATAAACATCAAACATCAGTTCGACGTCTTCGTCATCGCAAACGTTCATCAGCTCAAACCTGGTTGTATTTTCACCAAAGAAGACAAGGTGCTGATAAACTATATCAGTTATCGTCACTTTCTCGTTGAGCTGTAACTTTTTCTTAATGACATTCTTTAGACGAGCAAGGTTGCTGCTAGAATGTACTTTGAACGCCTTTTTGTAATCACTTACAAATGTTTTACCTTCAACTCCATCGACAATCGAACCATTGTAATAAACAATACAAATAACTTGTTGGGCAGCCATGATGAAGTAATTTATTAAGTATGAAATGTTAGAAGGTATGGTGAGATAGAAGGTGTGGTGATATAGTGTCATCTAGTTATCTATTTATACAAGTTAGTAAAGTGTAGAAGGTAAAAATTTAATATTTAATATGATCCAGTGCATGGATATTTAATAAAAGTGTAGATGGTATCGTTTGACTTGTGTCGCTCCAGAATCACCCAGTGCATGGATATTTCCACTTGCACAAAGGTAACTATTGCAATTAATTTTTATATATCTTTTTAAAACTTACTACTTAGTGTATTACTAATTTTATTAATTTTTTTTTTATATATTCGACAGATTTAATTCCGGTGGTCTAAATTTCAGTAGAGTTCCTCACAACGACATAGAGGGATACCGGAATACAATCGATCATATGATGGTTTAAGAAGTAATATATTCATTCACATTTAGTTGAACTTTTTTAATTATATTTTTTTTTATACCTTTTAATATTTACATTAACCTATTTTTAACATATCAGTTTCGTTGGAGACCGTATCTCGGGTTCTAACACGAGGTATCCGAACAAGAGATGAACACTTGGACTGCATCTACCTATCTGCACTGTTATCATATCGTCGAAAAACATCAGGCAGATAGAGTCGCACTTCAGTTCGGCTACCATCAACAAATTCCGCAACCACCAAAGGATATGACAATGTACCATGAGGTCGACATGAGGAGTGGCATCGATGATAATTGGTATGTGGTTTGGAAAGATGAGATTCAACATTGGAATGAACGTCAGAATTATGTATTGCAAGGTCAATTCGTAGAAGGTATTTTACGCCACAGTAAAGAATATATGAATTGGTTCAGAAATCACACCAAATTATACATATCTGTGGAAAGATATATGAGAGATCCACGTTTGCAACCTTCAACATATCCTGATGTTCACTCAACCCCTCAATCAACTCCACAACAACATACCATGCACCAAACACCATCTTTATCATCACTACCACATCTACATGAATCTGCAGATATACCGACTCAGTACTACGTTCCTTCAGTGCCACCAATACCAACCCCCGTTCATCAACCAGGGACTGAAATTTTCTATAATTTGTTTGGTACTCAATGCACAACTCTTGAGTCGGCTTATGCTGCTTTTGATTCTATGTATAACGTCGAAACTCAAAATTACATGAAAGCAGGTGGTAGTGGTTCTAATCCACATACAGATTATAACGAGGATAATGATCAAATTGATGATCAACCACAACAACCTCAAGCCGTACAAAGGGCTAGACGAGTTCGACGACCGCGTAGATGTGGAACTAGAGGACATTTAGATGGAAATAATTAATTTTAATTTCATGTATTTTTTTATTTTCAATTAATGTATTTTTTTCTTTCAATTTAATGAATTTTTATTTTAGTTTATTAATATAATTTTCTTTTTATTATTATTATTATTATTATTATTATTAAAATTATTATTATTAATATTACTTAATAATGTAATTTAATTTATTATTATTATTTTGATTTTTTAATTGTTATAATTATTTATAATTAATTAAACTTAACAATAAGTCACTAATATTAATAATATTATTAAAATTATTGTTATTATTAAAATTATTATTATTATTTAATAATGTATTTTATTTTATTATTATTATTATTTTGGTTTTTTAAATATTTTAATTATTTATAATTAATTTAAATTAACAATAAGTCACTAATATTAATAATATTATTAAAATTAAAATTATTATTATTATTATTATTTAATAATGTATTCTATTTATTATTATTATTTTGATTTTTAAAATATTTTAATTACTTTTAGTTAATTAAATAATAATTATACTCATAAATAAAATGTAACAACAAAAAAAAATACTGATGGTCGCATCCCCAGGATGCGACCTCCTACTATAACGTAAAAAAAAATCTCCTTCACCTCGTCGCATCCCCAGGTTGCGCAACTGGGGCTAAAAAGTAGGGCAATCTCCCGTATTTTTTTTTTTTTTAGAGTGGGACAAATTGGTTACTTTTCCTAAAAAGTAGGATATTCATGTGAAAATTCCTAAGTTTTCCTTCTGGTTAATTTTGTTATTTCTATTGATCTATTATTCTCTTTGGGTGTTTTCATTTTCAAGATTGGAAATTTGCTTTTTGGATTAAATTACAATTGTAATTATTTTTACAGAGAAATATTAAACGCATTTCACCTGGAATTCTATTCTTAGC
This sequence comes from Cicer yamashitae, assembly GCA_037974755.1. NCBI lineage: Eukaryota > Viridiplantae > Streptophyta > Magnoliopsida > Fabales > Fabaceae > Cicer > Cicer yamashitae. The sequence goes on along the minus strand of JBBPBQ010000001.1, from coordinate 4,198,185 downwards.
GATATTGTGGAAATTAACATATGTCAGAAATGTATGTATAAACAATTTAATCAAACGCTTATAGCATAAACACTCATCATGTAAGTGCTTATGTATAACTTATTTATATAACAAAAGATAAAATATAGTCACATTATTTTCAAAAACTATCATGGAGAGTTTATGAAAATAAGTAAAAAAACATTTCATAAATTATTTTCATAAGTTTTCGCAAACAGCCTCACAAGTGTTTATGTCAATATATAAACTCAAATGAGTCAATCCAAACAGGTCTCAAGTATCATTGCTTAGAATTAGGTGGACCTTTCTTTGATTGTGGTTAGTTTGAACAATGTGATGGATTTTTGTTGTGTGCTTGTCAAAGGGATAAACTATTTTTGTCTTTATTTTTAGAAGATTGTTTTCTCAATTGAAGAAAAAAATTAGTATTTTTGCCAACCCTGCTTCTTGGTTGTTTTGTAGGTTGAAGAACTTAGAAGCAAGGGGCTCAACCCCCGTGCTTATGAATGGAACAAAACGCACAGTACTAATCAGTTGCAAGATAGTTATAGAGATTTAGGAAATGGGGGAAGAAACTACTAGTGAGAATGATCATGTATAGGGGTGTGCAAAAAATGTAATAGATTGGACTGAATTCATAAACTGGATTGCACTGCACCAGAAAAACTCAAACCAATTAAATGGTTTATGAACTGTACCATAAATTTTAAAAGGCCAGTTAACTAAATTTTAAAAAAAAAAACCAGTTTGAACCACTTTCAAACCATTTTATATTAAATATCATAAAATTATTTTTAAATCAACTCATAAAATATTATAAATGATAATATTTAATCAAATAAAAACATCCAAAAATATAAAAAACAAATACATATTACGATGAACAAAAACAAAAATAAAAAAGTTTTATATGTATGTATATATATGGGGTGTGGACTCGTGTGTGTTAAAGTTTCTATACCTGTATTTATGCTCAATTTTACGGATATTTATCCAAAACTCATATTCATATTGCCATTTTTATTAATAACGGATATCCCAATTAATTTTGAATAAATTCGGTATCATCTTATAATTTAGATTCGTCGTTAATTTCATTCTACAAAATTGACTTTTAAAAATAAGTTATTGACTCAAAATCACTTAAAAATAAGATTTTGCTACAAATAATACAATTAAACTGGTTTTAGAACCAATTTTTTTTAAAAAAATCACTTAAAATTGATTTTAAAATCAATCTTTTAAAAAATTCACTGAAAAACCGATTTTAAACAATTCAATTAAAACCGGTTCGAATTGATTTTAATAAAAACCAGTTTCAAACCGATTTAAACATATTAAACCGGTTTACAATTATAAATTAATTTTAAACCGATTTAAAACTGAACTGTAACTGGTTCAAAAAATAACCGGTTTTTTTAAGTGGTTTTTAAAAACTGAACTGCACTAATAATGTGGTGCAATTCAGTTTGGTTTTTGGTACAAACATAATTCATGTATCTCTCGCGGGAAGAATTGTTGCAAGGAGGGTATTTGGAAAGCTTGCGTTTTTGACACTAAGATGATTCGGGGACAATTCAGGTTTGTTTACACCTTTTATTGTCTTTGTACATTTATTATAACTTTGATCTAAGACATGTCAGACTTTTGTTAACTTTTAAGTATATATGATCCCTATTCTTATTCGTAAGTCTTCATAGTTGTCTTCATTCTTTAGGACAAATGTTGTGGATAGATTGTGAGAAATTCTAATTGAAGTTAAAATATATGATTTCAGCTCTATTGTGATAAGGAGAGACTTCTAGATGGTCAGTTTGAGCAGTTGAAGGCACATGTTGATATTGGTGATATACTAGGTGTAAGAGGAACAATAAAACGCACAGAAAAAGGTAATAGACATCTTAGACTTAAATAAATTTTATTTTCCTTTTTGGGCCAGAAATTGGTTTTTCGATAAACTGATATACCATGCATTGCTCTACATACATGCTATCTCTTCAGCCAGAAAGTCAATATTTTATATCGGATTTCCATCTGATTTGTGTGCTACCTCAATGTAAAAACAAAGTGTGCGCTTGCAGTAGCCCTATGATTTGCATGCTTGTGGATTCATGTGCACGTTCCCTTGTCTTTGTAAATTAAGATACTGAAGGTTTTCTTCTGACTTGACATATACAAACTCTAGAATGTTAGTGAAGATGAGAGTTTTGGGGCGATGTTATATTTTCGAGACGGGTCAATCAGGCAAGATACCTAACATTTTTATGCAAAAGTGAATTCAGAAAATGTTCATTTCACTTCCAAGAAATCTTTAAAACAAGTCTAATAAAGTGGTGACAAATTAAGTGGAAGATTAACTGTACTCAATGTTTGAGTTGCTTTGTGGTGGTCTTTCAAGAATGTCCAGTTTCTAATAAATGTGGTCTTCATCTTATTTTTATATTCTGTTTTAGATAGTTGTGTTCCATTCACTTTTTTATATTTTGTAATAATTCAGATAGTGCATAAATCGGTAGGCCATTCTTTTGAAATTTTCTTTTATTACAGCTTTACCACCTTCTCATATTCTTTGTTGGCTTCAGGAGAACTTTGTGTGTGTGCCCTATCTTTTGCCATCCTTACAAAATCTTTGCTTTCACTGCCTGACAAATATCATGGTCTAACTGATATAGATAAACGCTACCGCCAGAGGTAAGCTTGTACTTCAATATCATATTTATTTCTCTTTTACTTGTTATCATTGCTGTTATATACTAATGCATTTGATATTTTATCGGTGATATTTCTTTCATTACAACGCTTTTAGACTATGTAGTTCTCTTCTTGTACCGTATTTTATTTTTGTTGGAGGATATCAAATCCGGTGTTCTTTCTTTCTTTCATCCAATCATTCTTTCTTTCTCATCACTTGTAAATATTTTCATCCGTCAAATTATTTTTAATGGTTTTTATTTTTATTTGTTTCCTAGTCTCTTTATTTTTACCACTATTTCTTTTTCTTTCTTATTTATACAGCATCTCTAATTATTATTCTCACCATTGGACTGAAAATTGAACAGTCCCTTTTTCAAATATTTCTTCTTCATGTTTATTGTGGACTTGTGGTTAGGTATGTAGATATGATTGCAAATCCAGAGGTAGTTGATGTATTCCGTAAAAGAGCGAAGGTGGTTCATCTTCCAAACTTTATTTGCTTAAGGGAATCATTGCTACTTGCTTTAGTTTTAATTTTAACATTAAAAATTTATTATTTGTTGTCAGTTTAGAAAGTCCATTTTATCTTTCTCTGTTTCCATGCCTCTTAATTGGGTTATAACTATCCTTTGCATTATTTTTTTTAATGTGGCTGGTAAATATTTATTTAACGCATCCTTTTAATTGGGAGCCATTTCTCATATTAATGTTCTAGTTAAAACCAGGAAGGTAAAAATTTTAATGGCACTTTGATGTTCATGCAATTCATTGGTAAATTTTGTTGGAGGAGATTGCCTACATGTATGAGTGCATCTTTTTCCCACTATAGTTACCAGATAAGATTGTTTTTATGGCTTCTCATTGGCGTTCTGCTCATGGTTGTTTTGTTTTCAAGGGAGTTTTCATTTTTGATACGTATTGATAGAGGGACTAGACAATTTTATTGTGTCAGAGATGTTAAATAAAGCCATTCATATGCTTTCACTTAACTTGAACTTTTATATATCATATCTTTCTCCCACGTATACTTGAAATTTGTCTAGTAATTTTTTTCTTCCTATTTTAACCAAAAGAAGCAATTTAGTAAGATGAAAAAGAAGATATGTATTACACTAAATTTGGAGGATAAGAGATTCTTCTCAACTTAAAAGGAAGACATAAAACAACCAACAGAAAAAGATAACATTAACGGACATCAAAGCCGCCCAATTTCTCAACATCTATCAGTGAAACCATGTCATTAAGGCTGAGTACTTTACCCTACGTAGAAGTCAAAAGTCTAGTCTTATCCTAATTGGAGTGTGGTGCCAAACGAGCTTCCTTAAATATATCAGAGTTATACCCCAACCATATTCACTAAAGTGTATCATAGATTTGAAAATTTTATTTTTCTATCAAATAAAAGGGATCTTCCTTAGAGTGATTATAATGGGCATATGCTTATAACCATTCAGATGGTGACTCATAATATTCTGTATCACCGTGACAATTATGACGTCTTGGAGTAGACTTTTGGTAAAACGATTGAGCATGGGTTCATTATCTTTGGACTTTCAGGTTGGAATACATTATGATATACATCAATATCCCTATCTTGTTACTCTAAGGCTGCATCTTTTGTTTGTATGCTGTTAATGGATATATCATTTGAAAGATTGTTATTGTAGCCTCATTTTCTGTGTTTCTGTCTGATATATTGTTAAAAAGAAATACCTCTCCATTTTTCCATGCCTGAGCATTTGCTATTTGTATTATTTTTCTGATCAATTCCATTCAAATAGGTTGTATCAGAGATACGGAGGACAATGGATTCTTTAGGTTTCATTGAGGTAGAAACTCCAGTTTTGCAGGTTTGTTGATTTTCATGTACTTACCCAATTTTTTCTTGCTACGAAAAGTGCCTATGGGGTATCTGCTTGTTATTTGATTTTTATATGTTAGATTATTATTTAATATTTATAAAATGCTAAGAGCATCAATCGCTCAGAAGTAATTGTGATATTCTAACAAGTCAGTTTGGTACGCATTATCTACTTGTATTATTATTGTTATTATCATATATTGATGCATTGTTCTAGCTCTCACGAAAGTCAGATTGATATAGGGGTTATAAGATCTCAATTAAATGGCTTTGTCCCACCTGTTACTCTTAAATAGTTGATTATATCATCGTTAGTTGTGATTTTACTAAGCTAACTTATTGGTGATAAGTAATTGACCAATTTGCCTCCTCTTTTTACCTTCTTCCGAGTTTATTTGATTCCTTGCCATTATCAATTCAGTACTAAACTTTTTATGGTAACTAAAATGACATTACTGCTAATTCACAGCTACCATGGCTGAATTTACCGTAGAATATCGTTTGTCTTATATATGAGATGTCTTGCATTTTGCACACGGAGGGTTCCCTTTTTTTCAGATTAATTTCATTGACTAGGGAGCAGTGGGGGGAGCAGAAGCCAGACCGTTTGTTACATACCATAATTCTCTTGGAAGGGACTTATATCTGAGAATTGCGACTGAATTGCATCTAAAGAGAATGCTGGTGAGATTTCAAATATTTTTTATTTGTAAAGTTCTGGATCAGCTGACAGTCAGACGAAAACTTACATAATCATTGTGTTTTTAATTTTCAATGGAAGGAAATGTTGAGAATCAAGCTCTTTCTATTTTCCTATATAGTAAGGAATAAGGATCTAACATCATGTTTAAAAAAAGAGACATGGCTAGTGTTCATCCCGAATATACTGCAAAAGAATTAGATTACTGGCCCAAGATCTTCGAGCATCGTGAAGTATTGCTCTTTCTATAGAGTATAAATAATTAGAATGCTGTCTTTTCTTTAAAGGAGAACTTCAATTTTTGTTTTAGCTGCAAACTTTTTGATAAACCTTTTTCTTGATCTTGGCATATAGAGGACTTCCTCAAGCAATAAAATTTGAGATTATGCACTTAGACAATTTTATTGGTTTAGTCTAGTTTTTAAACATTTTAAAGATTTCCTTTATGACAGGTGGGTGGGTTTGAAAAAGTATTTGAGATTGGTCGAATATTTAGAAATGAAGGAATTTCAACTCGCCACAATCCTAAATTTACAACTACAGAGGTAAATCGAAAAATTTAGGAAGAATTGCTTCGATTATTTTTAATTGGATGTTATTTTGGATATCATGCATGGAACAACTATTGGAGTTGTTGCCATGTGACTGGTGGTCATGGATTTGAGTTGTGTAATTAGTCTCTTGCAAATGCATGGTAAAGCTACCTACAATTTGAGTTGTGAATCCCACCCACTATGGCAGGAGATTTATAGCACTTGTTTGCCCTTTTGTTTTACTTTGTTGCCAATCTTTACACATCCAGTTCCACGATCAAATAATTTCTAGAATCAAAATCCTCTTAGAAATAAAATCCTAAACGTAATTAAATAATTTTTAAATAATTATTATATTATTATTTTAGCTCCATTTCAATGTGTGAGATATCATCTAAAAAGACTTTGCAAGTCATGGTAATGATCCACAAAATGAAAAAGAATTGTTCAATCTCTTGCATGCGGTTCAGATGATTCACAATTTTTAAGTCGGCGCCTCCATTTTTATTTAAGAAACATGTAGAACTTGTATTGGAGTGTGCAACACTTCATAACTTCCTTCACAAAGATTGTCGTTCAGATGAATTTCCAGTTGAATCTGTAGATGAATCTTCTTCTCCGATATTACCAATTAACGAAGACCATAATTATGAACCTAATGTTCAAATTCAAGAGCAGGAATGCAAAGATGTTAATTTATGAAAGAGTACTATAGCTACAATTTCACACAACTCTTAATTTTCACAAAATTTTAGTTTCATTACTCAATTATATCATTCATTAACTCTATTTACATTATTTTTGTCTGAAATCATAGGTAATGTGATTCTAAATCTTTTCTCATTCTGTTTTTTTCTCTTTCTTGTTATGAACATTTGGTGAACTGAATGGTTTTGTTTTACTGGTGTGTCTGAATTGGCCAATTCGAAGACAATCAGAGACCAAATCAAATAAAAAACGTGAATATAAAATGCAATGCATTGAATATGAATTTGAAGAAAATTAAAGAGTAGAAAATGATAGGTGATTTTGGGGATTGTTGAGGAGGGATTAAGGTTTTGAAATTGATACAGAGTATGTTCGAAACAAGCAATACAAATGAGGTAAATCCAAAAAAAATATTTGAGGCTTTTAAGAATACATGAGGAGAGAAGAAGCTCTCAATAAATTATTATTGTTTCTCTATAATTTAGTATCCTCCCAAAATTATCCCTCAAATTTTAATCAAAGGCAGGCAGTATTTTTGTTTTAAGGAACTTTGTGCTTATAATAAGGATGGATTTTACAACAGATACAAGTGATTTTTATAGTATGTATGAACCGTAAAAGTGATTTTTAGGAAAAAGAAAAATATAAATCATAAAATTGACCCCTTTTTTCAATAAACTAAAACTATTAAAATAAAATATATTTTTGTCAAATGAATATATTCAACCATAAAAGTGACACTTTTAATATTTTTCTCAAAGATTATAATGAATAGTAAAACTGACTTTTACATTTCCTTGTATCAATATCATAAAAGTGACACTCTTACTGTTGATACTTTCTTGACCATAAAGTTGTCGCTGATCATTTTTACAATAGAAATATATTTTGTTTAAAATTACTGGAGTTCTCGCATGTAATCCTGATTTTCAAGGGGGAATTGTTAACTACACTACTCATAAATATTGTTATTTGCCTATTTAAAGCAAGACATTTCCTAAACAAGTCATAAGTGCCACCATTTTTTAAACCCATACTAACTTTGCAGCATATGTATTCCTAAAACAAACTATATGTAAGGAATCACTTGCCCGATATCAACTAAATCTACATAAAAACTATTGCAACTGCATATTAAAAAGAAATAAGAATTTTACAAATCAAAATTAAATAAAACAAAATTATCTTAATTAATGACATGGATTCCTCTTCAAAAAATCTCATACAGTGGTGCAACCAACTACGAGTTTTTGCTTCAAAATTCTTCATATAAACAACCATAAATCCTATGCCCATTAGAAATGAATTTAATAAAAATTGGGGATGATGAACCTTGAATGTAAAGAACAAAATAACACAAGAGTTTGTAATTGACTATCATGCTAACAAATATGTTTTGACTTTTCTCCAGATAACAAATGTGTATTAACAAATAATTTATCATAGCCTCAACGACGCTTGTACAAACAAGGTTTAAGTGATGGCCATTCAATTTCCTTCTTTTTAGCATTTTTCTTTTCCTAAACGCAGAAAAGCTAAATCAGTGGAGAGAATCAAATAAGAAAAATGGAATCACATTGCAATTAATTAGCAACATACCTTTTTGGTGAAGTAAAACAAAATAAACATTTTATTTGAGAAGTCCTGCAAAGAATTAACATCAGTAAGCACAACCAAACAGTATCTTTATTTAGTGAGGCAATGAAAATGGAACATCTTCATACCCTTTTCACAGAGTTGAATCCTAGCTCAGAAATAGCCTTTGAAAACTTCTCTGGGTCTGCTCCTCCAGTATTTGGATCAAACCTGCTCTTTACTTCTGCTATCAACAGCCAGCCACTGTTCCAAAACAATAATAAGTCAGATTCTGACAAGGAAAGCATGCTCGGTTGAAAAAGAATTAGATAAATTCATTATTATAGAAAAAACACATACCCTGGCTTAAGAACCCTGTATGCTTCTTCAAGGTAAGTTTGATAGTTGGTTCCCATCAATGAAAGACAGAACACAGTGACATCAGCAGATGAGGAACCTAACGGAGTCTGCAAGTAATTCACAAAATGAGCATATCCTCTTGTAAGTAATCTAAATAACCGGAATTTTTTTATATAGTAAAATAGTAATATGAGATTGTTTGCAATTATGTGTTTCAAATATTATTGAGATTCAATATATAAAAAGTACATGAATCTCAATATGACATGCCATTTTATTCAGCATTTCATAAATACACCAGTGTTGTCAATCTTGGATCATAGAAAATAGCAATTTGTTCAAATTTCGCTATACTATAGTGTTATAATGCCTGCTATTTATCTATATGACAACACTTTGTCCTAAATTATGTATTGCGGAACAATAGTGGTTTGTTAAAATTCGGCTAGGTTATAGCACTGCTATAGCCACTACTCGACAACGGGATTTCATTGATATTCAAGTACAATCTGTTAGGCACGAAATAACCCCTCAGCAAATGGTAAAGTCATGAAAGTTTATTGTAGGAAAAGAGGGAAGGCAATCAACTAAATGTTAGTTTCTGCTGGGCTTATTGTATGTTGTTTTCTCCTATGGCTTATCAATAGAACTGAACCCTCCCTAAGGGAGGTTAGGAATTCTTTTATTTGAAAATTGTAACCTAGCAGTAATGAAAGCCTAGAGTAATCATTAAAGTCTCAAAAGAATCAGTAAGAATACAATAATTATTTTCCCAATACATGAAAAAAATACACCTAATGAAATAGAGACCAATATAAGGCAAAAACTCATTTGTTTTCTACATAACTGTGATGTGTCTTATGCTATAAAAATAGTCTGCATTGCGTGCGCAGTACCCTAGCCTGACAAGCAGAACTTACATTTGCCATGTCACAAGCAATAACATCAGGATCATTGGAGACAAGGTCGAGAGAGAAGACAGTATTCTTCACGCTTTTGGCAATAAACGCTTCCCCTAGAGTGCAACAGAAACATGGAACATTAGCAGTGAACAAGCCAACTATGGGTATTGTGTAAGAGTTATAATTAACAAAATCAAGCAAATTCTCACCACAACCAAAATCAGCAACAACAAAAGAAGGGCTCTGTTTTTTCAGCCACTTAATAATTACATTAACCGGCTGTTCTGGCCAATTTGACATTTGTGTTCTGTATCCTGCATGATACTATCCAGATAAATGAAAAACAATAAATGAAAAACAATTGAGACGGCCAGTAAAAATGAGCTACTTAAACCATTAAAAAACTTCATGGCTAATAAACTAATATGAAAGACGATATTGAGTGCAATCACTAGTCTTGCAAGACGCACTCATCAGATTTTAATTATAAGTTGCTTGGTAAATTTTAATTCTGAATTATTTTTTTTTGGTACATTTCTAATTCTAACTTTGATTCTATCATTAACAATGTGGATTTTGTTGTTTAAACTACAAATTCAGGTCACTAGACCTCATAACAAGTTTTAAAGTGCCACAACTTTTCAGTTCAATGTTTTGCCATCGGTCCAAATGCATGTTATCCTTTATGAATGTTAGGTCCTTAGTAGAGAGTAGTTAAAACAGAATTAAAATGGTTGTTAATGTGCACATTTTTGGATACTTTACCTAAAGAATGGAGTATTCAATTTGAGTTCCATCGCACAATAAACATTAAAACTATACAACAACATAAGTCTTTTCTTACTTCAGTGTCAGTAAAACAATAAAGTAAATGTAAACAACCCTTACCAAGTTGAATAGCGACGAATCTTCACGGAAATAATCGAGCGCCTCCTTCCCACTGAAAAAAAGACAGATCCTTAACTCTAGTCAAACCAAAAGACAATTACAAGAAAAAATAAACAGAAAACAGTTTAGAAAGTCATTACAGGGTCATTTAAACTCATAATTATCAACAAAAATAAAACAAAAAATTGCCTAACTAACTAGGCAGTAATCTAATCTCATTTAAATAATGAGCATCCAAAGGACCAAAAATGATTTAAAGAAACATTCTTACCCAATACACTGCCCAAACCACATAAGGGAAGCCACACTGGGCCTCTCTCAACTTCCTCTCCAAGGCAATTTTTGGTAAGGTCAAATTGCTAACATATAGTGGATAGCTCATAGCATATAAGTTCATATGATTAGAGTAGTATTGTTTGATAATAACTCTTCTCTCACAAGCTTATATTGTTTTTCACTAACATTTTTACATATGCTACTTCAAGCATTTGAGTTTATATAGTTTACAATGTATCATTTTTCCCTCATTTTAACCTTAATTACCTCAATTGGAAAACAAAATTAAATATTAAATAAAATAATATTTTTATGTCAATTTATATTTATTAGTTAGTTCACAGCTATTATGAGCTATCAGCTTATCAACAATCTGATATAAGGTTATCTACGAACCCAAAAACAGAATTGCAAGAAGAATATGAATTGCAGCAGTGAGTAGTAAATAATAACAATAATATACGTGCAAGTGTAGAGCTTCTCGTTAATCATCCTAAAGTGTCCACCAGACAACCTTGCTCGCATCTGCAAAATCACCCAACAAACAAATATCTCAAATTAAACTCAAAATAAAAAAGAATAAATAAGTCGAATTTTGGGTATGCCTTTTCAAAAAAGTTGGAAGATTTTGAGGGTTCATTGGACTTTGCACGCTTCGCAGTAGAAGCTGATGGAATCTCTTGCTCCTTGTTACTTGGTGGTTTCTGGTTCTTCTTCGATACATCATTTTTGCTGTGTCTCTTTCGCTTATTGTTGTTCATTGCCACAATTATAATTTCTAATTTAATGAAACTCTTCTTCTTCCTCCTCTTTAGACACCCAAAACTAACGGTACTCGACGTGCTGCAGCAATTTGCCTAGGGTTTATATACGTGATAGTTAGTGGCGGAGCTTGACTAAAAAGTTTGGGGTGGCCGACATAAAAGAGTTAAACTACCATTGAGGTTGTATTCTAAAATAATGAGTTGCATTCTAAATCTAAAGAGTTGCATTCTAAAACAGGCAGCCATTATTTATGTTTCTTTGTTCTAAGCAAACTCAAAATTGCTAGAAAACCCCGTCAATAAATCAACCAATTTAGGAAACATAAAACTTTTTTTTTCAGTAGAAAACAAAAATCAAACACCTTGTATGCAACAAAAATCAGCAAAATCAACACATGAAATTCAAACAAAAATCAGCACTAACATCTAAATTGAAAATCAGCACTAACTCCAAACAAAAAGCACATGAAATTCAAGAAATTAGCAAAATCAGCACTAACATCTAAATTGAAATCCTGTCATCTTGATGATGAATGAAATTGAAATCCGAAATTGAAATCCGAAATTGAAGTTCAAACTCCAAACAAAACTCCAAAACAAAACTCCAAACAAACTAAGATTCACACTCCATAAAATAATTACGGCTAGTATAATGAGTCCAAACTTTTTGTCTAGTTGAACACTTAGCCACATAAAACTTAGAATTGGTTTTTAATATATTGGATATGTATATGTTGTATTTATCAACTAGACACACATATCAAGCAATTGTTCACTCTATTTCAACTAGTTTATGAGTTTATAAGATTTATTTTAAAAAATCAAACACCTTATATGCAGCAAAAAAACTCTAAACAAAAATCAGCCCTACACTAACATCTAATTGAAATCCTGATGATGAACGAAATTCAAATTCAAACTCCAAACATCAATTCTGATGATAAACGAAAATACGAAATTGAAATCCGAACCTTTTTTTGACGAACGGCAAAGGCGGCGAGGCGAGGCGGAGGCGCGGCGCAGAGCGAGGCAGCAGATTCGTGTTTCTGTTTCTGGAAGAGAGGAAGAGGAGACTGATTTAGGTTTAGGAGAAGAAACAAATTAGCGTTCGCGAGTTCTCAAGAAATTAGAGTTTCTGAACTCATCTTCTTGTTCTGTTTTTTATTAATTAAATGATTCGTTTTACAAATTTAGAATAATATTAAAATGTATTTAATTTATATCAATTTGTTCATGTTATTTTTTTTTTTATATCTCATTATAAAAATTACATTTTATTAATTTTTTTAATAAAATTATGTTTGGAGATTAAAATAAGGAAAAAAATAAATTAGTGTGATTAATTGCGTGATTCAGTTAAAATAGTTATCAAAATTGCAATTGAGTCTATAAATAAGTTTGTTTTAGATTTTATTTAAATGACATTTATTTCAGATTTTGTTTGAAAGGCATTTGATTCAAATTTTTAAAAAATTATATTTTTTTATATAAAAAGATAAAAATAATAGATTCTCAATATAAAAGGACGGTTTGAAATTGGTGAAAAAGCGGAAGGAGAAATTGAGATGGATGAACTCACCAAGGAAAAGGAAAGAGAACTCGAGACGACAGCGAAAAAGCTCCGAAGAAGATGAACAAAGTATAAACATATAATAGTGACTGAACTATTTTTCAATATATAAACAGTAATAAACAGATAAATAAATAAATAAATAATTCCTATCTGTAAAAAAATATCCTAAAATTTACAAATTCTATTACTTTAGTTGTTGTGGTTAGAAATGTCAAAAAAGACTAATTTTTAGAGTTAAAAATATTAATATTTATTAAATAAATAATTAAAATTAAATAGTAAATGACTTTCAAACTTTCGACTAACGACGAATTGTTCAGGAGACAAATAATTCTTATTAGAGTTCATTTCTACAAAAGCTGAGGATTAAAAACAAAATTAATAGACTAATTTTATATCTTTTAGAAAATTAAAGATCACAAATTTTATATATATTAATATTATTACTTAAATATGAGTAAAAAGAAAAACTACTTAACTATCTCTCAGAAAAAAAGTTAAACTAAATTTAGAGTTTGTTTGTTATTATTTTATCTTTAATATATAAAAATTAAAATTATTATTTAAGAAACATGACTAAAAATATTACTTCTTTTCTAACTAAAAACTCAAAAACAATTTTTATATTTAATATGTGTGTTTGGTTATTAGACTC
>JBBPBQ010000001.1:4164266-4184570 GCA_037974755.1 Cicer yamashitae | reverse complement strand
CTCTTTAGAACAAAAAAAAAAACTCAAAAACAATATTCATAAAACAAAACTTAAAGATTGTTATTTTTTTAATAAATTATTCTAACAATTATATTTTTATCAAACTTTAAACAAAACTCAAATGAATGTGTTACAATATGTTAAAGTTAAATTTAAATAAATTAGTTATTCATCGTAAAGTAACACTAAGTTTGAGATCACATCTGAAAATGAACTAAAATTATTGTTCGGGGCATTACACAATGTATTGTTCAATCATGGTTTAATAGGAAATCAATTTCACATGAGCAAATTAGATCTTTTGATTAAAAAAATGAGAGCAGACTAAATTTCATATATCATCAAGAATAAATGTGATCAGAGTTGTTTCATCGAAAAAAATTTGTTATTAGAGATCTATATATGTAAAATAATTTGGAGGAAAAAAATTTAAAATTTGTTACACAATCATGTAATTAATTACTTATACCATCATAATTTTATGATAAAATATATTCTATAAATAAATAAAAAAGAAATTTGGCAACAATTTTCTATGTCACTATTTAAGATTCTTCATCCGTTCATCCCTTTTAATATCTTTTGTGGGATATCAACATTACAATGACCAATAACCAACCAATATACAATGCTGAAAACGAATCAATATAGTAAGATACTAAACTACAACAATTCCAAATGAGAAACAAATTAATATAATTGAAATTATCACACCGCAAACCCATCCAAAACAGAAAAAGTTTTCCTTAGAAACATTGCTGATCAGATCCGACACAACCCTCCCTTGTTATTTGTCACCTGTCTGTCAAGTACACAAGAATGAATTTTAGACCTTTACGGTTCATTTTGAGTTATTAAGGATGTTAAAGCATTATATTCATAGGGCACATACAATCCCATAATGAAAGAAAACCAATAGTTTATGACTTATTAATGGTGACCACATTTAACATTCATATTTCATCTTTCATTTATCTTGCGAGGGAAGAGTGTAAAATCAAATCTAAAACTCAAAGAAAAGCTAAATGATAGCCTAATAAAATCAATTCCTAAATGTTTTATGTTTACTAAATTGATTGATTTATTGAACAAGATATACGGAGTTTTCTAGCAAACACTAAAGACTTGAGATTTTTAAGTTTGAGAACAAAGAAACATAAATAATGCCTACCTATTTTAGAATGCAAATGTTTAGATTTAGAATGCAACTCTTTGTTTTAGAATGCAACCTTAATGGCAATTCAACTCTTTTATGTCGGCCACCTCAAATTTTTTAGTCAAGCTCCGCAACTGCCTGCACTAGTTGTTCTCTTTGAGTAACATCATTCTTCCTTCCCTTAGAGCTCTGCACCTATTCCTTTAGAGCTCTACACCTATCGATGTTTAGGGTTTTGCCGAATCAATCTATCTCTACAATGGGTAAAGCTAAAAAGGGACCACAATTTGCGGTTATATCAAAAGGTGACTTTTATTTTCTCTCCCAAACTCAACTCTTATGCTTCGTTTTGCTCTTTTTTATGTGTTTAAATTTTGTGTCAATTTCAGGTATAAAGACGCGGTTTTGAACCCTGAAAAGAAGAACACTCTTAAAGAAAAATTGCCTAGAAATGTGTAAGCCTTTGTTGTTCCCACTTTTCATTCCTATTGTAATATAGTATCAATTTTTTGTTTTAATATTTTCTGTTTTGAATTTGGATTATTCATCCCTAGTCATTCTTTGGCGCTTTTCTTTCAATACAATATTGCATTAGGACCCCTTTATCGTGTTTTGGTGGATACCAACTTCATAAATTTCTCCATCCAGAATAAAGTATGTGTTATCGTTTTGCTTTAATTTTGTTTTTTATTTTCCTCTTTGAAATATTTGTTCTTGTGATGTTCATATCCTTCGTTTAAATAAATAAATAAATAGAGCACTATATTGCATTTCAGTGTTTGATTCATCTAATTAAAATTGTATAAGTTTTGTAATCTTCTTTTTCAAGTTTCTTTGTTGCTGGCTCACACAAATGGTTTTGTTCATGTAGTTGGATTTGGAGAAAGGAATGATGGACTGCTTATATGCAAAATGTGAGTTTGAATTGATGATAACTTGACTCAATTAATGTTTTTCATGTCTAAGTTTAGTTAAATGTTGGGGTTCCCATCGAGTTTTTGAGCTTACGTTTTGTTAGCCTTTCCCAAGACTGAATCTAACGTCTTATAAACTATTCTTACTCTTGTTCTGTTGATACTTGGATTTTCAGGTACCCCGTGTATCACAGACTGTGTGATGGCAGAACTTGAGAAGTTGGGCCAAAAATATCGTGTAGCTCTAAGGTAGATCTTATGTTATGTGCCTCAATTGTTATTGATTTATATTATCATACACTTGCTATGTACGTTGAAGTATTGAAATTTATATATGCAATTATGCATGCTGGCCTTGCCTATGCTTTTTATTTAGTTTTTGTCCACACTTTATGATTTATAAATCAAGTTTTTGATGGGATATTTGTATGCTAAAATAAAATCCCTAATTTTGTGGAAGATAAAAGAAATCAGATATCCAAACTTGCAACTTCATCCATTTTCTCTAGTAGAAGTGTGTTAAATCACAAAGGGCAGAACACGTCTCTTTAAAACAACAACTGTTGAAAGGAAAACCAAATCCTGGAACGCCTCAACCCTGTGAAATATTATTGCTTTTATTTGTCATCCTATTTTTCCATGCTGCTATTGGTTATATTTATGATATAAGCCATCTCTCAGCTTATTTAGTAGAGAGAATGAATTATATTATTCCAGTTATAGCTTCTGGGTGTATTGATTTATCTCTTTTATATTGACAGGATTGCAAAGGATCCTCGATTTGAGAGATTACTCTGTACTCATAAGGGGACCTATGCCGATGATTGCCTTGTTGAGAGAGTTACTCAGGTGTGATTTATTTGAAGTATTTGTTAAATATCGGACAATATCTTGTATTTTAATTTTATTGTTTAGAGTGATTTAAAGCCTTTCAGACTTGACGAAAAACTATGATATCTTAGCAGTACATAGGGTCATCTAGATCAGTAAACTAGTTTCTATTGACCTTTTAAGATGGAAATTAAATTAGTGGAATATTGTTACACTTGCATCTTTGAGAGTTAGAATTACTTTTCCTCTCTCCTATCTTAATCTACTTTTGAAAAGTGAATATTGAAACAAAGCTTTTTTAATTGTGAATTTTTAACTAAGCTAATGAATACAATCAAGTATTATTTGCAAATAAAAGTAACGGTAACAGCAACACAAACCTACTTCCTATGTCATTATTTTGCTTCAAATTATTTAAACGGACCATTTTCTTGGAACAGCATAAGTGTTTCATTGTCGCAACATGTGATCGTGACGTGAAGAGGAGAATCTAGAAGGTAAAATCATTAAGCATTTTTCTGATTATCAATGTTTTGATGTTTTGGACTTGGATGCATGACCCATTAACTTCGTTTCTATATTTCAGATTCCTGGTGTGCCAATAATGTACATCACTAAACACAGATACTCGATCGAGCGGTTGCCAAAAGCAACAATTGTTGGAGGTAGATACTCTGAATGATACTGTAATATTTATTTATGTTATTTGCTAGGAAGAATCAGCGACTCTCAATACAACCTTTATGCTTGCCAACTAACTATTAATTTGAACTCAGTTTATTGGTCAAACTAATCTTTTACGTCTTTGATAAACAAGATTAGCAAAGTTTCATTAAATTTGGCCAGGTTTTGTGCAGGCTTAAAACTATGTTTAAACTAAAGTTTGAAAAAAGAGGTTTAAAAAAGTAGTTTTATAGTTGTTTGGTACTGGTTCAAATTTTTTGGGTCCTAAAAAGTAAAATTTTAAGCTTACGTAGTACAAAAAATTCCGATACAACTGTACTAAACAAAATGGTAGAAAAATATTAAAAAAAATCTACTAATTGCAAAATTTACCAATTTACCCACTATCCATTTAATGTTCAATGCAAAATCTCTTCAAAAACATATCTTCAATACAAAAAATATGCCACAAGGTTGTTAAGGATTTTTGAAAAATTAAAGAACTGAATATTAGTTTGCTATTGAGTTTGATGAACTCATGATAGTATACATAGTAGTAACATAACATGGAAGATGTAATTTGTTGGGTCAGGTGTGTTGTGCAGCTAAAAAAAATAGTAAGAAAAATGAAAACGGAAGCAAGGATTGGCAGAAGCTCTGCACAAGTTGTTACAGAGGTTCTCTGTGTATACAAATGAACCACTAATCCTTAGCACCTCTAGAATCAAGTGTCTCATCACGTAGTCACAGTGTTATTAAAGGTCGGCCATGGTTTCTAGGGATGACAGTTAGATCCAGACCCAGTGGGTACCCACAAAAAACACTTATAATAGATCGGGTAAAAATCCGCATAATGGGTATGGACACAGGGACCGGTAATTACCCGCAAAATTAAGCAGGTATGGGTGCGGGGTGAGTGTATGGATGCGGGTACGGTTACTACCCACCCCGCACCCGCACTTATATAAATATATTATTTATTTATTATATTATATTAGTGTTTAGTTTAATTAATTGTTTTCTTTTATATTTTAACATATATTGATATCATTGAACCACTACAATATTTATAATCAAAAGATAAATGTTTGCAAACTTTTTAAGAATTTGATTTTGATGAATAGTTAAATAATTGTGACTTTATAACTAAGAGTTATGTCTTATTAATCATGACTTTATCTTTATACTTGCAACTTCCTATCAATTTTTTTTACGTATCTCGAATAATTCTGCTGTATGACTTGTAACTTCAAAGTATTATTATCGATATTTGAATGTGTATTGTAACGTGTGTTCATTTGAAATATTTTGAGTTACAAAATATTTTGGTTTATAATATTTTATGATTGGATTCAAGATATTTGGATAATTTTTAAATTTAATCACACCAATATCATTTATTTATCGATCTATTTTAGTTAAAACGAGGGTAATGGGTATGGATATGGGCAATTAGGTACTCAAAGGGTAAGGGTACGAGTATTAAAGTTGATACCCAAGAGGGTACGTACATGGGTATTTTTTTAAATCGCGGGTATGAGGACGGATATAGTAATTAACACTTGTCTTAGGTATAATTTATATAAAAAATTATAATTAATATATTATAATTTATATTTCAATATAACTTGTATTATAGTGAAAGATCATTTTTTAACTAATTGATAAATGTCAATCATTTATCTTTTAATTTATTGTCATATGTACTTGTAATAGAGAAAAAATTATGTGCATGCTTAGTTCAAACTAATTTTACATTAATGTGCAATAAAAATAGAGTATGTGGCAGTTAATTAAAAAAAAACAATTACAAAATATGCTACGGTTTCCTCTCCACCGTTGGATCATGGTCTCGTGCGCCTTTTCCAAAAGTCGTTGGATAGAGGTATTACGTTTGATTTTCACTTTGTCAATGTTATGAGTGTTTTGAGTGATATAGGCTTTCAAGTTCTCAAAGCTAAATTGATTTTTTAAGTATTTTTAACGGTGAACTCAACATGAGTTCTTTAAATGGGGTTTATTGTGTCAAATCATCTTGAAACAACTCACTTATTTTTTAACTCTTAAAAACTATATTAGGTTTCACAACTTTAATTCATATATTAATATTTTATTTATATTTAATTTTATTACAACTTAAAATATTAATTTAAATATTTTAATTAATATTATTATACATTATTTTAATTTAAATTTAAAATAAAATTGAACTTAAATTTTTATAACAATGGTAAAAATTAAATGTTAACTCTTAATAGTCATTTTACATAATGTCCAAGTTTTTCTCACCTGGTTATATCTTATTCTGATACACTATTTCAAGTAGCGTTTGAGCTTATAGTTTATAGTTTTTTATAGGCTAAATCAAATAAAGAATGAAAATATGAGTTTATTTGAAGATTTAAATTACGAATTTGATGAAATTTGTATTATATTGAAGAATATAATTAATTTTATGGGTTTTGTTTGAAAATTTTGATGAATTTTTTGAATTTTTGTAAAAAAAAAGGATAACATTGTTGACATTTTAAAACATTAAAGATCAAATTATCACTTAAAATGAAAATAAAGGACCAAATCGAGAAAAAAAAAAAAAGATAAAGGACTAAAACGTTAACTAAAATTAAGTTAAGGGACCATGGGTGCTATTTAGTCTTTTTTATATTTTCTGCTATTTATAACCATATTATTTTATTTTTATTATTTTTTATTTGTATATAATACAAAATAACTACCTCACTCACTCACACACTAGTTCACATGTTAACGTACATTCTTTTCTTCTTGGTGAACAAAGCTCTTTCTTTAATTTTTTGCTAAAATAACAAAAAAAAAATCATGTTATTCACCATCTTACAGGAAATTTGTTAAGGTATGCATTGCCATAATTATTATTATTTCTTCATCTTCTAATTTATCATTGTGATAAAGTTAAATTCATTTTTTATATTAAATTGTAAAAAGTAAATGAATTGCATTGTTTTTAGGATTACTAGTTATACATATGAAGTTTGTTAAACTTTTAGAGAACTCTTCGAATTTATGTTTGTATTGTAATAACAAAAAAAAAAGTAATGATATAACACAAAAAAGTAAATGAATTGCATGGTTATCATTTTTATTTCAAAGTTTTGTTGTATTTTTTGTTGTTGTTGAGTTTCTACCACAATAATAAAGTAAAGTAGGAAAATTGATTAAAAAAAGGAAAATGGAGTAAAACAATACCGAAGAGAAATTGGATAAAAATGTCACATTTTTTGTTATTTTAAATTAAATAATTATGTCTTCATAACCGCAATTTTGGGTCCCTTTTTAGCTTTACCCATTGTAGAGATAGATTGATTCAACAATACCCTATTCGGTTGAGTAGTAAAAAAACACAAGACAAACTAACGAGAAATATAGAAAGAAAAATAAAACTTGTGGATACACTACGCGAAAAAGCGCATTTTACGACGCTTTTTTAAGCCATTTACAACGCTTTTTCAAAAAAGTAAGCGCTGTAGTTACTAGCGCTGTAAAAAGATACAACAGCGTTTTTTAAAATAAAAAAGCGTTGTAAAAAAGGTGGATATATTGCACGCTTGTTATACTCGTTTTACAGCGTTTTTTTGAAAAAGCGTTGTAATAGGTGCATTCAATAGATGCATTATTATGCACCGTTTACTGCGCTTTTTCAAAAAAGCGCTGTAATAGGTGCATTTAATTGTTTTATTATTATGCACCTATTACAGTGCTTTTTCAAAAAAGCGTTGTAATAGGTGCATTCATATAGATGTATTGTTATGCACCTTTTACAGCGCTTTTTCCAAAAAGCGATGTAGTAGGTGCATTTAATAGATGCATTATTATGCACCTTTTACAGCGTTTTTTCAAAAAAGCGCTGCAGTAGGTGCATTCTAATGCACGTTTTACAGCGCTTTTTTTGAGAAAGCGCTGTAAAAGGTGTTTTTTTTTTCTTCTTATTTTAGTTTTATTAAAAATGCTGTAAATTTTAAAAAGTGCTTTTTGGTTTTTTATGGAATTTTTTTAGAAAGCGCTGTCTTTTAATTTTTATTCCAAAATCATTTTCATCCAGAATCAGTTCGCAATCATCTCACAAAATCAGTACACAACAACAACAGAACTACATATTCACAACAATCAGTTCATATTTACAATTATATAACTTAACATATTTACACAATCAGTTCACAACAACACAGAACTACATGTATACAACAATTCCTTGCACATAATAGAACTACCATATTCACAACAGCCCATAACTACATATTCACAACTACCTATTCATATAACTATCAAATTCATATTCACAACTACCTATTCATATAATTATCAGATTCACAACAACTCATATTCATATTCCCAACTATCAGTTCACAACTACATATTCACAACATCACAGAACTACCATATCCCTTACAACATGCCATTTCTCATCAGATCAAATAATCTTCATTTCAATCACATACTGACACCAGTCTTCCTTTATTTCTGTTAGATCTTTTTCAGAATATGTTGGACTGGAATTGTCAAAGTACTGTGCGATATAAAAATTGAACATAAATAAGTTAGAATCAAATATATACATAGTTTATATATGAAAATCAAATAATGAAAATACTTTACCGTTTCTGGGATTATAATTTGATTCTTATCAATAATCTCCTTCATGAATCGTAATACATAGTACCCACAGTTGATGATGTTAGTTTGACGAGGACACTATAAAATAAAATATATAAGTCAATAATTATTTGTGCATTGATTGTAAATAAAATTTTAAAAGCATATATTTCAAACCTTTATTGGAATCCATGTGATGTTATTTGACTTTTGCTTCAACACTGTAGCACCTCTTTGAGCTCGAAAAACTTGTAAAACACTATCGAATAAATAAATGTGATTATTATAGCATTAACAAACACATTATTTATATATATATATATATATATATATATATATATATATATATGTAAAAAATAAATGAATATTACTTACGTGTCGAACATAGTCTTTATCTCGGGGTGATTGTTGTAATGGCCGTGCAAGGGATCTAGGTAGTATATAACTTCAGAGGTCGCATTGATTGCAAATAGCACCCAATGTGCCCTACAACAACAAAATTTTGGTTTACACAACTAATAAATTAAGATTTCATAAATTAAAAAAGATATAAATAAAGAATATATAATTACGTACCATTAATTATATGGTGCAAGAAACAACTTATCCTTCTCTTTATTTCCTAATAGTATATCTACAACGTATTTCTTTACATTCACTGGATCGTGTTTAAGCATCGAAATCTTATGCAGAGACAATAATGAAAATCTATTTGACAATCTGCGCGTGCACACGAACTTCTCATACAAAAACGTTCAATGAAAATTTCAAAATAGATTAATTACCAATAAATTAAATTAATTACAAATAAATGCAATTAAAAGTAATTTTTACCTCATGTATAAGCTGATGACAGTAGCACTCAGCTCCTTATGGTCGAGAAGTTCGTATATGTGCTCTTTTTCAAAAAATTCTTCATTCTCATCTCCGAATATAGCTTTATCCATGCTTATTATTCGTGAATCGTTGTCGCTGCCCATATTTTTTTTTGCCTGTATGTCATGACACGACCCATATCGAGCAAGTCGTGGCTGACTTATTTTAGGAGCAGGAGCAGCAACTGATTTTACACGATCTAGTTTTTGAGCAGCAACTTTGGCCGCTTTATTACCCTCCAGCTTTTGCAGTTTGCCAGCTTTATTACCCTCCAATTTTTGAAGTTTGTCGGCTTTAATTTTACGACGAACATCCAGTCGTGGTGCGGCAGCTGGCTTGCTGTGCGGGTGATTTATTGGATTGAATCTGAAAAAATGAGGTTAATCAGTTTGTTAGTTTATTGAATCTGAAAAAATGACAAACCTTACAAAATAAATGTGACAAACCTTTTCGGGCGATGTGACTGTTTCGTTTATGGGAATCTTCTTATCATTCCCTTTAGACTTTGTTTGAATCTAAATAAATGTGAAATTAAAGTTAATATCGGAAAAAATTAAGCAATTAAATATAATCAATTAAACATACATTTCAATTAATTAAACATACGTTATCAAGGGCAACAAGATGTTTGGGCCATGCCACGTAACTGCCAATTGCTTCGCCCAAATAATTCAGATCTGCATCGTTGTCCGTATAGGCAACGGTGCATTTGGTTCCAAAGCAATAACTGGTGATACTCTGACATGGCCCGCAGGGATCGGTGTGTTGTGCAATACTTCGCCCAGAGTATTGCACAATGTTCTTTTTCCGACCTTCCGATGAGTAGGGGAGGATAAGTACAACACGCATGGAGTGACACCCTAAATCAATGGTTAATACATAAGTATGTGAAACAATTAGCTCGAATGAATTTCTTATTTTATTAAGTAATTAATTCCCTCAGGAAGACTTTTGAGACCAACGTTGCAACTCGCGTTTTCACTCTCCATTTGATTTTCACGTTGGAGCTGATCTGCAAGTTGCTTGTCTTTATTCGTCTTCACCAAGAATGCCACTTGCTCTATTAATACTTTGATCTTCTCTAATACTTCCTTGTTAGATGGAGTTACGCCAAATCCTTTCCCCCTCACGCAGCTGAAATATTCAGGAACATTAAACACTTTACCTAGTATGTCCTTGCAACTAGCCTTGTTGTCCTCTTGATTTTCCGAACTTTATTTGAGATTCGCCTAAAATATATACACGTAGGATTAAAAAGATTAGTTCAATATCAATTTTAAAATACAATATTAAAAAATATTAAAGTGATAAATATACGTACACAAAATTGTATTACTTTTTGAACATTTTTGTTATCAACCACTCCGTCTTTATTTACGCGAGCTTCCTTCCACAATATATGACGACCCAACGGTTGATCGGATTGGGTGTCTTGTAGCTATTCTCGTTAAGATCATAAACAAAATATTAGTTAGAAAGGATAGTTTATAATGTACCACATTATATAAAAGTGATGTTTAATTACTTACAAGTTTTTGCTCTAGACGTGCATATCCCATACGAGATTTCTTGTATGGGTGGGGAATAATTTTTTCCCTCTCGCGATTTGCCTTACTAATATTCTATATAAAAAAAATAACAATCTTGTAAAAATTTAAAATACGCTATGAATATGAATAATAAAACACAAATGCTAATAAATTAATCACTTACAACAAAGGGTCTGAACGTTTTGCTACGAATGCGCTCCATTCCTCATTTGATATATAATGTTTATATATTTTTGGAGCTTCCGCATTCATATTTCCATCTCGGTCTCTTAGATAGCAATTTGAGAGGTGAGATCTAAAACCCTGGTGTATTTTCCCGGCAACTCTCAGCACGTAACTCTTTCTCACCTCGTCAACATCAAAAACTGTCTGCGAACCAAATAAAGATATAGTTTGAGTAAAGTACTTCAAAGCAGTTTGTAAAAAATTATAAGTAAAAAGTGGAGTAAAAAGTGGAGTAAAAAGTTACTTGTATATCAGCCCACAATACATCTTTTGCATCCTTCAATGCCTTATCTCTCCAATCATCTATTGTGATGGGGATATTCTGACGAACAACAGCTCCAATATAACTTACAAACATTTAACTGTTGGGGTCAATTGGCTGACCACTCTCATTCCATCCCACCTAATAAACTCATATAGTAAGTACCTCAAATTATAAACAGCAAACAAAGTATAGTATAAACAACAAACAAAGAAAACAACAAACAAAGTATACCTCAAATTTTTGCCTAGTACTTCTTGCTTTTATAACATTTTGCATTATGGTTGCACCACGTTTGACTTCATTTTCGTAAGTCTTGGTGTTGCCAACTTCTTCATTTTGACATTCTAAATCTTTGTTGGTATCCATTTATCTACAACAAGTTTCACATGCAGTTCAGTATAACTTCAACAAGAACAACACGCAGTAGTCTAAGTACGTAGCAGTATAAGTTCAACATGCATTTTAGTGAAACAAAAAACTAATCAATACAATACCTAAAATAGTGCTTTTTAGGGTTACGGGTTCGTAGGGTTCGCTTAGTAACAAAGAAGAACAAGAACAGCGCAGAAGACGAACGGAGACGAAACGATCGTAGGGTTCCGGGTTCGCAGAAATACGTAATAAGGGTTACTAAAGATATATGGTTACGTAATGAGAAGGAGGATGAAGATGAGGAGGAAACAAGTGTATGAAGTTTACGTAATGAGGGTTAGTAATGAGGAGGAAACAAGGGTAGGGTTCGTAGGGTTCGTAATGAGAAGGAGAACGAAGAGGAAACTGAAACACTCGTATGAAGTTTACATAATGAAGAGGAAACTGAAGAGGTTTACTGTTATATATAAAATCCTATTACAACACTTTTTTTGAAAAAGCGCTGTAATAGGTCTCATTATTTTATTTTTTAAAAGCCTACTACAGCGCTTGTGAAAAAAACGCTGTAAAAGACCTCCTTATTTTTATTTTTTTAAAAGCATTTTACAGCGCTTTTATACAAAGCGCTTTAAAAGGCTTCTTTGTTTTATTATATGCAAACGCTATGTGACCCTTTTACGGCGCTTATGCAGAAAGCGCTTTAAAAGACCTCCTTATTTTATTTTTTTAAAAGCCTTTTATAGCGCTTTTGCAAAAGAGCGCTGTAATAGGGTTTTATATATAAAAAGCTTATTTGTTTGATTATATGCAAACACTATGTGACCCTTTTACAGCACTTTTTCAAAAGAGCGTTGTAATAGGGTTTTATATATAAAATGCCTCTTTGTTTTATTATGTCCAAGGGCTGTGTGACCCTTTTATAGTGCTTATGATGAAAGCGCTTTAAAAGACCTCTTTATTTTATTTTTTTAAAACCCTTTTACAGCGCTTTTTCAAAAGAGCGCTGTAATAGGGTTTTATATATAAAATGCCTCTTTGTTTTATTATGTCCAAGGGCTGTGTGACCCTTTTACAGCGCTTATGAAGAAAGCGCTTTAAAAGACTTCCTTATTTTATGTTTTTAAAATCCTTTTACAGCGCTTTTTCGAAAGAGCGCTGTAATAGGGTTTTATATTTAAAATGCCTCTTTGTTTTATTATGTCAAAGGGCTATATGACTTCATTATTTTGGGATGATCAGTTAAGTTCTAGAAAAATTCCAACTAATTTTGTTTTCTTCCAAATAGTTAAATTCTTTTTTCTTCCAAATAATAATTTTTTTCTTCCAAATTAGTTAAATTCTTTTTTCTTCCAAATTGTGTTTAATTATTTTTTTTCTTTCAAATAATAATTTTTTCTTACAAAATAATAATTTTTTTTCCTTCCAAATAATACCTATATATATATATATATCAATGCTAAATTACATGATCAGCTCATATTGGGATGATCAGTTCAAGTTCAAGAAAAATTCACAGTATAAGCAGAAAATCAGTATACAATTACCTACAGTATAAGCAGAAAATTACATACAGTTCAAGCTAAATACCAAAATGCTCAATTCAAGCAGATCAAATAATTAAATTACATGAACTCAGTTCAGATTACATGGCTTAAAAACAATTAAACACATTAAGATGCCCTTCTTCTTTTCTCGGTGGGATTCACATTTGTTTGTCCATTACTGATACGAAACGATGGATTAATCCAAATTCCCTCATCATGATCATCTCTAAGATATAAACTATCATCAGTTGAATCAATTTCATGTGGTTATGATGTTGCAAAGAAAAGATCATTACCAACATCTTCATCATTATTGTTATCATCACTTATTTTATTGGTCGATAGGGCAACGAACCATTTATCATCAGCAGGATCAGTGACATAAAACACTTGTTGAGCTTGCGACGCTAAAATAAAAGGCTCATCTTTGTATCCCACCCTATTAAAATCGACAAGCAAGAACCCTGACTCATCAATCCGAACGCCATTATTATTATCGACCCACTTGAAACCAAATATGGGAACACGAAACATTGTGTAGTCTAGCTCCCATATGTGCTCGATAACCCCAAAATATGATAGATTTTCATATATTGGGTTCTTGTCTTTTGCACTTGAGATATGCATCGCTTCAGCTACGAGAGTGACTCCGCTATTTTGCATAGTGGTTTGATCATCTTGTTATTTGGTATAAAATATGTAGCCGTTAATTACATAACCAGTGTAAGAAAAGACATGTAAACTCAGACCATTTGCTAGCCACCTCAATCTCTGTGAAATTGATCCGGGGTCTACATCAAACTTTGACTTTATGTGATTTTTTAACCATGTTATGAAACTTCGATTGTGCTCTCGAGTTATCCAATTTTGATTCCTATTCATGTTCAAACTAGATAACTGATCCATGTGTATTGTAACATATGGTTGGACCTCATCATCATTGTGCAGAACATACAATTGTGCCTGCTCCCATTCTGTCCTTGATATAGTCATTAGTCTTTTTCCAATTATCCCTTCTCCTGATAATCTTCCCGAATGACGAGACATGGGAAGCCCTATGAATTCAACATTAGACAGATATTTAGTACAAAATTCAGCAGCTTCTTCGACAATGTACCGTTCAGCAATACAACCTTCTGGTCGACTTCTACTTTTTATGTACCCTTTTAATATTTTCATATATCGTTCTATCGGGTACATCCATCTCATATAAGCTGGCCCACAAAGTTGTGTCTCCTTAACAAGATGAACAGTAAGGTGAACCATTATATCAAAAAACGAGGGTGGGAAGTACATTTCAAGCTCACATAAAGTAACAACAATTTCCCTCTGCAATGTCAGTAGTTTCTGAGGATCGATCACTTTATTACAAATTTCCCTGAAGAAGAAACATAATTTAGTTATGGCTCGGCGAACTTTTTCAGGTAAAATTGAACGTATACCTATTGGTAGCAAATGCTCCATTAGAATATGACAATCATGGGTCTTCAAACCTTTTAACTTGAGGTCTTTCATACAAACTAAAGTTTTAATGTTTGAAGAGTATCCTTCTGGAACTTTAACTTCGTGTAGAAATTTACACAAATTTTTTTTCCTTTCTAGATAGGGTATGAGCGGCTCGAGGTAGGTATGTGCGATTTCCTTTCTTTACGGGACCCAATTCATTTCTTATTCCCATATCGACCAAGTTCAATCTTGCATTGATGCTATCCTTAGACTTTTCTAGTACATTGAGTAACGTACCAATAACACTGTCAAATACATTTTTCCCAATATGCATTACATCGAGAAAATGTCTTACATACAATGACTTCCAATATGGCATCACATCGAGAAAATGTCTTACATAAAATGTTTTGACCAGCTCTCCCGCAAAAGGTTTGCCAAATTTATTGGTCAAACCTTGTACTTTCTCAAGTATTTGATATCCAGTCGATGCTACAGGAGCTCTATCTTCCTCTGATTTTCCTCTGACTGCATTTCTCCACCCACGATATTGATGACTATAAGGTAAAAATCTACGATGTCCAAGAAATACATTCTTCTTACAATGTTTCAACCGCATCCAATTTGTACTCTCTTCACACATAGGACATGCACACTGACCTTTAATGTTATATCCTAATAAATTACCATATGCTGGAAAATCATTAATTGTGCCGAACAACATAACCCTCAAATTGAAACATTCTTTCTTATACCCGTCATAAACTTCCACACCTGTCTCCCACCTAATTTTTAAATCTTCAATTAAAGGAGCCAAGTATACGTCGATATCATTCCCCGGTTGTTTGGGTCCAGAAATTAACAGAGACAACATCATAAACTTACGCTTCATACATAACCATGGAGGTAGGTTATAAATCAACAAAATCACAGGCCACATGCTGTGTGAGATGCTTTGAAGACCATGTGGATTCATTCCATCAGTAGAAAGTGCAAGGCGTAGATTTCTTGACTCTATCCTGAATTCAGGATACTCGTGATCAATTTTTGCCCATTGCGCAGAATCTGCAGAGTGTCGAAACTTTCCATCTCTAATTCTTTCATCTGCATGCCATGTCAAGTGTTTTGAATCTTCTTCACTGGGATACATGCGCCTAAATCTTGGTATTATAGGAAAATATCACACGACTTTTGCTGGAGTAGATTCTTTCTTCTTATATCGAGAGACATTGCATTTCGGACACGCCTTTAGTAATTCATATTCATTTCAAAATAAAATGCAATCGTTAGGACACGCATGAATCCTTTCGTAACTCATACCAATAGAGCACAAAATTCGTTTAGCCTCATAGGTTCGACTGGGAAGTTCATTATCATCTGGCAACATATCTTTTAAGAGTGTTAGTAATTATGTGAAGCTTTTATCAGACCATCCATTACTCGCTTTTAAGTTGTACAACTTTAATATCGCCGACAGTCTTGTGAATGTAGTACAACCATTATATAATGGTTTCTCTGCATCACTCAACAAGCTCTCAAACATTTTAGGACAATCACGAAGATGTTCTTCAACTGCTTTTGCAATCTCCTCAACTTGGTCCGACTCATATATATCTGTGTCGAAATCAGTTGAAGCATATGTATTTGTGTGGGTGTTTCCATTTATTTTCTCACCATGTCTTATCCAACATGTATAGTTTTGATCAATTCCATACCATACTAAATGTCCTTCCAATTCATCTGCTCTAACGCGTTTTCCAAAACAACATTTTAACCAAGGACAAACGACTCTATTTGGATCTTTTGCATTCATCAATGCAAACTCAACAAACTCCTTCACTTCATTTTCATACTCTTTTGTCAATCGATTGGCAAACATCCATTTTCGGTCCATTTTATATGACCTATATATATAAATGCAGTTACACAAATAATAAGCATGATTTCAAGTCTGATATATATGACCTATATATAGTACACATATCTAATATTGGTCCAAGATTGATTTCAAAACAGAACATATATATCATGAGAACATATCTAATATCATGTAACAATTTCAAAACAGAACATATCTAATATGTAACAATCTATCAGTTTTAATTAGTGACAACAACAAATAAATAAATACAGTACCTGAGACAACGTTGATCAATTTGTTTTAAAGGAGGAGCAACGTAGATCAATTTGTAGATGGGCGCACAGTAGATGGGAGGAGGGTTCGCAGGGTAGAGGAGATGAGGGTTCGTAGGGTTAGGACAACGTATTAAATTTGTTTTAAATTTGCTTTTATTTATTTAAAGTGAATGATTTTTATTTAAAATGAATGATTTTACAGCGCTTGTAACAAAAGCGCGGTAATAGGTCCTTTAATAATGTGAAAGCGCAAGCCTTTTATAGCACTTGTATAAAAAGCGCTGTAATAGGTCATTTGATTATGTGAAAGGGCAAGACTTTTACAGCGCTTTAACAACAAGCGCTTTAAAAGCTATGTAACATAAGGTGGGAGCGCTATATTTTACAGCGCTTTTGTTTAAAGCGCTCAAAAAGCGCTATAAAAGGCTATGTGAGAGTGCTTCAATTTACAGCGCTTTCTAAAAAAGCGTTGTAAAAGAGTTGTAAACATTATGTGCAAGCGTATGTGACCCTATATGACCCTACAACAGCGCTTTTTTTTACAGCGCTTGTCAAAAAAGCGCTATTGTATCCTCCGTTATATTTAAAACATTATACAACAACGCTTGTATTTAATAAACGCTGTAAAAGACGCGCTATAAAATGTCATTTTTGGCGTAGTGAGATAGATTGATTCAACAATACCCTATTCGGTTGAGTAGGAAGAAAAATACAACACGAATTAGCGAGAAATATAGAAAGAAAAATAAAACATGTGGAGAAGCAGTAAAGAAAAAGAATAGAAGGAAGATGTAGCTTACTTACTCAAAGGAAACGGCGATAAGCGAGCGGTGTAGAGCTCTTAGGGGAACGAAGAATGGTGTGCAGGAAGGGAGTAGTGATTGGGAGTCTCAAATTAGGTTTAGGGCCGGATCATATCTCCTTATAATTATAATTTTATTCACATTTTTATCCATTAGATACAATTTTTTTAAAAAAAAATAATTTAGATTTAATTACACTTTTGATCCCTTATTTTAGTTGAATCACGAAAATAGTTCTCCAATTTAATTTGTAAACAGAATTTTGATCCAAAATTTGATGAAATGTCATTTTTTTAATGATATGTAGAAAAAAAAAAGATGGTGTGGAAGAGTCTGTGCAGATTAATTGCATTTTAATATTATTCCAAATTTATAAAATACATTTTCTATTTTTAAAAATTTCCTACTGTATTACATTATTTAATTAAAAAAAAAATCCAAACACCAAATCCCTAATTTAAATATTTAAAGAAAAAACTTCTCTTAGCACCCTTCAATGCACACTACACTCACCACTATTGATATTCAATAATTGAAACAAAAGTTTATTAACTTGAATCCACATTCCAAGCTCGTTATACTTGCATTTATTAATCACACCTACAAATTAAACATAGTTAAGAAAATCTTAAACAAAGCTCTTAATTTTGCTAGCATATCCATTTTTGTCATCAGCAAACCTATCCCAAAGCATCACTCCTCCATACTTATTTGATTTCTTGACAACATTCAACACTTGACTTATAAACACACGTGGTGGCACATAGCCACTACCAGCAGCTGATGTTGAAGCAGGAACACCAACATAAACCTTACTCACCTTAATAGAGGTAACCCACTCATTCCATGAACTTTGGAGTTTGTTTATGTTCCTAGAATCAAATTGACAACGCCCATTATTGTAAAATTGAACCCAAATATAATCAAATAGCCCAGTTGATAATGCCCCTTTTAAATGTTCATCAGGGAAAGGACATTGTGGTGCTGCTGTTAAGTACACTTTTTTCCACCCCCTTTGTTGAGAAATTCTCTTAGCAATTTCACCATAAAAACTTCCACCAACACCATGTTCAATGTCAAAATCTACACCATCCAAAACAGCATCACCAAATGGTCTTGAATTTGATTTCCCTCCTAAGAAATTGTTCCATATGTAATCAGCCACATTTCTAGCATCTGTTGTGGATGATAAAGAGTAACGACCGATACCACCACCAATTGAGATCATAATTTTGATACCTTTGTTATGACAATTTTTTATGTCGGTGCCAATACTTTTGCAACCATTGTTTGATCTTGGGTTACAATGACCAGCTAGATTGAGTCGAGGTGTACGACCATTGCCAAATGTTGATACAAATGCTATGTTTACAATACTGTATAGTCCTGTGTTACATGTTTCGGTCAATGAACCTTCATCCTCGTTTTGACCCCAGTAAATTACAATGTCTCCACCATATGTACTAGAAATCAAGATAAAAAAAAACAAGTGAAGGATAATTGAAAGGCTACTTGTTTCATTGCCCATTGTAAATATTTAAGATTTTAATTGGCTTGATACTAATCACCCATGAGTTAGGAACAATTTATAGAACTATGGAATAATGTTCTAGTGGATAATTAATTGTTTAATTAAGGTCCACTTGTAAAAAATATATATTTTGAAGGGTTTAAATTATTTAAATAAATCTCTAAACTAAAAAAATATGTAATAAGGTTTTTAATTTTTTTTTATTATTAGATTACTCTTTTAATTTAACTTTAGTCGACGTTAATGGGTAGTGTGATATATCGTCCACATCATTATTATTTAAATTGGAAATTCTACTTTAAAAGAACAAACTAAATTCTTAAATGTTATTTTTAAATACTACAATAATGAGAAAGAAGTAATGTTGGTTTCAACTAGTTGATGAGACCACAAAGAGATAGATAGAATACAAATAATAATACATGGTGAATTTTCTTTTGCATCAACAATCAATTAATTAACTTTTCATGGAACCAAAACCACAAGGTTTTTTCTCTTTCTCTTCAAATTTAACAATTCTAGTTAAATTTTAGAATTCTGAAAAAATTTATGATAGAGAAACAAGTGAAATGAATTGATGTGGTAAACCACAATAAAAATCAAACCCTAGTTTATGATGAATTAATCGGAGAAAAAGGAGTAAAATTGAAGGCGAAAATAGAAATAGGAGATAGAGAACAAATCTTGGAGTTTGGATTCCACCAAGAATTAATTAATTTATTAATTTTTTAACAATGAAAAACTCATCATATGTATCATTTCTATTCTAATCGAAGGACCTAGCTAAAAAAATAATATTAGTTAAGATACTTTGTTATAACTTTTTTAAAGATTTATTGTTAAATAGTTCGGGGATCTACAAAAATTAAACCATAAATCATTTAGTGTAGTTTACTTTGTAAAAATAAATTATATTTTCATTTTTTAAATTGTTTATTATTTTACTTAAGATGTATTGAAATGATAGTTAATGATAATGTATTTCCAAAAATAATTAAAAAAAGATATTTTTTTGACATTTTTACTATTTCTAAATATATGTACAATTACTCGCTTAAAAAATCTTAATATAATTAAAAATAGAAAATATTTTTGAATAGTAAATTGTCTCTTAATAATATTGTAACATAAAGAGCGTGTAGTTGAGCGATCAATGTCATATAAATTGATTAGGCATCAAATCATCAATCTTATTTGAGATTCCAAAAAGAATCAAGCTTATTTTATTTTTATTAACTTAATACAACATGACGCCACACACATTATGTGTCAGACAAGTGTCTCGACAGGACTGAAGAGAAACATCAAGAGAAACCCATTTTTGTTTATACATATATGCCGAAAAAAAAGTGTAAAAAAAAAA
>JBBPBQ010000001.1:4131238-4164126 GCA_037974755.1 Cicer yamashitae | reverse complement strand
AGAATAAGATCCATATATCATTGTGTAGGAATAGGGGTTGGGTTGGCGCCTTGCGGGCTCGAATAATAGTTTTTTTTTTTTTTTTATTAAACTCAAATAATAATTTTTTTTTATTGAATATAATAGTTATATGCTATCTATTCCGCTCGATGAAAATACTATGTATGTTTTATAAATATCTGTATAAATATTTGCTAGATAGATATTTAATAAAATTTAAAATATCCGCATATATTTGTAATCATGTAGAAATTTTTATCATCTTTTAATAACACAAATTATTAATGTATACAAATATTAATATTAACATGTAAACATAATTCATCATAAAATTTCATCATAAAAATATTAATACATTATTACACAAGCTTTCTCGCAAAATGTTAGCCAAATTTATTGTTCATATCCTTCATCTTATCAAATATTTGATCACCCTTTAATGCCATATGAGCTCTTCCTTTTTCTGATTTTCCATTGAATGCTTTTCTCCACCAACAGTAGTGATGTTTAACCTGTAAAAATCTGTAATGTCCGAGAAAGACATTCTTTTTACAATGTTTCAACCGCATCCAATGTGTATTCTCTTTACATATAGGACATCCACGCTGACCTTTAATTAGATTTTCGTATACTAGGAATTCATTAATAGTGATGAACAACATTGCTCTAAAGTTAAAATGTTCTTTCATATATACATCATATACCTCCACACCTGTCTCCCATATATGCTTTAAAACATCAATTGAAGGTGTCAAATATACGTCTATATTATTTCCTAGTTGTTTGAGCACATAAATTAACATAGACAACATCATGAACTTGCACTTCATACATAGCCATAGAGGTAGGTTATAAATCGCCAAAATCACAAGTCATGTGTTATGTGAGATACTTTGAAGACCATATGGGGTCATTCCACCAGTAGAAGTATCAAGCGTAGATTTCTTGCCCAAAATCAGGATAATCGTTGTCTACGATTCACCAATTTTTTTTTTTGAAGACCATGTGGGTTCATTCCATCAGTAGACTATTTCTTTTTTTGTTTTTTAATAAGACCTTAGACAACGCTTTTTCAGAAAAAGTATTGTCTAAGGTTCACCAATATTTTTTTATAAGACCTAAGACAACGTTTTTTTTAGAAAAAACGCTGTCTAAGGTTCACCAATTTTTTATTTATTTTTGTTATAAGAGCTAAGACAACGTTTCTGACATGTATTGTCTAAGGTTCACCAATATTTTTATAAGACCTAAGACAATGCTTGTCAAAAAAGCGTTGTCTTAGCTCTTATAAACCTTAAACCCTAAACCCTAAAAGCTTAACATGTTTGTTAAAGAAAAGCATTGATTCCATTGAAGCCCCAATTTCTACATTTAAGCTTTGTCTCCTTTAAAGCAGATTTAGAGAAAAGCACCGCTCTAGAGACAACCGATTCAAGCCACCACTTCATATTTTCAGGATCACAAATTCTTAATCCCCATCTCTTTTTTTCTGTATTTGATTTGATGCATGTTATAACTTTGAAGAAAAAACACCGTTAATGTTAACATTTCTAATTCATCCCCTATTTTTTAATGTTTGTCTAGTATAAAAAAGGATCTATTTGTTTTATTCTAATAGACGTCATTCTTTCCGAAAAATAGTTTATTTCTAAAAATATCTCATTTTTTATTTTCTGAAACACATTTTTGCAATGGTTGGAATTCATCATTTTGTGTCTACAATTACTCATGTAAAGGAGTCCTAGAATATAGTTGCTAGAGTTCTTTCTTTTGATTTTAATGCAAATGCAATTTTTTTGCTATGAAATTGGTTCTTATAGATGAGAGGGTTGTGTTTTGTCTTTCTTTTTTTATAGGCTTAATTGTAGTTTTGACCCATCTATTTTTATGAATTCTCAGAATTGGTCTCCTGTTTTAAAAGTCAACAGTTTTAGTCTCTCCCTCATATTTTAAAACTAAAAAAATGACAATTTAACATATTTTAAATGATGTGGCATACGATTTCATGATATAGAACCATCTAGGTGTATTAATTATTCATATGTCATTAATTAAAATACAAAAATGAAAATTTTCAGAAGTTGAATGCAAAGTTTTTAGAGGGTTTTATTGCAATTACATGGGTCTTAATCATTCTACATCATCGTGTCATATATCAAGTTATTAAAATAATGTCAAATTATCATTTTGTAGTTAAAAAATAAGAATGAGAGACCAAAACTATAGGTTTTAAAATAGGGAGAGAGGGAGAGGAAAGGAGTAAGTGAGAGAGACAAAGGGAGGGAAAGGAGGAAGGGAGAAATGGAGATGGAGAGAGAAAGGGAGTGAGAAAGAGGGATGGAGAGAGGAAGAGGGAGGGAGGGAGAGATGGAGATGGAGAAGGGGAGAGAGAGATGGAGAAAGAAGGAGGAAGGGAGAAGGAGATAGAGAGGGATGGAGAGAGAGAGATAGAGAAGGAGGGAGAGAGGGGGGAAAGAGAGACATGGAGAGAGGGAGAAAGAGAGATAACGAGGGGGAGAGGGAAGGAGTGAGTGAGAGAGACAAATGGAGGCAAAGGAATAAGGGAGAGAGAGAGAGGGGAGGGAAATGGGGAGGGAGTGAGCAAGAGAGAAGGATAGAGAAAGGAAGAGGGAGGGAGGGAGAGGGAGAGAGAGATGAAGAAGGGGATAGAGAGAGGGAGAGAAAGGGGGAGGGAGTGAGCGAGAGAGAGAGGGGCATATGGAGATGGAGAGAGAGGGGGATAGAAAGAGGAAGAGGGAGGGATGAGGGAGATGGAGAATGGGAGAGGGAGAGATGAGGATGGAGAAGGGGAGAGACGGAGATGGAAAGAAAGAGGGGGAGGGAGAGGGAGAGATGGAGATGGAGAAGGGTAGACAGAGGGATGGAGTGAGCGAGAGGGAGAGAGAAGGAGGGAGAGAGAGGGATGGAGGGAAAGGAGAGGGAGGGAGTGAATGAGAAAAATTTGGATGGAGGATGGGATTAAGGGGATGATTTTTGTATGAAAAATTTGGACGATTTCTCCACCCTTGATTATACGTATTGGAAATAGGTTCCTCTTTTTAAGGATTGTTAAGATAATTAAGTTGCTCATTAACCACCCCATGATTAACAGACATTCCGACTTGGCATTCAACAGCCACATGACCAATAATACCACAAATTTCACACGGAGAAACATTTGGTTTGACAATATTTACATTTAATTTTTCAAATTTTTGAAACAATGCATCTACCTTAAGAGCAATATATATGATCTAATGCATCAACTTCATACCTGCCTCCTTTCTTCTGAGGAGATCGGTCACTTGACCATTGGTAGTGGTTATGTGCCATGTCTTCAATTAGAGCATATGCTTATTCTATGTTCTTGTTCATCAATGCTCCTCCTGCAGCAACATCTATTGTCATTCTTGTAGTGTATGAGAGTCCACTGTAGAATGTATGGACAATTAGCCATCTCTCCAACCCATGTCGACGGCACAATCTCAACATCTCTTTGAAGTGCTCCCAAGCTTCATAGAGTGATTCTCCTTCCTTTTGAGAAAACATTGTGATTTTATTTTTCAATTGTTCAGTTTTACTCGGTGGAAAATATCAAGCAAGGAATGCTTGCTTTAACTAATCCCATGTGGTAATGGATTAAGAAGGCAATGAATGTAGCCAAGCTCTAGCTCTATCCTTTAATGAAAAAGGGAAAAGCCTTAGTCTAATGGCGTCACTAGTCACTCCATTCATTTTCAAAGTGTCACAATACTCTAAAAACATAGACAACTGGAGGTTTGGATCATTAGTTGGAGTACCGAAGAATTGGTTTTGTTGTACCATGGATAGAAATGAAGGTTTTAATTCAAAAATGTTAGCCTCTACTGTCGGGCGTGCAATACTCGAATGCGGCACCGTAGTATTGGGAGAAACATATTCTTTCATGGTTCTATTTTCAGCCATTTTTAAATCTTTTTCTTGTTCAAAAATGTTTTTCTGTCTTCTTCTCCTATGAAAAAATCTTTCTATCTCGGGTATTGGTTCGACAAAACTTCGGATTCTTCACATTCAAAGAGAGAAAAATCAGTAATAAAAAAATATAAAAATGAAAAATGAAATTTTGTAGTCTAATGGATATAGGAAAAAAGAATTAAAATCATTAATATTTTCTTTGTTTTATTAGTAATATTTTTATGTTGAATTGTGTATTTATTCGTTTGTTAATTTGTTGTTGTAGGTGAAGATTAAAAGCTAATTTGTTGTTGAAGATGGAATCTTGGTAATTTAGTGGACTCCATTTCTTAATGTTTTTTGAGATTGTTATGTATGACATTATATGTCTATTTAAATGTTAATTTTTAATATACAATGAACACCTTTTATTTTATTTTGACTCTTAAATATATATATATATATATATATATATATATATATATATATATATATATATATATAACAAAAAATAATAACAAATTTGTTACCGTTAAAACCTATACCAATAGAAATAAGTTGTCACTTAAATGTATAGTAAC
Source organism: Cicer yamashitae (assembly GCA_037974755.1). Lineage (NCBI taxonomy): Eukaryota > Viridiplantae > Streptophyta > Magnoliopsida > Fabales > Fabaceae > Cicer > Cicer yamashitae. The sequence continues at coordinate 4,159,612 of JBBPBQ010000001.1, read as the reverse complement.
ATAATCAAAACAGTAGGTATAACTTTTATAAATTATGGCTAAACTATATACCAACGGTGAAATGTATGTAGGTAAAATCAAATGTTTAAAGCAATAGAAAAAACTATATCCCATAGCGATAGCGAGAATCCGTAGGTATAGGGTTGTCATATACCACAAAAAAAACTTCGTTGGTATAGGTAATTTTGGCTATACCTACGGTTTTTATATTTTTACCTATAAATATTTACGGTCACTAAAGGTAAATTTTTTTGTAGTGTATCACAATTCTAAAATGCAGAGAATTAAAAAAAGTCGTCCAAATAGTATCCATATTAAAACTGAAATGGACGTTAGAGAAAAAGTTTCAAGAAAATGCAGACTATGTTGGTTAATTGGTCATATTCGAAAATATTGTTCAAATGTTACGGGTAACTCTAGTCAATCTACGTAATTTTTGTAAAATTTGTGTTTTTTTTTAATGAATTATATATATATATATATATATATATATATATTTGATTAAGTTTTAAAAAAATTGAATGTAAGAAGTCTCTTGCGACTTCTATATTTTTTTTAAAAATTATAAATTTTTTTTTAGTCTAACGCTAAATCACTATTATAAACCTGAACTTTCTTTAGGAAGTTGTATTTACAAATAACGACTTTTTACGATAGCAAAAAAGAAGATAGATTAATATATAATTTTAAAAAGAGAACATATTGATAATATTTTTTTAAAATAGGGTATTTAAAAAAAAACTCCAAATAATTCTTTCAACTTTAATTGAATAAATGGCTCAATCAAAAACAGGTTCATTTGTATTTGAAATAGTAGATCTGTGAGATGCATTGTCTAATTAAAGTTATGAAACAATAGTTATTGTTGTTCCACGTGTCATTTTAATGATTTTGGCTGTCACGATATCTTGGAAACAGTTTACAGATACTCTAATAATGGATACTCCTTTTAAAATGAAAAATAAATAAAAATAGTAATTAAAAAAATTAATATGTATATTTAAAAGAAATATATATATTAGTCTTTTAACTATTAATTTCATTTTAGAGAAAATATATATTAATCTTTCAACTACTAATTTCATTTTAGAAGAAATACTTTAAAAATTAAACTTTGGCGCTATACTTGATTTTTATTCCATTTCTGGAAACTCAGTGAGCCTTTGGTGAGGTGATGTTTGTCCATGAGAAAAATAGTGTTCGGCTTGGAAAATCCATTCCGAGGGGTTAGTTGAGCACCTAATTTGGTAATTGAGAAAATCTTGGTGTGGTTTCGTGGGAAAATAAAAAATAAATGTCTTTGTAATTGTAAATTTCATAACATTATTTTCCAATTTTTGTCAAAAAAATCAATAAAAATTAAAACAAGGCTATCTAGTTAATCCGATAAATTAATATATTTTAAATAAGATTTTAATCATTTTAATTTAAATTTTTTTATGTTATTATATAAGAATTAAGGCGTGCATACATTAGAAAAAAAAAATTAAATGTCTTCAAGTAACTCAATTTTATATAATTTGATTTCATTCAATTTTTAAAATTTATTGAATAATTTCTAATTCTTCACACGAAATTTTGTCATCAAGATTAGAAGAACTATCACATTTCGTAAGTTTCAAAATGTTCACAAAATATTTTTATGTTATTATCAATTAATCATTTAACTTTTAATACTAGACAAAAGTTAAAATGCTCAAATCTTTTATTAAGTGAGGAAATTGAAATATTTTATGTGAATATAATTTTAATTATATATTTGTTTATATTTTAATATATATCATAACTAATATTACTGAAATAAAAAAGATTTGGTCCCCCTAAAAAATTGGGGTTTAGACGGTCGCCCATCTCAACCGCCCTCAAGGCCATCGCTAGGTTGTAGTACATACTTAGACTGATCCATGATTTTAAATTGCGGTCCACAACTGCAATTGCGACTGCAATTTATTGCAACCACAATTTATGCCTCATTTACCCGTATTTTCTCGCAATATAAATATTTGCATCATATTTGCAAGTGCGGCTGTAACCTCAATTTAAAATGATCCACAATTTAAGGAATGACTAACAGAAATCATAATATTCTCAAGCTAATCATCCTAACAAATTCTAGCTAAGGTGTGTTGAGACAAAATCCCTCTCAAGTATTTTAATGATAACAAAATTGTTTCAAAGATTTTGATTATGTGTGTTATCTAACTTGTTCTCTTAAGTGTATTAAAATTAGAAAATAGGTTCCTCACCTTCTTGATCAAATGAAATGTTTTAACACATATTAATATGTTATCTATGGAAGAGGATGAACAAAGACAAGATAAATATATGTCAGAGGATACAACTGAAAAGAGGATGAATGTATATTAGAGGACAAACAATGCTGAAAAGAGGATGAACGTACGACAGAGGATAAACAAAGCAGAAAAAAGGATGAACTCACGTAAATTATTCATCCTCGCACGTGGAAAATATATAAAAGTACAAAAAGCAATGTCCATGACTCATAAAGCAAGATGCTACAATATTGGGAAGAAAAAAGTCAAAAAGCACAAGTCACATCATAATTAATGGATGCTTCATCCTCCTACCCGAGGATAGATCGAAACACTCATACTCCCAGCTTTTTTTTAACAACGACAGTTGAAGGGCATACTTGAAATTCCAAACAAAGACCATGGGCAATTAACCAAGTCTCCAACGAATACTTTGTGCTTTTCTTCATATTTGAAGCTTTATTACTTCTACAAATATAGATGATTTCATCCTCATCAAATACAACAAAAAATCATACAAAAGCCAAAGATCAAAGTTGAGATAATCAATCTTATCCTCAACATACATTCTACTAATCATAATTATATCTTTGATATCATCATCCTAGAAAGTATATCTAAGAGGAACAAATCCACTTTTATCAAATCTCTAAAAAATTATGTATATCCTCAAGTTGATATTAACTTGTTGATAGTTGTGCAAAGTATTGTAAACTAAGAAGAGAAATTGTAGTTGTAAGCCTAGCGAGACTAAGAAAATACATAGTGAAAAGAGTCCATTTGGAAGACAAGTCTTTTGTGCCTTAGTGAAAAAACTAACTAGTAAGTGAGGACTTGACGTAACCCATTTGGGTGAACAAGTATAAATATGTGTGTGTCATCTTCTAAACTCTTATCACTTTATTTCTGCCTAACTTTCATTTCATTTAAAAAAATGTTTATCCTCTACCCATATAGTATCCTCACACAGAGGATATAAAGTTAAGAGAAAAAGAAATTTTAAAAGGGTACAATATCTCTATTCAACTCCCCCTTCTAGTGATATTTTAGCTACTTCAAGTTGCAATTATTCCTCCATGAGATCGTGAGATACAATGTTGTTCCAAGACATAGAGAGGTCTAACGAGAATTTAAATATGAGATCTTTTAGTGCCTATAATATTAGTATTTTAGTAAAATTACTAATTTTTTTTATGAAAAACTATATCTTAGACATTTTAAAATAGAAAAACATTTATTAAATTGATATTATTGATTATATATAACATTGCTTTTTTAATTGATAATTAAATCGAGTAATTCAACATTTGTTGAGACAATATTAGTTTTAGATAATACTTTTATTATTTTTAGAATTGAAAATAATAAAACATAAGACATTTACAAAAAAAAATTTAAAAACCTTTTAATTAAATAAAAATTTATTTACTTTTGAAAGTTTAAAGCGGTTATTTTAATAAATTTTGAAACCTTTTAATATTTTTGAAACCTTTTAATAGGTGAGACATGGTGAAATGGATCCTTCTAGATGGTTGCTTATCGAAACTAATCTAGTTCCTATCACGATTGGCCCTATGTCTGAGTGGATCAACTTCTTTTGGGCCAAAATCATCTTCGACAGGTTTGTATTGGCCCACAATTGAATTAAGAAGCAAAAATTCTGGTGCAACAAATGAACGAGGAAGTGGTCCATACACTTTCATCAAGATATGTCAATGCAAGTATTTGATTTTGTTCTGAATTTCTGTTTGCTAGCTTTTTTTAGCCGATAAAACGGGAACCCTATTGATTTTTTCCCTTAAATCCTAATTCAATCCATAAATTGTCAAAATTATTACGTCTGTGTTTACCGTCTCATCTTTAAAAAAAAAAGTAACCCTATTTTTAAGAGAATGTCAAATTAATTATTTAATTAATCAATTATAGATTGAGATAATGAATACGGCAAAAATATATTTTTAATTTTTTAAGTTTAATTTAATTTTTGTTTAGGTCATTTAAGTTTTATTTCTTTCTAAATTTTGTTGTTTAAGTTACATTTGTTTGTAACATTATACTTTAAGATATATTAAATTATGCATGTAGTCCTTTAAGTTTAATTTTTTTTTAAATTACTGTCATAAAATATTAAGATATAATCAAAACAAGTTGACTGTCGAAGCTACTTTGCATGTGAAGAAAATAAAATACATTGATTATGTAGATATACATTTATTACCTTATTTTTACGACTATATGCGTGTTTAAATTGTTGTAGAGAAGATCAAGAAATATAGATCATTTAGAAGATTTGATGAATGTTTTCAAAAGGATTAGTATGAGGAACATATTATTGCAACATTTAGTAGAGTTTCAAATTATCAAAAGCTTTCAATTGAACTAATTTTTGTCAAAATTGAGGTAAAAGACTAACAATACAAATATAATGTAACTTAAATTACCAAATTAAGATAAAGTAAACTTAAAAAACCTAAGCAGATATTGAGTTAAACTTAAAGGACTAAAAATATATTTTTGCCTAAATTATTATAAAATATTAATAATTTAGGCTTTTGTCTTTATATATAGGATTCCCTAAACTCAATCACAAGAATTAAAAAAAATAATTGTAATATTAAATTTGTTGACATTTTAAATTATTTTACAAATTTTTCCTTTAGTAGAGAGAATTGTTTATGTTTTTATTATAGTATTTCCTTTTCAATGTAGTTTTTTCTTTTGTTTTCAGGCTATTTCCTCTTTTTATGCACCACAAAAAATTTTGATGTTATATTGGGTGCTTATGTTTGAACTTAAATAAAATAATTTTTAATTTAGAAAATTTAGAGATTATTTTGTAGAAATTTGTTTAAAAATGATTTTTTTTTTTATTTCTGTTTGTTTATTATCATAAAAATGATTTTTAATCTGTTTGTATACAATTTTATAAAACTGATTTTTTTAACTACAAAATTACATATATCATAATCTCATGCAAGAAGATAAAACTGCCACAATTGAGTGCGTGAAACTGCCACAATTAATGGAGGACAATTTGGATTTTCTAAAAATGATAAGGTTAATTACATCATTTTCTCTTCATTAATGAGTTAAATTTGTGTTTTTAAAACTTGTGACATCTTCTCTCTCATCTATCGCAGAAGCGAATTTGAGAAGCTACTATTTTTAGCTTTTCATTTATAGCCAAAAAAATGATTTTTTTTAACAAAATGATTTTTAAAAAAATCTGAAACAAAAGCCGTTCAAAAAATAAAAAATGATTTTTGGTTTAAAAAAATAGATTTTTTCATGAAAAAATATGAAACAAACGCACCCAATATTTCTATTCAATTAATTTATTCTATCATGTCTATTAATTTGAATCCTAAACGAAATAATTATCAGTCAAATTTTATTTATTTTTCAATTGAAATTTGAATTATCATAGGGAAAATAAGGTTAATTTGGTGGCTCGGACGAATGAGCAGAGTGACAAAGAGATTGCAGGTTTGATCTAACTCAATAAAATACTAACAATACTAATTAGTTGAAATAAAAACTTTCAAATTATCATACTCCTTTACCTTGGGAACAACTAGTGGGTTAACAAAAAGAAAGCTATACATATTTAATATATGATTTATATCATAATATAATATAGAATTAGATATATATTTTGATCTCTATAAATTGACGTTTCTTTTTGTCTATGTAATTCTTTTTGTTTTAAATTTAACTCTGTAATTTCAATTTTGTTTGTAAATTGTTCTTGCTATTAGTTACTGTTAAAAAAAACCCTGAGATAACAAATGAAAAATGGACGAAAAAAAAAAGTGCGAACTTAAATAGACATTGATAAAAAAAGCTCAAATTTCTAAGGATCAAACATATATATTTTTATTTGATTTTTGTCCATATAAATTTTCATTTTATTTATTTATTTATTTTCCTCCCTTCTCCGTTTATCATATCAATTTTTTTTACCTGTCATTAACAGTAGAAACAATTTTAAAACAAAATTGAACTTACATAATTAAATTTAAAACAATAAAAATTACAAAGATAAAAATAAAATAAAAATATTAATTTATTGAAACCAAACACATATGTAAATCTATAATATAAGTATAATTCATATGAAACCACCAATAAATAAAATAAGTATTGATAGCTCAAAAAGCTCGATGGTCCAAAATGACATCAAATCAAATCAAACCAATTAAAAAGATACACTGTTGAGCTCATCAATATAAGCATGCAACTCTGTCCTAAATAATGTAATCTTGTTGAAGGCACATAGTGTCACCCCAAAATCCTTGTATAAAGTTTAAAGAATATACCTTTTTCTTAGATTCCAACTCACGGTTTTGTTGTCTATAATCAATGGAGCATGCTAGCTACACATGATAAATATGATTTAGTTAGAAATATATGGATGGACATCCAAATGCTCCAATAACATCTTAGGAGATAAAGAAATAGATAAAGTGATTTGATAGAATAAAAGAGATAGAAATACAATGAGATGTTGAATAAATATATTAATATATCATTGTTGATTTAGTTTTGAAGTGTTGAGAAAACCTAGCCATATAAAATCCTAATGTGATTTCTCATCAAAAGCATGTTAAATTTGCGCCTTTTATATTTAAAATGCAATAGTCAAGAATTAGGTGTTCTAAGAGCATCAATAATGTGAGTGAAAAAAAAAAAAAAATCCTATTCTCCTATTTAGCACCAAATTAAATAGACACTTTAATTATGATGTCAAACTTTTGATTTTGAATGTCTATTTAAAAGAGGTATTATATTAAACATATTTTCTCTCACTTCCGTTATATTAATCTCATTTAATAATAAACTAAATGTATTTTTGCACTTCAAGTTTCTCAATTCAACAATTTTAGTCTCATATTTTGAAAATAACAATTTAGTCTTGAATTTTATCTCCGTTTATAAAAGTCAGACTCCCTTGATTTTGATCAGTCAATGCTGATGTACACTCATTTTGATGGGTCAACATTAATGTGAACTCATTTTTAAAAATGTATACGCATAGACGTGAAACTTAATTAAAAATAAAAACGATACTATCATGTGACTATTGTCCAACGATAATATTTAGTCTACAAAACACGTGTTTTATGTTGTGATTTCTTCTTCCCATTTTACTCCAATAGTTGCAAATAGTTTAATCACGAGAAAGTTAATATTTGCATTTTTTTCTTATTTATGTAGACAAATAAGGATATAGCAACACAAGGTGAATCAACAAAGTTAGAACCCTAACTAGATGCACAAATTCATTTAGCGAATTTATATCTACTAAGTGAATCAAAGTCAGAAAGTTGGGGTATTTTTCAAGCCAAATTCGCTTAGCGAATCCAAGTTAAAAAGTCATATAGTGAAAACAGGGCAAAACAGTTTGGACAACTGTGTTGTATTTTATTACATAAAGAAAGTTCATTCCGCTTAGTAAATCTAAATTCGCCAAGGGAAATTTCACTTTTGATACTTTTATCAATCGTCTCCTTTTCTTTTGAGAAATAAAGAGAATCATAACCCTTCAATTAGATCATACCACATTCTCATTTATTTTGAAAAGAAATACTCCATCCAAGTTTGAATATAAGAAGAAAAAAATAAGTAGTCTAAATAAGAAAATCTCAACTAATTCTACTTTATTTAATGCTACAATTTATAAAATTTTATTCACTTGAGGTGTTAACTCAATAACAAGAGTCTGACTTTGTAATTTCAAAATCCCCTATGGATAGATTTTAAATTGACCACTAATGTGCCACTTTAATCAATAAAAATTTTCTCCTTCTCCCAATTTTTTTTGGCTTAATTGCAGTTTTAGTCCCCTTATTTATATTTATTCACGAAATTGGTCCCCCTATTTTAAAAGTTAACAATTTTGGTTCCTCCCTCTGATCTTTTTAAACTAAAAAATGATGACGTGAGATGTTTTAAATAACATGACACATGATACAATGATGTAGAGTGATTAACACCAATGAAATTGGAATAAAACGTCATAAAAACTTAACTTTCAACTTCGGAAATTTTTCATATTTTTAATTTAATTAATAACATATGAATAATTAATGCATCTAGATGATTCTATATAATGGAATTGTATGTTACGTCATTTAAAATATATCAGAACGTCATTTTTTAGTTTAAAAATCTTAGGAAGAGACCAAAATTGTTGACTTTTAAAATAGAGGGACGAATTATGTGAATCAGTATAAATATAGGGACCAAAACTGTAATTAAATTTTTTTTTTTTAAAAAAGTAGATTTCATTTTTCAGCATCTTTCATTAGTATGAAACAAATTTTCATGAAAAGTATTTTAGACAATGCTATTATTTTTTTACTACACCAAGAAAATAAAATGTGATTTCCTACTCTTTCTAATTAATGTGGACTTTAGTGCTCATATGGTCGAAATTGAAGGGAGCAATGATAATTGATTGTAACTTAACTACAAGATATTATGGGATAACTAACACATTTATGCTTGATGATGTATTGCATAGATTTAGGTTTTCTCATAATTTATTGGTTTGTTGTTATTATTATCTTCATATCAATGTTTTAATAATGGAACTAGAGAATCCAATTGATTAGTAAGTAGAACTGTGTTAGATCCTTATGTGAAGATAATGCATATGTAAATTACTACTCGGTCCCTAAAACTATCCTATTGTAAAAGATAATCTTATATTAGACCCTCGACCACTATATACAGAGCATATGTGAAATTGTTGTGTATTTGTTTAGGCTGTGATAAAAATTAATTTTAATTAAAAGTGGATTGGAGGTAAAATAATTTATATGTAGATGAATTTATGTGAAAGTGAATTAAAGAATAAATTTAAGATTAAAAGTTAATTTTTAATGCAAAAATTAAAGTTTTAACTTCAAGTTATGATCAGCTATGGAGGTAAAATTAATTTTATTTGAGAACAATCAAGTCAAAATACAATCTAAATTTTTAGCATTAATTTTGTTAAATTTGCTCCAAAAATGAAACCATAAATTATAAAATAAATATAATTAATGGAGTTAGAGATTATAATGAGACCATAAAATCAAGTTCAATTAGTCTAAATTGTCAGAACTACGGTGATCCATTGAAATTTTACAAAATTTAAATTGTTGTTTTTGTAAAGACTCAATGTTATTCTAACATACTAATAACTGAGTGTATATTTTTAAAAACACAATGTTAATGGATAAAAAGTAAAAAAAAGAAACAAAGTTAGTTCATAGTTAGATTCAAATGTTGTAATGTAGGTTTGTAGGGTTAAACAAAAGAAAAATGAGTAGGCCTTTATTTTTTTTATCAGAGATAGAAACGGTCATGTTTTTAGTATGGTAAAGCCTAACATGAGACCAATAGAGTGGTACAAGTGGGAAACATTGCACGTTACACAAAACACAATTAGTGTTATTGGACCCCATTCACAACAACAATGCTTTTGTTTCATTTTTGAGCATGCTTAATATCCCTCCCTTTTTATTTGTTTTTGCCATTTTGCTTTATATCACCATGAAGTGTCATCATCATTCCACGCTCATGAATCATTTCTTTCAAATCCTTTCCATTTTTACACTACCACAGTGTAGATATACAATATTTTCCCCCTCCTCTTATATGTAATGTTTGGACTCCGATTTCGTCATAATTTTTTAAAATGACTGCAGTTAGTTTATCTAAGTCGTTGAATAAAAATCAATTAATTTACATTATAATTTTGACAAATTAAAAACTAGAAATCTTAATCTATTTAAGCCGTTAATGGTGATCAGATAAATCACATTTTGAATTTGACAAATTAAAAATTTAAAATCTCAACTATTTGATATTAATCAGTGATCGATATCATTGACTAAAAACTAACAATCTCAATCTATTTAAGTCGTTGAATATTGATTAGCCGAATCACATTTTAAAATATTAGGAACTCGAAATCTCAACTATCTGATCTTGATCTTGATCTTGATCAATGGTTGAGATCATTGACTATTTTGTTTTTGCCATTGAATTTGATAGTGACACTTGCACTTCTACAAGAGGCAATCCATTTGATAGAGCAACATATATTAGATAAAAGCCAACATCTCCAACAAACAGGACAAGTACTTTGCTTTACCCTTTTCATTTCCTTGATCTAGTATGTGTACTAGTACTAGTACTACTCTACTACTACCCTTACCTTTCTCATCTATGAACACTCTAATATCTTTATTGTTTGAAACTCATCCCATTAAACATTCATGATTTAGCCATTTTCTTTCATTAGGAAAAGAAATCAAGCATTTCCTTTTGAAGTTATAACCACACAACAACAAAAAAAGGGAATTTTTCAACTTGACATATTGTTTGTGTCAAAGCTTTGTCTCTTTATTTGTTCTTTTTTTGTTTTTGTCTCATGGACTTATCTTTCACTCTTATTTTAATGACATTTTCCTTAATGTCATTGAAACTTTATGGATCTTATGCTCAAAGTATCAAATCAACTCATGTTCTTGACCTCCTCATAAGAGATCACACATTCAATTCATTAGACAAAAACTTCAAGACAGGAACACCACAATCAGTGAAACTACCTTCAAATTTATCAGGCATCAAAGTAGATATTATGAGGTTTAGATGTGGAAGTTTAACAAGGTATGGTGCAAATTTAAAGGAGTTTCATCTTGGTATTGGTGTTACAATTCATCCATGTATTGAAAGAGTAATGTTGATAAGACAGAGCATAGAGTATAATTGGTCTTCTATATATTATTCTAACTATAATGATCTATCTTTGTATCAACTTGTTTCACCAATTATTGGACTTTTAGCTTACAATGCTGAAAAAGATTCAAACTTTAGTAACCCTTTTGAACTTGGAATTGAAGCTGGTGAAAAAATGATCAAAATTGATTTCAACAATGCTGCAAAGTTGAACAAAGGAAAAAGTGTAAAAATGGAACCTTTTTGTGCAAGTTTTGAAGGGAATGGAAAAATGAGAGTTGTAAAAACAAACCCTTTATCACCTTTTGTTTGTTTTGCAAAAAGGAATGGACATTTTGGTTTGGTTGTTGAATCACCAACACAAGATGAGTTTAGAAAGCCTATTATAAGTCAATGGAAAGTTGCTGTTGGAAGTACTATAGGTGCTGCAATTGGTGCTTTTCTTTTGGGCTTGCTTCTTGTTGCAATGGTTGTTAGGGTGAAAAAGAGGTCAAGAATGGTTCAAATGGAGAGAAGAGCTTATGAAGAAGAAGCACTTCAAGTTTCAATGGTTGGACATGTTAGGGCTCCTACTGCATCTGGAACAAGAACATCAACACTTGAGCAGCATGACTATGTTACTCATAGGTCAAATCAAATTTATCATAATTCATAGATCAAATTTTAATTTGTATTATTTGTTCCTATTTATGAATCATCAAAGGTTCTCCCGTCGTCTAAATAGAAGGAATCACACATTTGATCCAATCATGTGATTTGGGCCGTCGAATCAAAATTGAACTATTCATGTTATGATTTTGGTACATTAGGTCCAAAATACAAAGTCCGGATGTTAGTCATTAGTCTTGGTCCGAAAGTTTAGATTGACAACCGTATAATTACGAGAATGCATGGAATTCAAATCCCAAATACCATACTTCAACTCCATCAATATTTTTATTCCAAATTCTTTTTATTGAAATTTTAAGATTCCACGATTCTTTCTCTAACCATTCTTATTATAAATGTTTTTCATTGAATATACGACTACAAATGTGTTGTTATTTGAAGTCTTTGCACTATTTTTCAGATTTGAGTTTGCTGCAATCAACAATTTCACGTAGTTAGTATGTCGGTGATTGTTAGATCGATATTAGACAATCTATATTTCTGTGCTGATTTTGATTTTAGAAAACTAAAGTAACGAACTTAAAATCTAAAGTGTCCAATTTCAATCCGAACGTCATCGACGTATTGAAGACATGAATATGTGGATTTTACGAGGGTCACAAATACAAAAATATCTATGTTTCATTGTTGAGAAGTTTTTGATCATTATATATTGAGTCAATAGTCCTATACTTTTTCTAAAAAAAACAATCAATATTACTCTCTCTTTACCAAATTATACCATTCTAGCAAAATATATTTATCTCAAATTATGTCATTTTATAATACAACTAACCATAAATACTTCTTTTTATATTATACTCTTTAATATTTATTAAAATTATTTTTTCCAATTCTTTAAATTAGTATTTTTCATACTATTAGTGAAGGATATTTCTTTAAAATAATTTATATTTTTTTAAACAATATTAACTTTATTTTTTTAATTTATATGAAATTATCAAAATAAAATACAAATTAAGACAAAGAGAGTAATAATTAGTCACTAATATTATTTGAGAGATGAATTAAACAATCATTTTTTGTCTTTGTTAACTGTCCAATATGAATCATATAGTTTTTAAAAAATAGCATATTTGTGTCATCTTAATTAGTGTGTCAGAAGCAATTATACATGTGTGTTGCTTGAAGCCACACAATTGGACTATTGTGCTGATCAAAAGTCAAAAGAAGCTAATCTTATTGCCTCCTATGGTGAAACAATATTATATAGTCTAACGCTATACTAGTTTGACCATTATAAGAAGGTGCATGTGCCTTTGACTATGTGACTACTATGGTGGTAAAAATTGAGTATACTATATGACAAAATGTTAGTAAAAATTTGAATTTATAATTTTAAGTGACACAGCTTATATCCACTTGAGTAAAAAAAAAAAAAGTGACACAGTTTTAATCCACGATAATTATAAAATGATAGTTAACGTTACTAAAATTAATAATAACTTTTTATATTTAATTTAAAAAAAATGAATTTTTTAATAAAAAAGTTATAAAAATAATTTATTAATCAATGTTAGGCTTAGATACTCGATAGTAATTAAATAGTAGTATTTTTTAAAAAATAAATTAAAATAAAAAAGGTTTTACTAACCAAGGATTAGATAATATTTTATTAAAAAATATTTATTAAATTTTTAATTCTTATATCGACATTATAAAACTGATAAGCATATGTTAGAAATTTTAAACTAATTCATTCATATTGAAGTCATGAAGTTTTTAATTTGGTAAATTCAGAACAATAGGAACATTTGTGATAAAGTGAAAATACATGAAAAAATTTAATGTAAAAATTTTTCACACCGTTAATCAACTACAACCGTTAGATGATTAATAATATTTAATTTTTGTCGTAACTACTTATAAAATTACCTATATGATTAGTCATAATTTGTCGATTGTGCAAAAATATTTACAGTGTCAGAGTATCAAAATTAAACTCAAATACATTAGTTTAGTTGTAAAAACTAATTCATTCATACTGAAGTCGTGAAGTTTTTAATTTGGTAAATTCAGAACAATAGGAACATTTGTGATAAAGTGAAAATACATGAAAAAATTTAATGTAAAGATTTTTCACACCGTTAATCAACTGCAACCGTTAGATCATTAATAATATTTAATTTTTGTCATAACTACTTATAAAATTATCTACATAATTAGTCATAATTTATCGATTGTGCACAAACATTTACGGTGTCAGGGCATCAAAATTAAACTCAAATACATTAGTTTAGTTGTAAAAACATTCATCATAAATTCATCATAAAAACTAACAACCAGAGTATCCCAAACTCCAAATTCATCAAATTCTAATTCATATAAATATTATAGTTGTCTATGTAAATACACCAAATGTAAAAACACTTGCGATAATAACAAAAATTTAATTTATATATAATATTAGTATAAAAAAGTAATTTTAGTTACATTAACGCAAAATATATTATGTAGTCTTTTAAATTACACGAAAATATTAAATTGATCTTTTAACTTTTTTTTTTTTGTATTAAATTAGTTTTAGTCCTAACCTCATTACAACGTAGCATTAGAGATTTCTAAAATTGTACTATGAGTTTTACTATAATTACATGAGTTTATTGAAAAATTGGAAGAATTTTTTATTTCAATTTTGCTGATTTAAAATTATAATAATTGATATAAGTATTTACAAATATAAATGACGAATTTGATACTAAAAAAAAATTAACTTGTTAAAAAAAAAATTACTATGTTATTTTCGTATTATTTAAAGAATTGCAAAATGTATTTTGCCTTACATTAACTATTGGTGGAAATATAATTGGCAAAGTAAAATTGAGGGTAAGAAAGTTTTTCAATTTTGGTCATTTTTTTGGGCAACTGAACTGTTCAGTTGTAGGACCAGACAAAATCAAAACATCACATAATCTTTTTGTCTTCACATGATCAGCAAATTCTTTCAAAAGTGCCTCTGCAAAACAAAAATGATGTTCAAGTTTGAACCTATATCTATATACTGTGAATTTGAGATAAAATAGAATTTGGACCTTAAGTTTGAGATCTAGTGCACAAATTTTTCCTGCATTATTATGTTACCACTTGGTGCAATGAGTAACTAATCTTACATGAACTAAAATCATATTCAAAATCTTTTTATGATATATAATCTAACACTAAGATAATATTAGAGGCAACAATGTTTTTCTAATAATTTATATACCTCATTGTTCACATGCACAGTTAAGAAACTGCCCTTTGGCTTCCTTTTCAGCACCTTCCTTTGGTTTCCTTTTCCTTACAACACAAAGAAAGTAGAACATAGATTCTAACTAATTGTACCTACATGGCATAACTGTGAATTAACTTAGATGAACACATGTATAATAAGAGAAGCTTGAAGAGGAAGCTTGGTGTATAAGCTTGTAGCCTAAGCAACAACACAAGTTTATTTGTACGACTCTAATTTAAGAGATAAAATTGCTATTTTGCAAATTTAATATACTATAGTGACAAAGACTCTTATAATTTTAAGGACTAACATGAGTATTTACTTGCCCTCAATCTATATATCAACGTGGTGTATTAAGCATTTTTACACATCTTTGATGTGTCTAAAACTCCAAATGTACTCAGAGATTTTTAAACATAATTTACATTTACAAGCAGAGTAGTACTACAACAACAACTAAGTCTTACTACGCTAAGTAGGGTCGGTCGCATGGATTAAACAAAGCTATAATTTTCTTTCATATAGCATATCTCTATTGAACTTATCAATTTCTAGATTTTTCTTAATAATTTATCTTATTGTTTTTCTAAGTCACACTCTGCCTCTAGTAATTTGATTACCCTCCATATGATCTACCTTCTTTAGATCATAATCCATAGAACTCCTATTCACATGTTCAAACTACCTAAGCCGAATTTCGACTATTTTTACAAGCAGAGTAGTAAACATAAAAAAAAATCATAACTATTCACCAAGCGACTTTACTTACAAATTCATTATTGCCAATGACACAATGCTAACACAGTCTTTTATTAGATGACATTGATTAAGAAGCAGAAATGCATATATTATATTATTGTATTGAACAAGAATTTAATGTGAATAATGTACAATGAATGTGGGTCTAATTTAAACTCATTAGAGACATTATATATATGGACTCAAAGACACATAAAGAGTCCCTAATATATTTTGCAGGCTCCCTGCATCTTTTGGGTGAAAGTTGTGCATATCATGGTTTTAAATTGTGGTATCCGCAATTGCAGCCGCAACATTTCAGATTTTGAATGTCTATGCAACGACATCGAAGTCGCAATTTAGGTTGCACTAACTGTATTTGTCTACATTTTCTCGCAATATAAAAGTTTTAAACGTAATTGCAACCACAATTTAAAACCATGGTGCACTAGCTTGATTAATGTAACTGCTGGACAAACATAAGCACAACCATAAATACAAAGAATGACATATACATTTCAAAAATAAGAGTATGCTGATTAAATACAAAATTTATTGATGGCATAATAACAAACATGAGACAAGCTAAAGAAACTAGTAGTATTTTAGTGATTTAATTGGACACTCACTCTTGTAATCATTTTGTAGCCGATAAGTATGCAGCAATCTGATGCCACTCTTTTCCTTGCTGCCTCTGCCAGCTTGCTACCAATAATGGGCTGCAAATGATATTTAGTTCTATAAGAGAGGTGAGATGGTGACCCCCATTCGCATCCAAGTATTATGTGTCTATAGTCCTAGCAAATACTCTCTTTGACATTCTCTTTTCAACACTCATTCTCTTATTGAGTGAAATACATGTGGATCCCACCACAAATTGGAGAATATTGAAAAAGTCTCACTTTGTTTGGAATTGTAAAGGAAGAGGAAGCTCAAGGCTATATATATGACTTTAGTTTTTCATTACAATTTGTATTAGTCAGAAACACTTTAAGCTTGTTTGATTTTTTTTTTCTCTTCTACTCTTGTGTTAGAGTGTTGCATTGAAGAGTTTCATATAGTTTTGTTCTCTGGTTGTCGTTAGACAACGATTGTGGTTTTTTATCTGGATTTAGAGTTTCTACGTAATATTCTTGTGTTGTGATTGTTATTTAAATTTCATCAATGCCTTTACAATAACCACCAGTAATCAAAACATAAAGCAGATTGAGTCATCCCTCTTAAGAGTTATATAATAAGTTAGTAGAGTTTAATTAGTCTCAATTATATGGACTTAACTCAGTTGTCTCTCTTATATAACACTCGCTTAACCTAACAATATAAATATGAGGGTCACTACACATTATAGAGTATCCCATTACTTTATTCTCATGTTTCCTCTCTTTCTACATGGTATCTAGAACTTCTTAGGATTCAAATCAATCTCTTGCGGCTGCCACCTTCTTACAAAATAAACTCGATAGAAAAACTCAAAAAGAAACCCTACAAGTAGCAATAAAGAAGACCAACCAAGCATGCTAAAAGGTTGATTTTTTTTTGGCGACCAAATCATGGTGAAAACTATGTGGAGTGGATGTATCTAGTTAAGGTTAGTCTTGTAGGAATGGGAAAAGATGAACAACTAACATAAACATGTCCAAAGGGAGCAACAATATGGATTACAAAAGATAAACACATTTTGGCCTAATTACTTGTAAATTTTGTTGATAGAAGGTCTCAGTTTGTTATTACTCATTGTAAGACTATAACAGAGCTGTGAGATTTTCTAAAATTAATTATGGAAAATTTGATAATTTGAATTGTATTTATGCTCTTTTGCAAGAGATTTTCCTCCCTAAATAGGAAAACGAAAGTTGATGTACTATTTTCTAGAGTTCAAGAAGTATACTGATAAGTTCACTTCTTTTCTAGCATGCAAATATGTCAAAGATATGCTAACCCAACAGAAGAAACTCATATCTAATGGGTTGTAATAGTTAGAAGAGGAAATTCCGCAAGCATCAATAGCCTCTAGAATTTGCAGTGTGACTTATTTTTAGCTTCATTGTCAACTTGGACATCCATCTTTAGAAGTTCTTAAGATAATGTGTCTTATGTTAGAGTGAGTATCCAGTTTGTCATGTGAGTCTTGTCAGTTTTCTAAACATCATCGTAGTTTTAATTTACCTCATTTAAATAAAAAGGCTAAAGCCTTATTTGACATTGTCCATTATGATGTTTGGGGTCCTTGTTTGGTATCCTCAAAGTTTGGTTATAAGTATTTTGTTATACTTGTGGATGATTATTCTTGTACTTATCCTATGGTACACTTGATCTTCCAATAGCCACACATAATGGTAAATGTACTTGTACTTATCCTATTTTCTCTTATGTGTCTTCTGATCTTCTGTCATCTACTTCTAAATCCTTTGTTGTTGGCATAAATGTTTGTCTGTTCCTAAATCTCTTTTAGATGTTATTGATCATGATGGTTGGAAACAAGCTATAGAGGAAAAATGAAGGTTCTTAAGCTGAATGAAACTTAGGATTTGGCTTCATTCCATACAAGAAAGCAAGCTATTGGATGCAAATGGGTTTTATACTGTCATGATGAATCTTAATGGTCATGTGGCTCGCTTATAGGCACACCTAGTTGCCTAGGGGTATTCCCAAGCATATGGAATTGACTATACTTATACTTTTTCTCCTGTTGGTAAACACTTTTTTGTTCGTATTCTTATATCTCTTGTACCAATTAGATGTAAAGAATGCTTTCTTACATGGTGACTTACAAGGAGAGTATGGAGCAATCACCTGGTTTTGTTAATGTGGACATGTGTGTTGTTTAAAGAAATCGTTGTATGACTTGAAGCAATCACCTAGGTCTTGGTTTGGGAGATTCGTTGAAGTTGTTCTTGCATTTGGATTGAAAAAATGTTAAAGTGATCGTATAGTTTTCTTTAAGCGGACTAATTATGGCAGTATTTTACTTGTGGTGTATGTTGATGATATTGTGAATATAGGAAGTGATAGCGAATAAATTGACAAATTGAAGACTTTTCTCCAAACCAAGTTTTAGACCAAAGATTTGGGAGTCTTAAAATATTTCTTGGGAATTGAAGTTACGTATTCAACAAAGGGGGATCTTTCTTTCACAAATGATGTTATAGATCTATTGATTGAAACAGAACTTATGAGATCCAAATCGTGTGAGACTCCTATAGAGCCAAGTGTTAATCTGACATAAGATGGAGCTCTTTTCTTAAATCTAAAGAAGTATAGAAGGTTGGTGGGGAAGTTGAATTATTTAACTGTCACTAGACCTTATATTTCTTTTCCAGTAAGCGTTGTAAGTCAATTTATGTCTTCCTCTAATGATACTTATTAGGAAGCAATAATTCACATCGTTAAGTATTTGAAGAAAGCTTAGGAAAGGAAATTGTGTACCAAGATCATGTGCATATGCATGTGGATATTTTTTTAATTTAGATTGGATGTGATCTCTTATGAACTGGAAGTCTACCATAGGATATTGTGTATTCTTTTAAGGTAATTTGATATCCAAGAAAAGTAAGAAACAAAATGTGGTGGCAAGATCAAGCGCAGAAGTAGAATATAGGGTTATGGCTCAAAGTACTTGTGAATTTATATGGGTAAGAAAGATCTTGGATGAGGTGAGATTTGGTAATACTTGTCCTATGAAATTGTGGTGTGATAACTAGGCTTCTATACACATTACATTAAATCTTGTCTTTCGTGAAAGAAAAAAAATACATTGAGGTAGATTGTCACTTCACCAGAGAGAAGTTTCAACAAAACATCATATCCACTTCCTATGTTAGGACTGATGATCAACTAGCATATTTGTTTATAAAAGCATTTAATGGAGTTCCTAGTGATTTCATTTATAACAAGTTGGGCATGATCAATATCTATGCTCCGACTTAAGAGGGGTGTTAAGAGTTATTATAATAATAAGTTACTAGGATTTAGTCTCAATTATATGGGTTCAACTCCCTTGTCTTTCTTATGTACTACTCTCTTATCCTATTAATATAAATTTGGGTAACATAGTGATAGTCTCATACTTTGACAAGTGTTATTGCTGTTAATGGTAAACCATTACATTATTTGCCAATTTCTTTTAGGTTGGACCGTTGTTGGTAGTTACTTGCTCCAAACGCATGTTTGGCAAGTAAAGAACAACAATATTCATTTTCCAAATGTCTCAAATAGTGGATAGAAAGAAAGTTTTGCATGACTAGTGCGACTCTTTTATCTCGAGTTGTGATGATACCTTGCTACCTATTTCTCCAACATTGAAGATGTCCTTCAAATTGTTCCAATCAACATAGCTTCCATAGTATCATTTCTTTTTGTATTTATATATTTAAGATGCAGAGAGTTCAAGTTATTATCATCAGCATCACTTGTTTTTGAAGTGAGAGATTCAAGAAGCAATTTAGTAACCCTAACAATATCAAAATATTTTGAGATACACATCCACCCTTTTAAATCAAACATATCATCTACTGCATAATCATTATGCATAATCATTATAAAAAGTTTTGCAAGTGTGGTTTTACTCCACCCTCCCATATCCACAATGGAAAGCACTCCTATTTTACTCGTGTGGTGTCTACTGAAAAAAATAAATATGTTTATTTTGTAAAAACATTTTTTGTTTTCATTTCCTAAAATTTGTATTAATTTTAATCATTAATAAGGAGGTAAGAGACTTTTGAAAGTGAACAATCAATATAATATATTAAAACAAACCCCCAAAATATTATGTTGACACATCACATCCTTGTATACCATGTAACACTAATTTTGTCACATCTGATGTGGCACATCTAGAATTCATTTATTTTTTATTTTTCATTCTACTAATTTTTTGTCTATATCTCCATAATTAAAAAACCAACAATAAAAAATATAACTCTCATTACAAACTTGATTTAAATGTCATTTACTTTTTTAATACAATATTTTAATTACATTTTCATAATAAAAATATAGCAACCATAAATTACCACAAAATATATCAAAACATAATGATCACATGTTATAAATCAATAATTAAACTTATGCACAAACAATCCAATGAAGTTTAAAATAAAACAAATAAAAAAATAGTGAAACATAGTAATTTAAATTAGCAAGCCTTTGCAAATAAAAAATAAAAATGTTATATTATACATTAATTATTTTCAAAGTAATATACAATTTGTGTTTATTTTTCTCTTATCAGTGCTCGGATACATATTTTCCTCTAATACAAAAGAAAGTATTTAATCAAAATCAGGGTATAATTTCAATTAACGGCAAAAATAATCAAAATTAAGTAATGATGCCTTATCATTTTCAATATTATTTCGTGTTTTTGTACTAAAAAATAGTACTTTGAGTTGGTTCATTCTACTAATTTTTTTTTATCTATATCTCTATAATTAAAAAACCAACAATAAAAAATATAACTTCCATTACAAAGTTGATTTAACTGTCATTTACTTTTTTAATTCATTGCTTATAAATACATCAAATATTTTAATTATATTTTAATAATTAAAATGTAGCAACCATAAATTACCACAAAATATATAAAAACATAATTATCACATATTAAAAATCAATAATTAAACATATGCACAAACAATCCAATGAAGTTTAAATTAAAATAAATAAAAAATATTGAAATACAGTCATTTAAATTAGCAAGCATTTGGAAAAACAAAAAACAAATTAATTTTTTTTATAAAAAAAATGTTATATTATACATTAATTATTTTCAAAGTAATATACAGTTTGTGTTCTATTTTCTCTTATCAGTGCTCGGATACATAATTTCCTCTAATACAAAAGAAAATATATAATCAAAATCAGAGCATAGATTCAATTGCGGAAAAATAATCAAAATCAAGTAGTGATGTCTTATCATTCCCAATATTATTTCATGTTTTTATCGTAAAAAATAGTACTTTGAGTTTGTTCATTAACACCCCTAATTAAGAACTAGTTATCGGAAGTTTAAATGGAAATGAGACATCAAACCTAAAATATAAGAAATAGTAGTTCATTCACTTGGTAAAAAAAAAAAATAATAATAATATTTCTCAAGTATAAAAAGTAAAAAATAAATAAATAATAATGATCATATAAAAACCAATGTTTACAAATATATCTAAAATTAATGCTTGCAAAATATATATTTTATTTTTTATAGGAATAAAGTATTCTATAATGATTGAATGTTTAAAACAAAACAAAATGTATATAAACAATTACATATATTTTTTTAATAATATTTTTAGAGTGAAAATCACTCATATTTTATTTTAATCTTTTTAATTGTGTATACTAACAATCACTCATATTTTTTAATCATATATTTTAGAGTGAATATCACTCATTTTATTACAAACTTTTCAATTGTTTCCATTCCATTTATTCGTTAGTTATAACCTAAGAAACTTACAAATATTGAAACTTTTTTTTCTAATCAAATTGATACATTTATTCACCATAAATATCACCTTTAAACATTTTAAAAAATTTACATTGAATTTTTTTTTTATAAATTACACCCGCGCAGCGCGCGGCTTATATTCTAGTTATCTATAATTTTAGAAACAATTTAATTTTCAGAAAACTATTTTCATTATTTACATAAATTCATCTTCATTAAAAAGATTTTCGTCTTATCTCCGTGACATTTTTTTACTTCAAGAGTCTCTCACCAAAGTAGATTGAACACACATTTTAGGAAATGAAAACAAGAAATATTTTCACAAAGTAAGCTACTCCTAAGTTTCTTAGTATCACTTTTTCTACCATAAATAGAAGATTCATCTACCACACAACTTGTAGGAGTTCCATTGCATACATGGTTGGAAACACCTTCTTTCAGTCCATGAAAAAGTGTCTTTTGTGAGAAGGGGGTTGAGTTGTGCTTGACAAATTTGATAACTTTTTGCTAATTTGATGAAGGCTGGTTGGTTTTAATGAATTACTTAGATAAGAAGCAATCAGATTCAGAAGCAACAAACAATGAAAGCATAAATAATTTGGCACATAGATTTATCTTAGTTCACCACTAACTTGGCTACATATAGTCCCCTCATTCAGAAAGCTTTAATCCACTAATTCAAATACCTTGAATTACAAAGCACATGACCCTCCAAGCCAGTCTTCCCAAACAGCCTGACTTCCCCAACTTTTGAGGAACTAACCACCTTGACCCTACAAGCCATGTCTTCTCCTAACAACCTGACAACCCCAGATTGAAGAAGGAACTAAACCACTATCGGGTTGGATACAAAAGATTGGAACTTTAAGTGTTTGCTTCTAACAAAGTTGATAATAATAATAATAACAACTTTCATACTCTAAGAAAAGAACACTCAGAAAATATTTCTAACTTGAACAAGTGTTTCTCTCCTTGAACTCTAAGATGAATTTGAAATTTTGAGCTTATGAGTTATTCTACTCTTTTTCTAATTTTCGATGCACTTCTTCTTCATCCTTGAGTATATATTTATAATTAAAATTTGAGCTTCAATTTAGTCCTTGTTTAGTTATAAATTGTATCTTGTTCAAATTCAGTTTGTAAATTCTTCATATTGATTATGTTTCTATTTTGTTTAGATTGAGTTTGTAAATTTTTCATATTGATTCCGTTCGTATTTTATTCAGATTGCGTTTGTAAATTCTTCAAATCTTGATCAAATCTTCTTCAAATCCTGACCATTTATTCTTTTCAACTTGGTCAAAGATTTTCTTCAATTATAAATTTGAATCAAATCCTATTTTAGATTTTCTTCAATTAAAAATCTGAATCAATTCTTATTTTAGATTTTCTTCAATTATAAATCTGAATCAAATCATATTTTAGATTTTCTTCCATTATAAATTTGAATCAAATCTTATTTTAGATTTTCTTTCATACTCTTTGAAGTCAAATATATTGTTCTCATAAAATACTTTTATTATCATTAAAAGTCTAAGCATAAAATCAACTTGGTTCCAACATGTACATATTAATTTTAGTTTGGTTTTTGGGACAAAAATTCGAATCAATAAAAAATTATCAATTTAGTTTGGTTTTGCAATCCATTAATATTAATTCCTACCAAAACGTAATGGATAAAAAAAGGGGTTGGTTTGGATCAATTTAATCTGATTAACAATTTTAAATAATTATATTTTTTCTTTTCAAAGTCAGCACATGTCTAACATTTTTAAAATAAGTACATAAACTATATTAGAAAAAAATAATATATTGCTTTTAAAAAAATATAACAAAATAATATATTTTTTAAGATAATATATAGTATGAAATAAGAAAATAATATATAATATTTTCATTCAGGTCCTTAGCAATTTTAAATTATATAAAATTGATATACCGAACTAATAGAAGCTGAGTTTGATTTATTTGGTATTTGTGTAGAATCAAACCTAAAAAAATGGATCCAACTTAATTACGTAGGATTGGTTCACTTGTGTCATTAATTTGGTTTTGACATCACTAGAGTTAAAATAAAAAAATAAAAAGTAGTGGGAGAATTAGCATAATATTCACGAGTGGTTAAATATATATCAAATATACTTCAATCAACTTCAGGTTAGTGTAGATTGACTTTTAGAATAATAGTTTGTTGTTATTAGTTAATTGAAAGTTTGTTAGATTGTTGCCTTTTCATATAATTAGTTTTTCAGGTTATATAAGCGTATCAATGTATAAAATTATTCAATTTAATAAAATAGGTGATATTATTTAGTATTTCTTTCTTTCAAATTACCCAAGGTAACATGATATTAAAAATCCTCCCACTTTTAATAATTTACGTGTATTGGATGTTTATCTTTTGCCTCTACTTTGGTTCAAGCGAGGATTAAACTTGATCCTAGAACAAAGAAAATGTATTTTTCTTGGTTACAAACATGACACTAAAAGTTTTTAGTTGTTTCATTTCCATTCCAAAAACACATTGGTTTCTAGGAATGTCATTTTCTATGAAAAGGTTTTTCCTTATAGTAAAGGTAATTCTAGTTCTCTTACTATGGATTCTAGTGTTCCTTCTAATGATAACATTGATTTCATTTTGGATGCTGTCATAAATATACCTCAACATGCTAATCTGCCAACTAATGTTTCCAATTCTCAATCATCCTATTCTAACAATTCTGAGTTTGAGGTTGAGAGTTTTAATCCTACTTCTTCCAATACTAACATTGAACATGTTAAAAGATCAACAAGACGAAGACAACCTCTTGCTTACCCACTAGACTTTCAGTATAACAGTGTCCTTATTATTTGCATTTTGACCCCTGATCGCTCTGTAAGTTATAACTTGAGCTCTGAATATCAAATTGAAGCATGCGAGCAGTTGTTGGAAAGCTAAAAATCAGAGCTACAACTTTTGTGTTGGAATAAAATCTCAATGCCGAACTCTATTGGGCCGAAATTGCAGATTTCGTAATTTGGACTGTTGTAATAATTTTAAGTAGCGGGCCACTTGTTTTTAAAGCCCAAAATCGATCACTATATATTGGGAATTTTATTTCCTTTCTTGGATTTACTGTTTTCGGATTAAAGATCAGAAAATTATATAAACACTTTTTTTTTTTATTTTTTTTTTATTTTCATGGAAGGCTAATTTCATAAGATTAATCCACGAGTTCAGAGTTTCATCACACCTAGAGATTCAGGCCGTCGATTCTGATTCATGATTCTATTAATTGAATTTCAATAGGATCGATTATATTTATTTGACAGAATTTGGTTTCAGTCTCTAATTTAATTGAATTATAATTCTGCGACGCTTGATCGTTAATTGTAATAATATTTTGATGATTGTGATGCTTAATCCAGTCAACGAAACCGAATTCACATAGGATTGATTACGCTTGTTTGATCAATTCTATAGTCAAATAAGAATAGAATCACGAATTAGGAATTAAACTCATTGATAGAATCTGTGACAGGTCTGAAACTCGAATAAATAGATTAATCGTTTTGCTCATCTGTTAAAACTAGAAAAATTATAAAAACCCCTTTTTACAAATTTCAACTCTCAATTCGGTTAATATTACTACATCAGAAGTCCTTGCGAAACGACTCGAGTTATTACCTCTTTTACATTTTTTTTCAATTGTATTTGACCTGTGTGCGACAACAAATCAAATTGGCGCCGTTGCCGGGGACTTTATGATGACAATATTAACCAGCTTTAGAGTATTACTAACCATCCTAACAATTGTTTCTTCGTGCTTTGTTGTTCTACAGGTCGGATAGGGTTGTGCTAGCTCGTAGGCACGTTGCTAGTCAAAAAAATCCCATTTTCAGGCGACTGTCTCAGATTTCCCCGAAATTTCGGCACGTTGTTAGGACTTTAGATTCTGCACAGGCTAATTATACTACCACTGAAAAGGAACTTTTAGCTATTGTTTTTGCTCTTGATAAGTTTGGAACATATTTGCTAGGTTCGAAGGTAGTTGTTTTTACTGACCATGCAGCTTTGAAGTTTTTGCTGAAGTAACCAGAAGCAAAATCGAGATTTATTCGGTGGATGTTGTTACTCCAAGAATTTGATTTAGAGGTTAAAGATAAGAGTGGAGCTGAAAATCTGGTGGCAGACCATTTGAGCAGAATAGAACTAGATGAGGACCCCATCCCCATTCAAGATGACTTCCTTGATGAGCAACTGCTACAGTTGCGTGAGGTAACTCCTTGGTTTGTTAATTTAGTTAATTATCTATTTGTTGGAGTCCTTCCTGTAGATGCATCCAAAACACAAATACTATGTGTGGGATGATCCATATCTGTGGAAATTCTATAGTGACCAGGTGATTAGGCGATGTGTTCCCCACCATGAGGCTCAATCCACTCATCATTTTTGTCATGCCTCTCAAGCTGGGGGACATTTTGGTCCTCAACGGACAGCCAGAAAAGTCTTGGACTCGGGTTTCTTTTGGCCCACTTTGTTTAAAGATGCTTTTGAGACTTACAAAACTTGTGAACAGTGTCAAATAGCAGGAACAACAATCACTCGTAGGAGTGAGATGCCTCAACAACCTATGTTTTTCTGTGAAGTATTTGATGTGTGGGGCATTGACTTTATGGGCCCTTTTCGTGTATCTTTTGGTTTTGTCTACATTTTACTTGTTGTTGATTATGTTTCGAAGTGGGTGGAACCAATACCCACTAGGACTAATGATTCTAAAGTTGTTGCAGGTTTTATCAGATCAAATATTTTTTGCAGGTTTGGAATACCCCGGGCCGTCATAAGTGATCAAGGCACTCATTTTTGCAACCGCACCATGGACGCTTTGCTTCGGAAGTATAGGGTTGTGTACAAAGTTTCTACACCTTATCATCCCCAGACTAATGGGCAAGCTGAAACCTCAAACAGGGAAATCAAACAGATCTTAGAAAAGATGGTGCAGCCAAACAGGAAGGACTGGAACCGTCGGCTAAAAGATGCTCTTTGGGCTCACAGAACAGCCTACAAAACACCAATAAGAATGTCCCCTTATCGGCTTGTGTTTGGTAAGGCATGCCACCTCCTAGTGGAAATAGAGCACCGTGCTTATTGGGTTATTAAGAGCTGCAACCTTGAGATGGAGAAAGCAGGTTTTGAGAGAAATCTTCAATTGCAGCAACTTGAAGAGCTTAGACTAGAAGCTTATGAGAACTCCCGGATCTATAAAGAGAAAACTAAGTCTTATCATGATAAGATGATTTCTAGGAATGAATTTTCCATTGGCCAAAAAGTTTTACTGTTCAATTCCCGTCTGAAAATTATGGCAAGTAAACTTCGATCCAAGTGGATTGGTCTTTTTGTTGTTACTAACACTTTTCCTCATGGTGCAGTGGAAATAAAAAGTGAAAACACCGACAAAGTTTTCAAAGTAAAAGGACAACGCCTCAAGCTATTCCATGAGAGCTCTGTGCTTGAAGATACTACCATAAAAGAACTCTCCTTGGAGAAGCCCACCTACACTGAAATTTGAACAGGGAGCTCCCTTTCCCTGCTCTTAATTTATAGTTGTTACTTTCATTGAGGACAATGTGTAATTTAAGTGTGGGGGTATTATTTAGGATTTTATTTGTTATAGGATTTCAAAAAAATAAAAAAAAAAATGAAAAAAATAATAATAAAAAAATAAAAATGTATATTGCATTACATGCTTTTTCATCAGATTTTGTGGTTGTAAATGTTGTAAACAAATGCTGTGAGTTTGTTTGGACTGGCATGATTGGATAGCATCTTTGCATTCTTGGTAAAATAAGTTGGATTAAAATGCTAAATTGCGTATCATTTGTGATAGGTCATTAATCTTTGTGAGATTTTGAGCCTTATTATGAATGGAGTACAATTTTTCATCTTTTTTTTTTCTTGTGTGATATCTCACTCATGATTGCTAGTTACGCTAGAACTTGACTTGACTCTTGTCCGCATGCATATATTGAAATTATCTAGGCATTTGTTTCTTGTTAAGCTACTAGCCAAATAAACCTACCCTTCAATTATCCATTTGTTTAAGCCTCTTTGAGCCTAATTATCCCATTCTTTGTTATATAGCTCATTACAAACCTAGAAGTGAAAAACAATGAATTGACCCAATCTTGGGGGATAAAGAGTCTTTCCTTAAATAAGTGTGGGGGTGCTCAACTTGTTTGTTAAATTTGAGGTTTATAAAAAAAAATAAAAAAAATAAAAATAAAAATAAAAGGAGAAAAGAGGAAAAAAAAAAAAAAAA
>JBBPBQ010000001.1:4096482-4131061 GCA_037974755.1 Cicer yamashitae | reverse complement strand
GGGGATAAAGAGTCTTTCCTTAAATAAGTGTGGGGGTGCTCAACTTGTTTGTTAAATTTGAGGTTTATAAAAAAAAATAAAAAAAATAAAAATAAAAATAAAAGGAGAAAAGAGGAAAAAAAAAAAACAAAAAAAAATGAAATGAGAAATAAAATGAGGAAAATGGTTGTGTTGTGAGCAAAAATAGTTGATAATAAAAGACAATGATATTTTGTTGAGTTACTTCTCAATGTTATTTTCCTCTCTTGATTATTACTCCTTTATCCTCTTTGATTTTTAGCCCTAGTCTCCTTAGGATTATCTCACCCTTACCTTGGCCTTGTTACAACCTGAATAAAGACCTTTTGATCATTATGTGCATGTGTTTCAAATATAGAGGTTAGAGGCTTGTCAAGCATATGGTAGTGCTAGCTTTCATGATGTGCTTTGAGGGTAAACAATAACCCAAACACTTGAGTGATTGAGAGAATTTTATATATATTGTGAGGACTTTATCACTTATGATGCATTCTTTAGTTAATTTATCCTCTTGTTTGCCTTGGTTGTGAAAATTATTCATGAATGTCATATTCCTTGAAGTTTAAATTTTTTCTTTTGCTCGCATGCATTGCTTTGCACGGAGTGCAAAAGCTTAAGTGTGGGGGAATTTGATCATAGCACTTGGGCACATGTTTCTAGCTTTTTAATTCGGTTTTTTAAAATCTCTTTATAGCTTAGAATAATTTTTTAGCTTGTTTCTAAACTTTGGGTTGAAATTGAATCATAATTTTATTATTTGCATTTTGACCGCTGCTCGCTCTGTAGGCCATAACTTGAGCTCTGGATATCAGATTGAAGCATGCGAGCAGTCGTTGGAAAGCTAAATATCATAGCTACCACTTTTGTGTCGGAATAAATTCTCAATGCCAAACTCTACTGGACCTAAATTGCAGATTTCGTAATCTGGACTGTTGTAATAATTTTAAATAGCGGGCCACTTGTTTTTAAATCCCAAAATCGAGCACTATATATTGAGAATTTTCTTTCCTTTCTTGGATGTACTATTTTCGGATTAAAGATCAGAAAATTATATAAACACTTTTTTTTTTCATGGAAGGCTAATTTCATAAGATTAATCCACGAGTTCAGAGTTTCATTACACCTGGAGATTCAGATTATACCCGTCGATTCTGATTCATGATTCTATTAATTGAATTTCAATAGGATCAATTAAATTTATTTGACAGAATTTGGTTTTAGTCTCTAATTTAATTTAGTTATAATTCTGCGACGCTTGATCGTTAATTGTAATAATATTTTGATGATTGTGATGCTTAATGCAGTCAACGAAACCGAATTCACATATGATTGATTACGCTTGTTTGATCAATTCTATAGTCAAATAAGAATAGAATCACAAATTAGGAATTAAACTCATTGATAGAATATGTGATAAGTCTGAAACTCGAATAAGTGGATTAATCGTTTTGCTCATTTGTTAAAACTAGAAAAATTATAAAAACCCCCTTTTTCGAATTTCAACTCTCAATTCGGTTAATATTACTATATCAGAAGTCCTTGCGAAATGACTCGAGTTATTACCTTTTTTTACTTTTTTTTTTCAATTGTATTTGACCCGTGTGCGACAGCGGATCTGTCACCAATCAAACATCATCATCATCACACAAACATATATCATACAATGCATCCATCTTTTAATATCATGTCACACAAACTCATCTAATCAAACATATGCACAAAATTTCATTCGACATCCAACATCACAATAATATCAAATATCATATACCACACAATTTCGAAAATTAAATCAATCAACACCTTATAAAAATTTATATTTCACATTTTAATTTCACAATTCTCATCACATTAATTAATTTATCTCTCAAAGGGCTATTGTCATACGTAGCAAACCCCGGATGAAGCGTTGAGAGATACAATTTTCCTGTTCATCTCAAAATATATTATACTCATGAATTCAAACGATCACTCACCCTTTACCTTATTTCGATGCTTTCACACACGAATTTGAGTCCACGAGCAAAAATCATTTGTTCTTTGACTTCTTGTCCTTCAATCGATCTAACTCGATAATCATGGGTAAACGTCAAAAATAAATAAATAATGAGAACACACTCTAAAATGGTCAATTTCGAAATTGAATCAAATAAGCTTACCCTAAATCAGAAAATAATCAGTGGATAATATAGTCAATGTTCACACAGTCGTTTTGGCGTTGATTTCACTAAAATCGGCCTTACGGTGAAGAACGGTGCAAGATAACTAATTCAATAAACGGAGAAGTCGGGTTGATCGGTTAAATTAATTAAACACCTTACTAAAATTTGGATGAAAACGGAGAAAGTTTTCTAGAACATGATCACCAGTGCCAATTTTCTTCCTTTTTCTCCCTGTTGTCGCTACTAAAACTCCTCTCTTTTTCTCCTACTTTTCTTTCTTTTCCCTTTTCAATAAATTTTTTTTGTTTATTATTATTTAATTATGTTTTACTCTTCCATATAGACCTAACCCATAAAACATATTTTACTCATTTTTTATTTTAAAATAAATTAACAATTATCAAAACTAATTTTTTTTAACACAATATTATTATTAAAAAATTATTAATATTTCAAAACTAATATTTTATACAATAAAGTAATTAAAGTAATTAATCTTTTAAAATAAATTAATAGCCAAAACTCTAATATTCGAAATAATAACTATAATTATTACTATAATATATTTTAAATAATCACCTAAAAATACTATCATCTTTATATAATAGTCAAAATGATAAAATAAATAAATATAACATCAACAATTTATATTAGTTACTAAATTACAATAAATATGTATAAAATTATCATACCATAACAATTATATAAAATAAAGGAAATCAAACACAATATTACTACTATCCCAAGATAATTATTTATAAAATAGATAACTAAAATAAGAGTTACTTAGAAATAATTAAAATGTAAATATATGCGCACTTAACTACGAAAGCACATATACACGTAAAAATCGGCTAAAATCTTATTCTTTAAAATATGTATACTAAAATACTATTATTTTTAGATAAATATATAAAATAATAAAATATAATATTTTTTATTTATATGATTTATTTAGTCAAATATGTACAAGATTAGGACATCATAGAAAACACACATATAAAGAAAACAAATCAATATATATTCTAAAATAATTTTAACACCAAATTAATTATTTAAAATTCTATTTCATTAATAAAATAATATATTATAAAATTTGGGGTGTTACATATTTTAGGTCCTCGTCAAACTTTTTAAAGGAAATAAAATACTTTGAATGAGATCAGAGAAATGCTCTCTAGAGTTCTTCATTGAACCAAATTGGATCTTATCAAGAACCTATTACTCTTGTGTGATTCTACCTTTATTTTATCATTCCTTTGTGGAGTGTCGTGATTTCTACCATTTCCTTCCTTCTCCATATTTTCTTGTTTGTTTTCTATATTCTATTAGGTACGTTGTTTGAAAATATCACTTAGTTAGATCCTTCAACTTATATATGGAAGCATTCAAATCCATATAATTGATATTCACCCACTTCTCATTCCATGGGAAATGAACCTAATACTTAGGGAATAAGTACCACCGTTGATTCATTCCTACTATCATTTGAGTTGTAGCTCAATTGACAGTGAAAATGAACAACTCAATTGATAGTGATAATAAATGATAAGTAACAGTGCTGATCAAATGAACTGGGTTGTTACCAAAAATGCATTTATTTGGAGACAAAAAAAACTAATTTATTACAATAAAATAAGATAAAAGATTGCGACATGGTTTTTGAATATATTTGAAATATTAAAATAAATTACAAGAATAACATGTTAAATATAACATTTCAGTTGTATTTAATTTTTTTTTATAAATATTTTACAACTTCGTTAATTTAAAAAATAAGTCATACTTTTATCTCTAAAATCCTTCGTCCATACATACCGCACATATGTAACTTATAGTGTATAAGTTTGTATTATCAAAGTATAGTAATTTAGTAGTAGTTGCTATTTTATGAGTTTATGGTATATTTTCTCTAGTTTATAGTGTTTTTTAGATGTTATATCTCTTACTATTGTTACTCCAAAAAATTTCAAATCTTGGTTACCATTATAACAAAAATAACGACTTTTAAATTATTTAATGTTATTATTTTTTATATATCTTTCATTTAATTTAAAAATATTTAACGTAAATAGTTAATTATTTGATTTTGAAAAGAAATATTTCAATAAATTTGATTTTACTTAATTTCAAAACATTAATTGCGTTTAAGTGAATTTCTTAATAATATCAAAAGTAATTTTTTTGTGTTTATAATAAATCGGAAGGAGTTCCATCCAGCATTCGAGTTTGAATTTCTTCAAAGAATTGACGTGTAACTACTTGAATCCAATCACTTTCTACGCATATGATGGAGTTGACTCACACCAGTCAACTTGTTGAGACTAACTCAAGACCACTAGTCAGCTTGCACTGAGGCTAATATACGCTTATCAGCCTATTGAATACTTGTTTGAGCTTATTGGTTTTGTACTTAGCTAATTGATAAAACTAGTGACGAGAGAAAGATAAAGATGAATATGTTGAATGAAATCACTTGTTTGTTGATGATTGTAATATCTCATATATACACATTCACTAGTATAAGCTTTACTCTCAACTAATTTGTAAGTGTCAACAAAACAGAATTCTCAACCACTAATTAACTAAAAAGATTTGTACTTCTTTTATATAAAATAAAATAATCAGAATATCGTACTTTTATATAATATTTTTGTTATAATTTATATTTTTAATTTCTTAAATTAATCTAAAGAGAATGCTCACATGCTTTTGCATTTCATTAATAGTATGGAAATAGAGTTGTGACATCTTTTGAAATAATTGTCTAGTCAACAAATTATCTAATCCGGCTGAATGAGACTTTCTAATAGTCCAACTTACACTCAATATACTTACAATCCACTCGAGTCATATACCGCATCACATATTTAATATCATAAACTTTATTTCCAAAATAAAACTTTAAACAATTCAAAAAATCCTTTAATATATTGGGTAAATTATGTCGAGTCAAAATCTTCACCAAATACCCAAAATCGTAAGCACTTTGAAATGTCACTCAAGTAACTGATTCATTAAACAATAGTCCGGACATAAACAACATTTCACCAAAATAGGCTGAATTGACGTAGTAGAAAACATTATGTTCAAAATCAAGCCTTGAAGACGGAGCAGGTCAATATAATCTAAATTGTGAGGATCACATTCAACATCAAAGTCGCAAAAATTGAATTCCCATATGTAAGTAACAATTATCGGTACCTGAGGTAGCTTACCTTTGTTGTAGGTTAAAGTAAGACTAAATTGGATAAGTTTCAAAGAATCCGCCTCGATATATTTGTAGTGATGGGCGTGTTCAAGTTTACGGTGGTATTTAGTATTGAAATAACTTAGAAAACTGTATCCATTGAGACGAAAAAATAGTTCTTAACAAATCATATTCCATACTCTAAATTGGACGTCGAAAGTTACCAGATCAAAATTGAGTTTGGATGTTGTTGTTCACAATTTGGTTTGCACGTTATGAAATTCTTGAAGTTGAAATCGTAAGAAGATTGAAAAGAGAGAAAAAAAAAAGCTCTCATTTGATTAGTTTGTTTGTTTGATGAGACGAGAAGAGGTTATGATATAAGTCATATTTTAATTTATAGTTGAGGAAGGTATTTGAATTAAAAAAAAAAAAAAGAAAGCGACCGTTAATAATTTGTTTTTTGTTTTGTTTTGTTGGAGTTATTGACTTGTTTTGCGGATGCTTGATTGTTAGTATGAGTCAGTATAATTACTTATAATAGTGTGAGTATGAGTGAGTTTATAATAGTGTGTGAGTATAAGCAAGTGGATGACATTCAATATAACTCAATAATAATATATGTTATCCAAAAATAATAAGATTTTTTTTCTTTGATTCACTCATTCATATGATGTTTTTTTTTTTTTAGTTTGTAAAAATATATTTGATTTAATTTATCATGGTTTTAAAAGATAAATATTTAGTATAAAAAAAGATTTCATTAGTATAAATAAAAAAGATTTAGTTGAACTTATTTATATTATAAATAATTATATCTTATTTTTGACATAGTTATTTAAAAAAAAGTGACATTTTTAAACTATTATTTCATATAAATAATTACATTACATTTAAATCAATGAAATAGAATTAAATACACTAATCAAATTATTGAGTTCAAATGTGTAATAAGTTTCAATTTAGGTGAATAGTTCGAGAGAAGCCCATGAGGAAGAATCATTGGTAAAAACAATTATTCATTAGATTTTACTTGCTTACCAACCAAACACTAAATTACTAAAGCATCATTCTCCTTTAAAGTATAGGGTTTTAAAAAATTAATTGTATATAAAACATCTTTGATTAAGTTTCACTGCTATCTCATTCAATTATCTCTTTCTTGATTATTTTTTTGAAAGAATATCTCGTAACTTCTTTAAAGAAAGTTTTGTTAGCATTTTAAAATTAAAATAGTGTTATTAAAAAGTTAAACTCTTAAAGAATGAGAATTGTTAAAAACATATGTGTAATCATATCAAATGTATATATACATGAGTTAAATATATTTTTAGTGCTTATATGTATATATATTTTTAAAAATTGTCTCTTAAAAAAAAATTCTTTCGCTTTAGTCGCTACAATATTTTCCTTCAATATGTTTGTCTCTTAAATAATTCATGTGTGCCTTTTTAAATTTTGAATTATTTTTTACAGACAAACTTAAAATATTAAAAAAATTTCCTCCAAAATAATTGATTTTTTTCTAACAATAAGTTAATTAAATATAAATCATAAAGCAACAAAAACTCGAAAAACCAAAATAATTAAAAATCTCAATCTATATAGTGTTTGGTCAAAAACATCTTGTAATTTTTCTTATTAGGACCACCACATTAAACATCACAAGTAGAAGAAATAATGAACAATAAAAAATAAGGGCTAAACCAATATCTTTGCAAAGGACACACAAACTTCACGACATAATGAAATATGAAGAAAAAACAAATATAAAAACCTTCTTAAATGTCTCAATCAGCTAGATTTTGCACGTGTGTTATATAATGATATTTTTTAGAATATTATTTAATGTAGTTAGTAGTGAAAGTTATGCTTAATTTTTATGTCGTATTTTTGAGATATATAATGACAATAATGTATCCAAAAAATAAAATAATCAAAAGAATGTACTTCTTTTATATAATAGTTTTGATATCATATATATATATATATATATATATTTTTTTTAATTTCTTAAACTCAATCTCTAATCTAAAGAGAATGTCCACATGCTTTTTGATTTCAACAATGTTATAGAAATAGAGTTCTAACTTACTTTCAAACTTTTGTCTCGTAAACAAACTATCTAATCTAGTTTGATGAGACTTTCCAATAGCCCGACTTACCTTTAATTTATTTGCTATCTGCTCGAGTCAACCATTCAATGCATTGCAATACTGCATCAAATGTTTGATATCGTAAATTTTGTTTCGAAAAAAACTTCAAAACATTCAAAAACTCCTTCAATATGTTGGGTAAATTATGTCAAGTCAAAATCTTCACTAAACACTCGAAATCGTAAGCATTTTGGATTGTCACCCAAATAGATACATTAAACAGTAGTTCGGACCCCAACAACATTTTATCAAAATAGATTGAATTGACGTCGTGGAAAACATTACTTTCAAAATCAAGCCCTTGATGGTGGAACACATCAATAGAATTTGAATTTTTTAGGATCACGTTCAACATCAAAGTATCGTAAATTGAATTCCTATATGTAACTGTTGGAACATTGAGAGTATGTTATTATATGAATTTAAAAATTGTTAAAGTCTCAACTTGGAAAGTTTTCATACATTGAGTAGTTTTTAACTCTATAAATACTGGAGTCCCACATTGGATAGTTTACATATGTGGGATTGCTTTCATTACTATATAAAGATTGTCAAACTCTTGTGAAAAGTACACCAAAGTTGGATGTAATTCCCATCTTTCTCTCTTCCCCCTCTTCTACTTGATGAACTTTTGAGTCATATTGAGGGTGTAATTCTAGAACAGTTTTCCATGGTGCATTATTGTAGTAGAATTCCCATCTTTCATTACTATATAAAGATTGTCAAACTCTTGTGAAAAGTACACCAAAGTTGGATGTAATTCCCATCTTTCTCTCTTCCCCCTCTTCTACTTGATGAACTTCTGAGTTGTTTTATCTTGGGGACATCGTGGTTGATAGTCTGCCTTGCACGGCTTAACCCATTAATATCTTTGGTACTTTTGTGGCTGAAAATTATTTTAAAAATAGTTTTTCGAAACTCAAAAACAACAATTTTAATAAGTTTCTTTATATCATGTCAACCGAAGAGATTATTGGATCCGGTTCCGCTATTTCTAGTATCAATAAACCGTTTCTTAACAAAATATGGCAACATAAGATGTTATTTTTCTTAACTATGAATAAGGTTGCCAACATTCTGAAATATGATGTAACACCCCAATTTTTATAATAAACTATTTTATTAATGAAATAGGATTTTAAATAATTAATTTGGTGTTAAAATTATTTTAGAATGTATGTTGATAAATTTTGTGACTAATTTTCGTTATATGAGTGTTTTCTATGATATGCCAATCTTTTATATATTTGACTAAATAAGTGATATAAATAACAAATATTATATTTTATTATTTTATATATTTTTCTATAAATAATACTATTTTAGTGTACATATTTTAGGGTTGCATATTTTAGTAAAGTATTAAAAAAATTAAATAAAAGCAATTTGTATCCTAAAAGAGTGTGGGCAGATATTAGTATTTCAATGTGAATATTTTAGAGAATAATATTTTAATTATGGATGAATAGAACAAGTAATTAAATAGTTTGGGACTTTTTAAAAATAAAAATAAAATAAAATAAAGTTTGGGATAGACCACTTTTTGCACCCCTCATTGTTGTTTGTTTCTACTATTGTTATGTTTGGGCTGTTTGCTTTCTACACCCCAGTTTTAAGCTATTCGCACCTTTCAATCTGCATTTAAAAAAAATTAAAGAAAGATTTCCTCTTCTTTTGAGAACGCACCGACCGCAGCCATACAAGAAAATCTCTTCCTCTAAAATTCATTCTACCAATTCTTTGCCATTTGAATTGATCCCAACCTTTATCTCACACAAAATCGGCCATTGAATCCATTTTTGGCATCAATTTTATCGATCGTGGCTCCTTTAAACAGAAACATCTGCGTTTCTTTCCTTGGGCGAGCTGTTTTTGGCCGATTCCGATCACCATGTTTTTTGTCTTAAAAAACTGGCATCGTTTTTAGATTCCTCTCGTCGAAACCTTCAAGAAGCACTACTCATTTGTATTTTTCGGTGAAGTTGACGTTTAACCTTTCAAGCGCTCTAACGAGTCGGTGAAACTTTTTCTGTAGTTTTTTTCTCGTCGTTTTGACTCCATTTTAGTCCCTAAAATTATTATTAATTATGTAACATTTATTTTTATGCTTCGCATAATTTATCAGTCACGTCTCACGATGTTGTGAACCCGCCGTTATTCGGATTCGCTCGCTGTACGTTGTTGATCTGCAGTTGCTGTTGAAAGTTTCTATTGATTTCTAAGGGGTGAGAGAGTGTTTGAATTCATGAGTGTAATATACTGTCATATGAACGGGAAAACAGTATTTCTCAATAATTTATTCGGGGCTCGCTACGTACAGCAGTAGCCCTTTGAGAGATAAAT
Organism: Cicer yamashitae; assembly: GCA_037974755.1. Classification (NCBI taxonomy): domain Eukaryota; kingdom Viridiplantae; phylum Streptophyta; class Magnoliopsida; order Fabales; family Fabaceae; genus Cicer; species Cicer yamashitae. The sequence goes on along the minus strand of JBBPBQ010000001.1, from coordinate 4,121,195 downwards.
TAATTAATGTAAAAATATGAGGATTGTGAGATTAAAATGTTATATAGAAATGTTTATAGGGTGTTGATTGTTTTAATTTTCGATAATTGTGTGATATTTGATATTGTTGGGATGTTGGATGTTGAATGAAATTTTGTACATATGTTTGATTGGACGAATTTATGTGATGTGATGATAAAATATGGATGCATTGTGTGACATTTGGTTATGTGATGATAATGATGATGTTTGATTGATAATAGTGATGTTACAAATTTGTGATGAGTTTATATGATGATCATGATTATGTATGATTAATGATGTTATAAAATTGAGATGGGAATATTGAAGTACCCCATAATTGATGAAATAGTGATGATTCTAACTTGTGCTAAAGATGATACTCTTAACAGAGTAGTCTAGGCTAACGAGGGGAGAAAATAAATATTGAGATTTTGTGAAGTGGAGATTATTTTGTCATCATATAGGTAGGGCCTGACAAACCTAGTGATTTCGGGGAAGTACAACTGAATTGAGCCTGATCGTGGCGGTCTACTCTTGAGTCTTAAGGCATGATAGTTAGAACTTGGAGGTATTCGGGTGGAGAATTCCTAGGTGACTTGGCGGTAGCACTCCAAATATCGGGAGCTACCATGCAACACATGTTTACCTCGACTGTCGCGTATATGTGTCTTGGGTTGAGTTGGGGGATCTATGAGGACAGGGACAATTTGAATTGTCCGTCCACCGGGATGGTGGCATAGTATCAAGCCTCCTAATCAAGTACTTCAGAGTTAGAAGGGTACCACATTGTGAAGTAGAGTATAAGCTCATGCCTAGCTTTGCATATCCTTGTGAATGTTTTGTAGTTATTGATATGTTTCGAAAGTAATAATAATTTCTCTTAGATGATTTGATGCATATTATAATGAGATAATTATTTTACTTGAGTGATTTTGATATTATAATATGGTACTATTTGCTTAAATATTTTGATATATCTTAATGTGATTATGATACAGTCTATTATTATTGTTTGTGTGTTCTTCATACTTATATTATACTATCAACATGATTTCGAAACTCACCTCATTTGTTGTTTGTGTTTGACTGACTTGGCCCTGCTTTCGCAAAATCGCAGTTATTACAGGTTAATGAGTCTTGAAGTTCAAGTTTGGGAGAAACCCTGCTCTGATAGGTGATACCGGGAGTTAAGTGTTGTAAATTGTATTTTATTGATATAATTAGAAATGACTTTTTGTATGAAAACCTTATAAGTACTACTAAGTTTTTGGAATTAAATTGGGAAATGTGATATGCTAAATTAGTTATAAAAGTTTTTATTTTCTTAGAAACAAATTTTCTTATCCGCTGCGAATTTTCCTAATAAAGTCTAGTATAAAATCATTATATATATATATGTTATTTTGGGGTTTAGGGTGTCACATTAGTGGTATTAGAGTAGGTCTGTCCAATCAAGCTTAGTGGGTCCAATGTCGATTCAGTGTTAGTCGAATGTCATTCATGTCAATTGTGTTTTCTTGTGTATTAATCATTTTCAATATCATGTTTGTTTTTCTTTCGTTATATTATTGTGTTACGCGCAATATGATTTTGTATAATTATACATATTACTAATTAACTGTTTATTATTTGCTTACCCAGATTGTGTTATGGATTCTAAGTTCCTAACTAAGTGAGTAAATAAACCATGAAATTACATGTTAAAATTTGGGTTAATTTTAATTGTTGACATGATTACGTTAGTTACTTGTTGACTGATCTTGTTGCTTGTTGTTTGTCTACAGAACTATGATTTTTGAAGTATTATTTTATATGAATAGTTGGAAATAATAATTTTGATTGACCAGCTATGTATTTGAGGTTATTAATCTCATTCACATAATCTTAGTGATCGAATATCAGACTTCACCTGTTAGTTGTTTTAAAGTTCCATTTTCACCCTTAATCAATTTAAAATATTTAGTCTTGAATCTGTTTAAAGTGTTTGATCTAATAACTAATTGATTGAAACATTTGATTTTGGTATGAACTATATGTTTAAAACTTCAAGTATTGACTTTGACTAGGTACAAATTATTAGTATTTTTGTGGAAACTCAATTTAGATAAAAAAATATATTTCGTTCTAAACTTTGAATTAGATAGGAAATATGTCTCTTACGTTTAAAGTTTTAATTTTGACTAGAAAATTCTTATTTCAATTTTAAGTTGGCTTGTGTGAAGAAAAAAATCGATTTTAAATTTTGAATGTTAACTTTAAATCACTTGAAATTGTTGATGGTTGTATCTAGATGATTAAAGTTTTGATATTTCTTTTGAATACAATTTAGAATGTTCGTCATGATTTTAAATAGTATGAAATTCATATTGTTAACACTAGTAATTTTGGAATATTCAAGGTTGGATGAATTTTAAAGTTAGACTTTTTAGAAAACAAATCGTGAATGAGTTAAAGTTGATTTATTTTATAAAAGGAAATATTTTATGTTTGAATCATCGTTGATTTATTTTAAAGAATTAAATTGAGTTGGATTTTTGTGATTTATAAAATAAAAATAATTTTATACTAATGATTTTATTTAATGTTTAAAATAGCTGAAAATTTACATCATATTTTACTAGATCTTATTTTTAAGAAAATCAAACAGAGTTGTTGTAATTGTTGGTTTAGATGTGCTGGAGTGAATATTGAAGATTTTTAAGAAAATCAAACAGAGTTGTTGTAAGGTTGGTTTAGACGTGCTGGAGTGAATATTGAATCGTGAGGGTGTTGGTATATTTGTTTGAAATGATTGATTTACTGATTCTGATATTATGAACTCATTAGAGTTTAACTTGATGTTATAGTTTCAGATTTTAAGAACTCATTAGTGGTTTATAATAGTACAAAAAAAAGGGTCAAATGATAAAATGTCTACTAATTGAGATACAGAAGGAAAGCATGAGAAATAAAACAAAGTTTTTAAAAGAATTATCTCAATGGTGAAACTCTTTTTGAAAAGTTTTCTAAATTTTGGATTCTATAATTGATGTATGTTATGAGTAGAATGTTTTTTTGAGTAGAATTGTAGTTGTTGTGTTATCATTGTCGAAATATATATTTGAGTTTAATATGAGAAGGTGACATGTTGTTTGAACATCTTTTCTTGTTACATGAATTAACCTAACAAAATCATATGCATCATGTAGATTGGTATGTGTAGAGTGCATTATGTAGATTAGTATGTGTGCATATACTAAAATTTATTTTACCAATTTTTTTTTATTATAAAATTGCATTATTTTATTAGGGACCCAATTTTTAAAATTAGGACAGACCTCCAAAATCTTTAAAATTGATGGTGTGTTATGCTTTAGACCAATTTTGTGGCTTGATAAAAATTGAGGATGTAACTATACACATGTTGAGTAGTTGGTGTGAGAGGAAGTTTTTATTTTGTAGATTTGTCAATGAGTGTAATTCATTATCATAACCAAGTATGCCTTATTCTTTGTGTCATGTGCACTATTTTAATGTATATAAATATACAATTTTGTTTTTTTGTAAATTTTGAGAAAATTAGAAAATAAATTGAAACTATTTTGGAAGTGTAAATTTATTGAAAAACTTTTTTTATCTATCTATATATTTAGTTTAAATCTTCTTTCAAAATATAAGTTGAAAATATAAATTTTCATAGTGATTAATTATATAAAAATATGTTTTTGATTATTAAAGTACGGGTGAAATTTTAAAAATCTTATAGATTTTAAAAATACATGTGATTTATTTTATTTTTAATTGTATTTAGAAATGTGATTTATTTTAATTGTTTTTATTTAGACATGATTTATTGAAAAGTAATTTAAGGAAAAGTTTTGAATTCTCAATGATTTTTCTTTTGCGCTAAATGATTAGTGCTACTTTTTATAATAATTTAAGTCTAGAAATCAATTTTTAGAATGATGTGTAACCTTGAAAATGGTTTATGCATTACCTAATTCAATTTGGGAAACATATTGTATCTTCTAGTAGATAATTATTTATATTTATCTTCTTTGCTACTTCGAAAATATCTACTTTAGTTTATTGTAACTTTTAAGTAATGAGGATTAATTCAAAAGAAAATTTAAGCGTGATCAATTTGGAGTAGTTAGCCTTCTATGAGAGTATGTTACGTGTTAGAATCATCGTTTGAGTTATGAGATGGACGTAAAATCTTGGTGCTAATTTTTGGATTAATTATGTGAATGTGTATATGATTATGTAAATATTAAATTGTTTGTGTTTCAAGTGTTCTAATTGTTGGAAATTAGTGTATAGAGTTACGGTAGTCGAGAACACCTAAAAGTGAAATAGTTCAATATTTCTTCTATCGAATTATTGATTATATATTGATGTTAGTGTCATTTCTTTTGTTGTTGTTACTACTTGTAAGTTACAAATAAATGAATATAATTGTGTAATTAAGTAAATTTTTAACTTGAAGTAATGAGTAGGAGTTGTGGCGCCGTCTTCGCACTCCTAAACCACGTTAAAGATACTTTTAATTATTCATGTTTGAATTTGAATGATTGTTGTTATACTTACCTTAAGTAGTTGACTACATGAGTAGGAGGGACTAACTACCCCAATGACTCATCGTCGATAAAAGAGACAACAATAACTCATTATTTTGTTAGGCGTACCTTTTAATTTTATTCTTTAAATAGTTGAAAAACATGTTCATTGCTTATGTCAATTGAATGAATTTAATTATTAAATATATGTTATTGTGAAATAGTATCTCTATCATTGACTTTTTTTTTCTTTCTCCTTGATTATATATAAAAAGTTTGTTTTTATAGAGTGATTGATTGTAAATCTATTATAATGTCAATAAGTTGTTAGATGTGTTTAATATTTTTAAAATTGCTCTCTTTGTCTGACTTAAGTTTAATTTGTCGAATGTTTGGTGATAGGATCTAAACTTTATTTTAAGTAGTAAAACTAGTAATATTTTGTTTGAAAGAAGTATTTGAAATTGACGATGTACTTGGAATGTGTTTCATTTAACCAAACTAAATGAACTAAATTATTATTAACGATATCTATATGTTATGTTTTATTGTAAATTATAGTGAATAACTCTATGGTATTTTATTTCATAATTGAATGATAAATGTGATATTTGGTTAATTGATTTATTGTGTCATATTAGCCTATCATGTCAACCGAAAAGATTATTGGATTTGGTTCCGCTATTTCTAGTTTCAATAAACCGTTTCTTAACAAAATATGGCAACAAAAGATGTTATTTTTCTTAACTATGAATAAGGTTTCCAACGTTCTTGAAATATGATGTAACACCCCAATTTTTATAATAAACTATTTTATTAATGAAATAGGATTTTAAATAATTAATTTGGTGTTAAAATTATTTTAGAATGTATGTTGAAAAATTTTGTGACTAATTTTCGTTATATAAGTGTTTTCTATAATATGTCAATCATGTATATATTTGACTAAATAAGGGATATAAATAACAAATATTATATTTTATTATTTTATATATTTTTCTATAAATAATAGTATCTTAGTGTACATATTTTAGGGTTGAATATTTTAGTAAAGTTTTAAAAAAATAAATAAAAGGGATTTGTATCCTAAAAGGGTGTGGGCAGATATAAGTATTTTAATGTGAGTATTTTAGAGAATAATATTTTAATTATGGATGAATAGAACAAGAAATTAAGTTTTTTGGGACTTTTTAAAAATAAAAATAAAATAAAATAAAGTTTGGCATAGACCACTTTCTGCACCTCTCATTGTTGTTTGTTTCTACTATTGTTTTGTTTGGGCTGTTTGCTTTCTACACCCCAGTTTTGAGCTATTTTCACCTTTCAATATGCATTTAAAACAAAATTGAGAAATACTTCCTCTTCTTTTGAGATAGCACCAACCGCAGCCATACAAGAAAATCTCTTCCTCTAAAATTCATTCCCACCAATCTTTGCCATTCGAATTGATCCCAACCTCTATCCCACACAAAATCGGCCACTAAATCCATTTTGGCATCAATTTTATCGATCGTGGCTCTGTGTAATCAGAAACAGTTGCGTTTGTTTCCTTGGGCGAGCTCTTTTTGGCCGATTCTGATCACCATATTTCCTATGAGTCACGTCTCACCGATCTTGTGAACTCGTCGTTATTCGGATTCGCTCGCTGTACGTTGTTGATCTGTAGTTGCTATTGAAAATTTCTATTGATTTTTGTGATTGAGAAAGCGTCTATATAAGGTAAGGGGTGAGAGAGTGTTTGAATTCATGAGTTTAATATACTGTCAGATGAATGGGGAAACCGTATTTCTCAATAATTCATTCGGGGATCGCTACGTACAGCAGTAGCCCTTTGAGAGATAAATTAATTAATGTGAAAATATGAGGATTGTGAGATTAAAATGTTAAATAGAAATGTTTATCGGGTGTTGATTGATTTTATTTTCGATAATTGTGTGGTATTTGTATTTGATATTGTTGTGATGTTGAATGAAATTTTGTACATATGTTTGATTGGGCGAACTTATGCGATCGGATGATAAAATATGTATGCATTGTATTACATATGTTTATGTGATGATAATGATGATGTTTGATTGATGATAGTGATGTTTCAAATTTGTGATGAGTTTATATGATGATCATGATTATGTATGATTAGTGATGTTATAAAATTGTGATTGGAATATTGAAGTACCCCATAATTGATGAAATAGTGATGATTCCAACTTGTGCTAAAGATGATACTCTTAATAGAGTAGTCTAGGCTAACGAGGGGAGAAAATAAATATTGAGATTTTGTGAAGTGGAGATTATTTTGTCATCATATTTGTAGGGCCTGACAAGCCTAGTGATTTTGGGGAAGTACAACTGAATTGAGCCTAATCGTGGCGGTCTACTGTTGAGTCGTAAGGCAAGATTGTTAGACCTTGGAGGTATTCGGGTGGGGAATTTCTAGGTGACTTGGAGGTAGCACTCCAAATGTCGGGAGCTACCATGCAACACACGTTTACCTCGACGGTCGCGTATATGTGTCTCGAGTTGAGTTGAGGGGATCTGTGAGGATGATGACTCGTCATCATATGCATATTTTTCATTGTTTTTAGCCTTATTTATATTTTATTCATTAGTTAATTTAAGGAGTTATTTGATATATTTTGTTGATTTTAGTTCTTTGATTTAATGAAATGTTTATGTTCTTATTCTTTGATTAAGTAGAGATTTTTCGTAGTTTTACGTTGTTTCTTTGTTTTAGTGCAGTGCTGAATTTTGGTGAGAAATCAACATGACCTATGTGGAGTATTTCATCCATATCTAGAGTTGTAGATGTCCAACTGGAGTCAAACCAAGTGCAAATGAAAGCTACGATCCATAGCTACAACTTTCGTGAAGACACCAGAACCCAATTTAGACTCAAAATAGGAGCACAATGCAAACACGTCAAACACAAAAAGCTGTGCGTCTGAAGCAAATTTTGGCCCTGATGAATCTGTCGATTCGTGTTGAAGCCCAACAGCTGCGCTTGGGGCGCATGGCATGTGACAGCATACATTAAAACGCATATTTTTCACTTTCTAGGGATCTTTTTGGCTATTGGGAAGTTGGGAGACTTGTGCCCTAGCAGAGAAACTGAAATACGGCCGTTGCTAACACCATTGGAGCAGTTATATCAAGAATCGTTCATGAATCTTTCTTGTAATTCTTCTCTAATCTCTATCTTTTCTATCTCTGTTATGAGTAACTAAACCCTATTTGTTAGGGATGGGTGTAACTAGATGAAACCCTTATTTTTCTGATTTGATTTCTAGTTATATGAATGAGTTTATTGAATCATTTTTCTCATCTCTGTGTTTAATGCTTTTTATTCCTTGATCAACATTAAAATGTTCTACGATTCGTATATTGAAACAGAAGTGGACTTTACGAATGGTTGAGATGAGAAATTCATGAATTTGTAGTCTAGGGATAGATGCAGGTCATGAAACTAATTAAATTAGTTGCAAAGGCAATAGTTTAACAAGAGAATTCCTGTACGGTAAGGCTTAATTATAATCATAAATCTACTAAGGAATTAAGGGTTACTTTGGAATTAAAGGTTCTGTCACTAAGACATTAGGGCAAGAATAATAAAGAGAAGTTGGTAATAATTCAACAAATGATCAAATTAGACACCAAGGTCGGATTCGAAGTGAGACTCATCATTGACATTTTTCTTATTATAAAGAATCAATTTTATTACTGTTGTTAATTTCAAATATTATTTCAATCAATTCAGAAACTTTTTGTTCAATTTAAGTAATTAAATACAACTCGATAGTAAAACGCAATCCTTGAGTTCGACACTCGGTACTACCGTTTTATTATTACTTGCAACCATTCAATACACTTGCTGAAACGCTTACCGTTTTATTATTATTTGCAACGATTCAATACACTTGCTGAAACGCTATCAGAGGACAGTGCCAATTTGAATGTCCGTCCACCGGGATGGTGGTATAGTATCAAGCCTCCTAACCAAGAACTTCACAGTTAGAATGGTACCACATTGTGAAGTAGAGAGTCTAAGCTCGTGCATAGCATTGCATTTCCTTGTGAATGTTTTGTTGTTACTTGAGTGACTTTGAAGTTATAATATGGTACTATTTGCTTAAATATTTTGATATATCTAAATGTGATTATGATACAGTCTATTATGATTGTTTGTTGTTCTTCATACTTGTAAGACCCTTAGTTGTAAATTCTAATTTATGCAATTTTAGTATATTTTTGGTGTTGAATTCTAAAGCTTTTAGCCAATTTTAATGGTATTTTGTGTGTTAAATGCCACAAAAATTTTATGAGACCCGTTTAAAATTATTTGGCGAGAAATAATTTAATTACGTTGCAGAAAATTTATTATCGGACTATTTTGTTAAAAATATCTATAGTTGCTAAAAACTTTATCTGTCAATTGAGTTGCGACGAGAGTAGATATTTTTATCAAAATAATTTGAGTTATGAGTGAAGTGATGTGTGTAGGAGTGTTAGATGTTATAATCATCATTTAGTAATATACCTAGTTATTTAATTATACTAATTTGTTTTGTTTGTAAGTTAAAAATAAAATAAAAAATTCCATCCCCTTTTTAAGTAGGACCTGTGGTCTCTGTCTTCAACACAACACCATCACTTTCTTTAAACATTTAATATTTAATCCCCTTGTGTGTGGTTATGAGGTAAATACTTCGATTAAACATTTAATATTTAAAAATGTAGTGGATCAAACTTGTAGTTATAAAAAAAAAAATGAGTTATGGCAAATTTGAGAAGAAAAAAAAAACTTTGTGGTTGTGTGAAAATTTTTTAGAAAAATAATTTAAAACGTTTCGAATAATTGTTAGTGAATTCTCGGAAAAATTGAAAAATGTTGATTTCTAAAAATATATTTTTATACGTTGAAAGTGTGTATTGTGAATAATAATACTATTAGTCCTTACTCGTTTTAAACTCTTTAGTAAATATACTCTAAGGGGATTAGGAGTGAGAAAGGGTTTGTAAGGTAGTTAAAGTCTCAAGGACTAATTTGACCAAGTCAAACTATTTGATTGAAGGTGTCGGCACGAGCGATATTTTTCGTTGTGTTGGTTTGTGGTAGTGATCACGGTTGAAAAAGCTATAATTAAGGTAAGGGCTCCTTCCAAACTTTTAGTTTGCATTTAGGACCTTATATGTAAATTTGTGGAATTTAAGGTGTTTTATGTGGAGTTGAGGAAATTAAGTTATAAATATTCATGTTTATGTAGTTAGCTCCTTGAGTCTCGAAAAAGAATCGAGACCGTTGGCACCGAGTTAGCGGTGGGGAGAACTCTGATATATTAATGTTGTTGTGGTGATTCAAGTTCGATGTGGTTTATGTGTTCATGCATAATTAATCTTATGAATTTTTGAGATGTGTTTTATGTGTGGATTGTGTGGAAAAAAATGAATTAATGCGGTTTGCTGTGAATTGCGGGATTATGAGTAAATATGTTTGACTATGCTCTGTGTTGAATTTGAAAAATCATTAGTGTTAAATGAGCATTAAAAATGGGGAATCTTTTAATAGCTGCATTTACTTAATGGTTGTATTGAAAAGAGTCAGAGTGTGCTCATGCATTCATAGTACATGGTGACCGCGATGGTGCCATGGTGATAGTGGTAACCGTGATGGGCCACGAGATAATGCCATGTGAATAGTTGGTTCATCTTATTCTTGCGGGGATTTTCGCGTCGTGTTGATCTGTGAGAGATTGCACTCTTGTAAGTCGTGCTGATCTGTGAGCGATTGCACGCATAGAAAATTAGTACTGGTCTGTGAGAGGCTGTACGATAGTAAATTGTGCTGATCCGTGAGAGATTGCACCTTGATAATTAGTACTGGTCTGTGAGAGGCTGTACAATTATGATTTACGCTCATTCGATGAGGGTTTTGGGTTTGGAATTCTGGAATCATGTGCATTGGCATATACACATTGCATTAGGGTGCTTGGCATGCGAGTCATGTTTGATATACTGTGATGGTTGTATATACATACTCGGTTGTTGTTTGTAATTGTGCCGTAATTGATGAGTGTGATTGATTGATTTTGTGTGGTAAGTGTTGAATGATTGTGAAACGTTTTCAAAACTGAAGTCTGCAAATTTTAGCAGTTGTATTCGGCTACAAGCAGTGTGTAGTCGAATACAGATATTCAATTTTGCTAATGACTTGTGAAATAGCACTGTATTCGAATACGACAGTGCAGTTTTGTCCAAAACTTCATTTTGCAACTTTGATTATGCATGTTTGGCATATGAAAACCCTTTCTAGATGTATGCTAAGTTGAAAGGTTATTTTGTGCATTTAAAATTTAAATGTTATGTGATATTTGTTAATTTCGGTTGGTGACCTTTACAATTATTGTGGAAACTTGGGCTTTGCCCTCAGATGAGAATCAGGATCGTCCTACCAGTTAGTACTCTGGAGATGGGAACGGAGTTAGACTTACCTGACCACTGCTGTGTCAGAAGGATTTCTGCGGGGCGAGTGGAGATCACTTCGGTTATAGTTTTTTTGTAGCATGATCAGATTAGATGACTATATAGGGACTAGATGTCTATCTGTTGTGGTTGTATTTATTTCATTCTGGAAGACTGTACCTATACCATATATTGTCAGCCTGACTTTTATTTTGATGGGTCCTTGTACCACTTTTTGATGTAACGTGGGAAAGTTAAAATTCTTGGGGCAGTGCTTTTGTACAGGTGTCTGCCGAGAATACCCCAGGGGTATGAGCTACGTTGGATAGGTCTCATAGCCCCAGTGTATTTTTCTGTTTTAAATATTTTGGATTTTCATTTCAAAACCGTTTCCGCTGTTTGTAATTATTGTTGACTTTTGTCGTTGTGATACGACTTAAATATTTTATCCAAAGGTATTTATCTCTTTATTATGAATTTGAATTTGTTTAAAAAAAAAAATCGGGATGTTACAATACTTATATTATACTATCAACATGATTTCGAAACTCACCGCCTTCGTTTTTTGTGTTTGACTGGCTTGGCCCTGCGTTTGTGAAATCGCAGTTATTACAGATTAATGAGTCTTGAAGTTCAAGTTTGGGAGAAACCCTGCTCTGATAGGTGATATCGGGAATTAAGTGTTGTAAATTGTATTTTATTTATTCAATTAGAAATGACTTTTTGTATGAAAACCTTATAAGTACTACTAAGTTTTTGGAATTAAATTGAGAAATGTAATATCCTAAATTAGTTATAAAAGTTTTTATTTCCTTATAAACAAATTTTCTTATCCGCTGCGAATTTTCCTAAAAAACTCTAGTATAAAATCATTATATATATGTTATTTTGGGGTTTAGGGTGTCACATATGAAATTTCAGTGGTCACAATAATGGACTTGTTGATGATCTCTATGATTCTACCGTTTCAGCAATACTACTAGAGATGTTTGGGATGCGCTGAAAAAGAAATATGATATCATGGAAGCTGAGGCTAAATAGTATGTTATGAGCCGTTACATCAAGTATCAGATGACCGATGACAAATGCGTGGATGCTTCATCCTATAAAATTAAGAAGATAGATCATGAGATCATCTATGATGGTATGACTTTAGATGAACAATTTCAAATTGATATTATTATTGACAAACTGCCCCTGCTTGGAAGGATTTCAAAAATTATCTCATACATAAAACAAAAGAGTTTTCTCTAAAGATGCTGATAATCCGCTTCCAAAGATAAGAAATAATCTTGTTTCTGATTTTCTACTAAATTAGGCAGGGTTTACTTAGTCTATAAAAACATATGTGTACACCATTTCTAAAAATGGTAATATTGTTGGGAAATGGTATGCCACTGATGACATGTTTAAATTAAATGTTGAAATATCTAAAATGTCTCATTATGCTTACATGTTGTGTGATTTTAATATTTGGCAAGCAAATACTCTCTGTGAACAAAAGTGTGATTTCAAACTTAAGTAACTTAGTTTTAATTCCAAAGTTATTTTTTAATGATTTTGAAAAATGTGATTTTTGTAGTCAAAATAAAATCACATAGAGTTCACTTAAATAAATAATTAGAGAATATGAGTTTTTAGATTTAATACACTATGATATATGTGAGCTTGACGAGACATTAATAAGAAATGGAAAACATTATTTTATCACTTTTATTGACGATTGTTCAGGCTATACTTTTGTATATCTAATAAAAAATAAAAGGGAAGCGCTTGATATGTTTAGGGTCTTTGTAAGTGAATTTGAAAATCAATTTAGTAGAAAGATTAAAAGGTTTCATAGTGATAGAGGAACAAAATACAATTCTAGTATATTTAATTATTTTTATAAACTGCATGAAGCTATACACGAAACAACTACACCCTATTCACCTAAAATGAATGGTAAAGCAGAAAGAAAGAAAGAATAGAGCTCTTACTGAATTAGTTATTGCTATCGTGATTAACTCTAGTGTTGTATCTCATTGATGGGGGAAATTTTATTAACTGTTTGCTATGTTTTGAATAGAGTTGCTAAATCTAAAAACAAAACATCTCTTTATGAGATTTTGAAGAAAAAACAACCAAACTTATCATATTTTAATACTTGGGGTTGTCTGGCTTATGTCAAAATCCTCAATCTCAAACAAGTTAAACTCGCTAGTAAAGTCTATGAATGTGTATTCATTAGGTATGCAGTAAACAACAAAGTGTATAGGTTTTATGACCAAAATGTTAAAGTGATTATAGAGGCAAATGATGTTGACTTTTATGAAAATAGACTTCCTTTCAAATAGAGAAATAGTGGAGGCACTCAAACAAGTCATGCTCCCGAAATCAAAAACACTAAAGCAATGAACAAGGCAAAATAGAACCTCAAAAAAAGTAATAGAGCAAGAATTACTCAAGATTATGGACCCGATTATACGACCTATACTTTAGAAAAGGATCATACAAATCTCAAGAAGCTATATCGTCTTTGGATGCAAACTTATGGCAAGAAACTATAAACGATGAGATGGATTCTCTAAAGTCTAACATGACTTGACATTTAGTATATTTGCCTCTTAGTTGCGAGCTGATAGGTTGTAAATAGATTTTGAAAGAAACTAAATCCCAATGGAACTGGATAAATACAAGGCTCAACTTGTTGCCAAAGGTTTTAAACAAAAAGAAAATATAGATTTCATTGTTACTTTTTCACCGGTCAAAAGAATTACATCCATTAAGATACCATTTCACTTGCTTCAATTCATAACTTGGTGGCACACCAAATGGATGTTCAAACTACTTTTTTAAATGGTGACTTGGAAGAAGAAATCTATATGGAACAACCTAATGATTTTGTGATTCATGGACAAGAAAACAAGGTCTGTAAGTTAGATATGTTTTTGTGTGCTCTTTAACAAGCTTCTAAGCAATGACATGAAAAGTTTGATAATTTGATTATATCGATTGAGTTTCAAGTGAATGAAAGTGAAAAATGTATTTATTACAAATCTGAAAATGGTATTTGCACTATCATATGTATCTATGTAGATGACTTACTCATATTTGGTTCAAACATTCATGCTCAAAATACTATGAAAGGATTGTTGTGTAACAACTTTGATATGAAAGACCTCGGAGAAGCGATGTAATCCTTGGAATCAAGATTACTAGGTTGAAAATGAGAATTTCTTTGGTTCAGTTTCATTATGTTGAAAAGATCTTAAAGAAATAAAAATACTTTGAATGTAAACCTTCTTGCACACCATATAATCCAAGTGTAAAACTTTCCAAAAAAAGTAGTGAAGGTAGTAGACAAACTGAATATGCGAGCATCATTGGTTGTCTCAAGTATGCCATTGACTGTACTAGACCCGACATTGCCTATGTCGTGGAACTATTGTGCAAGTTTACCAGTAGACCTGGTATAGAGCATTGACACACTATCGAAATAGTCATTAGATACCTTGTGTATCAAACGACATCATCAAAGATTTACTGTCGTCCTTGAAGGATATAGTGATGCTGATTGAAACACTTTATTAGATGACTCCAAAGCAATCAATGGCTATATACTTAGCATAACGGTTGGAATATAGAAAGTATGTTCGTGTGTGAATTTAAAAATTATTAAAGTCCCACATTGGAAAGCTTTCATAAATTGAGTAGTTTTCAACTCTATAAATACTAGAGTCCCACATTTGATAGTTAATGTGGGATTGTTTCCATCACTATATAAAGAGTGTCAAACTCTTGTGAAAAGTTCACCAAAGTTGGATGAAATTCTCAACATTCTCTCTTCTCTTTCTTCTGCTCGATGCACTTCTAAGCCATTTCTCCCATTTCTTTTTGTCCCGTTCGATTTTTTGCATTCTTCACGGCAAACTCAACAAACTCCTTCACTTCATTTTCATACTCTTTTGACAATCGATTGGCAGATATCTATTTCCGGTCCATTTTATATGACCTATATAAATGCAGTGTTACACAAATAATAAGCTATTGATAACATTATACCAATATTCTATAGTATATATATCTAATATTGGAAAATGGAAACCAGGGTCCAAGTCTAATTTCAAAACAGAATAGATCGAACAAATTTCAAAAAAGAACAGGTTTTATAACAATTTATCAGTTTTAGTGACAACAACAAATTAATAAATACAGTACCTGAGACAACGTATTAAATTTGTTTTAAAGGAGATGAGGGTTCGTAGAGTAGAGTAAATGGACGCACAGTAGGGGAGATGAGGGTTTGCAGAGTAGAGGAGATAAGGGTTCGTAAGGTTAGGACAACGTATTAAATTTGTTTTAAATTTGTTTTTATTTATTTAAGTGAATGATTTTTATGAAATACGTATCATTTTACAACGCTTGTATAAAAAGCGCTCTAATAGGTCCTTTAATTATGTGAAAGCGCTTGTATTTTACAGCGCTTGTATATAAAGTGCTATAATAGGTCCTTTAATTATGTGAAAGCGCTTGTATATTACAGCGCTTTTAGAAAAAGCGCTTTAAAAGCTCTGTAACATAATGTGAGAGCGCTATATTTTACAGCGCTTGTATACAAAGCGCTCCAAAAGCGCTGTAAACATTATGTGAGAGCGCTTTAATTTACAGCGCTTTAATCAAAAGCGCTGTAAAAGCGTTGTAAACATTATGTGCAAGCGTTATGTGACCCTATATGACCCTACAACAACGCTTTTTCCAAAGCGCTTGTCAAAAAGCGCTGTTGTATCCTCCGTTAATTTTAAAATATTATACAACAGCACTTTTATTTAATAAGCGCTATAAAATGCAATTTTTGGCGTAGTGATTTTCCGATTTTGGTTTTAAAGCAGTTTTTGTGTCGTAGTCCTTTCGATTTATGAGTGGTATTAAGTACCATATTTTTAGAGTGGTCATTATAGCCATATCGAGAGTGTAATTTTAGAACGGTTTACTACAATGCAGTATTATAAAACAAAACTGATACAATTTTAATTTAACTATTTTATCATGAAAACATCGTGGTTGAGACCAACTCGGTGAATTTCAAAAAATCACCATTAGCTTTAAGATATTTATAGTGAAAGGCTGGTTCAAAATTTAAAGTGGCGGTGTGATTTTGTGCTGTCCACCTTGGCTAAATGAATAACTCCGAGAAAGTCGTATCCATTTAATTGAAAGTATAGTCATGAACAACTTGACAGATCAAATCAAATTCATACTATAAATTGAACGCCCAAATTTCCCTTATTAAAATTGGGTTTGAATCAGGTTCTTTCATATTCGATTTACACATTATTCGATTATGAGAAAGAGAAAAAAAAGGCTCTCAAATATTTGATTAGTTTGTTTGATGAGATGAAAAGAGGTTATAATCTCAAATAAGTTTGAATATATAGTTGAGGAAATCATAATTTGGTATTTGGGTGGAAAAGGCTCTCGAATATTTGATTAGTTTGTTTGATGAGATGAAAAGAGGTTGTAATCTCAGATAAGTTTGAATATATAGTAGAGGAAATCATTATTTGATATTTGGGTGGAAAAAAAGAAGGATCGTTAATAACTTGTTTTCTTTATTGGGGAGTTATTGACTTGTTTTGTGGACGTTTGAGTGTTAATAAGAATTAAGTAATATACTAACTTTTAATGAGTATTAGTATAAGTGAGTAACTAGGTCACGGTATATCTCAATAATAATATTTGTTATCCAAAGATAAGATTTTATTTATTTTATCCAAAAAAAAATAAAATTTTGTTTTTTATTTGATTCACTCGTTCATATGATTTTGTTTGTTTTTTGTTAACGATTTTATTTTAACAATTTGATTTTGATTTAATTTATCATGGTTTTAAAAAAGAAATATTTAGTATATAAAAAAAGATTTTTGTATAAATAAAAAAAGTTTAATTAAACTTATCTATATTATAAATATCTATATCATATTTATGAAATAATTAGTTAATAAAAAATTGTGACATTTTTAAACTATTAATTAATATAATTAATTTCATTATATTTAAATCAATGAAATAAAATTAAGTGCACTAACCAAACAAATGAGTTTAAGTGGTTAATATATTTCGGTTGAGAACTCCAATTGAACATTATTTAAAGACGAATAGTTGGCTGAAACAATTATTTATCAAATTTTACTTATCTATTAACCGCAGTCTAGATTAATAAAGCATCATTTCCATTTGAATTAGAGAAAAACAAATATAGAAATCTTCTTAAATGTCTCAATCAGCAAAGTCTTGCACGTATGTTATGAAATGTAATTTTTTTGTTTCAAAAGAATATCAATTTATGTAGTTAGTAGTGAAAGTTATGACTAATTTTTATGTCGGTATTTGTGAGATACATAATGACAATAATGTATCTAAATAAAATAATAAAAAAAGGTACTTTTTCATATAATAGTTTTGATACAATTTATATTTTCAATTTCCTAAACTAAAATTTCTAATCCAAACAGAATGCCCGCATGCTTTTTGATTTCATTCATGCTATGAAAATAGAGTTCTACCATCATTTGAAATGTTTGTCTAGTCAACAAACTATCTGACCCAGCTTGATGAGACTTTCCAATAGCCCGACTTAGCTTTAGAGTACTTGCTACTTGCTCGAGTCCACCGTACAATCCATTGCAATACCGTATCATATGTTTGATATCATAAATTTTGTTTCCAAAATAAAACTTTAAAACATTCAAAAAATCCTCCAATCTGTTGGGTAAATTACGTCGAGTCAAAATCTTCACCAAATATCTGAAATCGTAAGAACTATGGAATGTCACCCAAACAACTGATTCATTAAACAGTAATCCGGACTTCAACAACATTTCACCAAAATAGAATGAATTGACGCCGTGAGAAACATTACGTTCAAAATCAATCCCTTGACCGCGCAGCAGATTAATAGAATTAGAATTGTGAAGATCACGTTCAATATCAAAGTCGCAAAAATTGAATTCCCATATATAACGATTATTGGTACCGAAATGAGGTAGGTTACCTTCAGATATTTGTAGTGATCGGCGGGTTCAAGTTTACGGTGGTGTCGGTGTGATTTGGTGTTGTACACATTAGGTGAATCAACAACTCCAGGAAACTCCGTATCCATTGAGACGAAAGGATAGTCATGAACAACTTGATGAATTAAATCAAATTCATACTCTACGTTGTATGCCCAAACTTTCCTTATCAAAATTGGGTTTGGATCATGTTCTTCCATATTCAGTTTAAAAATCTTAATCGCAAGATGACCAAGAAAGAGAGAGAAATCGTTTGATTAGATGAGGAGAGGTAGTTCGGTGAGAAGAAAAAAAAGTACCGTTAACAATGTTTTGGTTCGGGAGGAGTTATCGACTTGTTTTGCTTGCGGATGCTTGATATATTGTTTGGATGAGTTACGTTAAGTATGCTTACTTATAGAGTAATAGTGAGTATAAGTGACTAAGTGGGTCACATTTAATATAACTCAATAATAATAAATGTTATCTAAAAAAGATAAGATTTGTTTTTTATTTGATTCATTCCGTGATATGATTTTTTTTTGTTTTTAGTCAACAATTTGATTTTGTAAAGAAATATTTGATTTAATTTATTGTGGTCTTAAAATTAAATATTTAGTATATAAAAAAAGATTTTGTATAAATAAAAAAAGATTTTATTAAATTTATCTATCTTTTAAATAACTATAACCTATTTATGAAACAGTTATTTAATAAAAAATTGTGACATTTTTAAACTATTATTACATATAATTAATTTCATTACACTTAAATCAATGAAAAAAAAATTGAATGCATTCAATACTGTAGACTAGGTTATGACAGTCATATAATAAACTTTGTATGATTAGAACTAGAACTAGGTTATGCACATTTCTTCTTTGCATATTGGTTGAGTTTGTATAAGTAAGAACAAATTGTATTCCATCGTTATCACTTGCTTGATGCCTTCATCTACGAATGCATAGTGAAAGTAATCTTCATTCTCCAACAACAACTAAGTTAACCTTATGATGTTAAAGATTAGAAGTAAAAACAAGAAATTCAATAGTTGTATCAAAAATAAGTCAAAAGCACAAAGTTATAGCATTAGGCCTTAATGTAAGTAGATAGCCAAAATTAGTAACATTTCAAGAGAATGATTATCAAAACAATTCAACCACAAACTCATAGAGCCACATACATATACATGCTAATGATTACCAATCCGTCAAAAAAAGAATAATCATTACAAACAACTAAACTAAAATATAGCCATAAGTAAAAAGCCACAGATATCTTTTATTTTCAAAAAAGAATCAAAACATAACACATAAAGTATATACTATACTATGTTGTTTCGATATTCAAAGCTTCAAAGACACTTTCTAAGCTATTTGAAAAGTTCATAGTACCAGATTGTGAGTTAACGAGGAAGATGCAAATATGATGGAGATGTCAAAGTTGTGCACCAAAAAGCAGCAAATATAAAGTTAAATGAAAAATAACACAGATGCTTACTAGAAGACCAATTAACATAAAAAGAATTCAACATTCCAAATTCAAACTACATACTAAAGTTGTAGCTCAAAAAACACCATAATAACGCAAGCAAAGTAGTAAAGTATGTTAGATTAGATCCTTATTCCTTCCAAGTTCCCACAACAAAAAGCAAAAATATCATATACTAATGGCTTCAAACTTAAGATGAACAGAAACTAACGAAAATGAACAACAAAACGAAACGAACAAGAAAGTAAAACCAAAATGAAACGAACCAGAGCAAGCATCAAAGAAAAACGAAACTCAATCAGGACAACAAAGCAATCACGAAAGCATGAACATAGATGCAAACCTGAAGAAGAGGATACGAACTGCCGGACCATTAGAGAAGTAGAGAAAGAACGACGACACACAAGGGATGAACGAAGGTGCACAATGCCGAAAACGAACGCAAACACGAATTGAACGACAACACACCGTGTGTTGAAGGATGCCTTTAACGACGACGCCCTAAGCTCGCATTGACGGAGGGGAGATTGCGACGGCGCAATGTGTTGACGGAGGGGTGAGAATTGATTTAGGGATTTGGTGTTAGGGATTAGGGGTTTAGTGAAGAAAGAAAAACTGATTTAGGGATTTGATGTTGTTGGGACTCAAAATTGGTGAAGAATGAGTAATGAATTAGAGTGAAGGAAAATTTAGGGATTTTGGTTTTGAAGGGATTGAAAATAGTTCTAATAGGTAAACCAAATTGTGTATATACTCACGGGTTGGCATGGTTACATAACTCTTTATACCACACTAAAAAAATCGAACCAACTTAATTCTTTGGATTGGTTCATTTGTGTCATTAATTAGGTTTTGAAACCCCACACTAGTGCAAAAATGTCTTTTTAAGTCCATTAAAAATGACTTGGTAAGTCGGTTATGCGTAAGACTTAAAAATAAGCTATTTAAAAAATCATTAAATTGGTTACACCTCAACTGATTTAAAAAGTCTATTTTTTTGTAAAAATAAAAATCTATTTTTGATCTTTATATATATGTACATCTAAAATCTAATACCAACCAAAATTTCACACACAATAAAAATTGGTTTAAATATATTTTTGATCTCTGCAAATATAATCTTTTTTTATTTTTGTCATTGATATATTCAAAATATTTATTTTTTGTCCTTAACGTCTCTGTTGAAATGCAATAATTTGTATGTTTCCAAAAATTTATAGTTAATTTGTATACTTTCAAAAATCTATAGCTAATTTGTATACTTCCAAAAATTTATAGTTAATTATTTTTCTGTTAATTTATCTTTATAATTTTAACTAAAATCTCCTTTTACGCTTTAGTTTTTGTTAATTATAACCTAAAATAAATAAAATATATATTAGGTGATAGATTTATTTTAATCATTTTAAAAATTGATCACTAATTTAAAACTTAATCAAATTAAAACAAGTGTTAAGTTATTTTATAATTTTAAATTAGTAGAACAAGTGTTTAGTAAAGTCACTTAATCAACTAATTTAAAAATATAAAATAACATACAAATTGATATATATTAATAATAAACTTATGCCAAATAATATTTAAAATATTTTCACTTCAATACTTTAAAATTTATTAATCTTCTATTTTATTTATTTATTATTATTATTATTAAATTAATTTTCATTTTGTGTTTCAAAAAAATCACTAATTATTTATTTTTTTATACATTAAATAGTAAAAACTTAATCAATTTAAAACAAGTGTTATGTTATTTTATAATTTTAAATTAGTAGAACAAGTGTTTAGTAAAGTCACTTAATCAACCAATTTAAAAATATAAAATAACATACAAATCGATCTTTATTAATAATAAACTTATGCCAAGTAATGTTTAAAATGTTTTCACTTCAATAATGTCAAATTTATTAATCTTCTGTTTTATTTATTTATTATTATTAAATTAATTTTCATTTTTTTAATATTACAGGGATGAAATTCAAAAAAATATTTTTCAGGGACTAAAACTGAAAACTGTTATATTTACAGGGACCAAAAACTGTTTCCTTTTGTCAATTAACGTTTTTGTAACGTCCATTTAACGTTAAGGACTAAAAATAATTTTTTTGACATTACAGGGATGTAAACAAAAAAAAGATTACGAGGACCAAAATCAAAAAAAGTTATATTTGCAGGGAGGAATAACATATTTAAACCAATTTTTATTGTGTGTGAAATTTTGGTTGGTATTAAATCTTAGATATACATATTTTTTAAACCGTACAAATTTCATACAGTTAAACATAGAGTATAAAAATTTCATACACAATCATAATTTTATACAAAAACACATTTAGAACATAGAGTATACAAATCCATATATGTATAGAAACTATAGTAAACAAACTAGACAGCTATCTACAAAATCTTACAATAGAACCTAATAATATCGCTCCATATATGTCTTGATAGTGATAAGAACATTAACAAAAATCAGCATACACCATATATCAAGGTTCAAGAAACTCCTACTCCTTAAACTATGTTGGGTTAGTGCTTTCTAACTTCACATCTCTTCTCTTCTTGCATCATACCTATGTAAAACCTGTAACAAGTTTGAAAACCACATAATCAAACAAACACTCACAAAATAGAGGAAATGTCAAGATATAGAACTTGACTAAAATAGAGAAAAACATCATTTTTTTAGATCAACTAAGTTATTAAAGTAGCATGACACCGTTGTATATTATATGTTATCAACTATAAAATAATATAATACATCAAAAGATTGATAAATTATCAGAAATACGTAAATATAGTCAAATATCAAAGAATTTAAATGAATAAATAATGTATGTTTATCTAAAGTAATGATTAAATTGCTAATAAGTAGTGTGTATATATATATATCACCACAAAGCATAGGAAAAACTCTCAATTGACCACCATGACAATAACATCATCCTCGTCATCCTATTTCAAAAAAAAAAAACCCACAAATAAATAACGTTGTCAATAGGGAATCGTAAACATAGAGTTATCTAAAACTCAAAAGTTGAAAGAAAGAAAGAAACCGATTTGATTTCTACTTCAAATTTGCTACTTGTATTCATATCTCACACCTATCAAATGAGAGTACTACCTATCAAATGGATTATAACTCCAAAAACACTCTAACATAATTTTTCTTTCCAGCAACACTATAAAACATCCTAATATAACTTTTCTTTTACCCTTTATTTCACAAATATAATCAAGTGAAATAATGAAATTGTAAAATAAATTTAAAATGGAAAAATAAAGAAACTGACCTAAACTTGGCGGCGACAACAACAATCAGGGTAACAACGATGACGACAATAACGAACAACACATACAACAACGAATGGTTGAGACAACAAAACACCCACGAACAATGCATATAAACGTCGACGAAGGCGAAGAACTCAGAGTACGTCGACGAGGAAATGGAGGAATGGAGAGTAAGGAAGATGAAGCAAAAGGAATAGGGATGAAGTAGAATAAATAGAGAAAGCGCAACAAAGTTAGTGAAGCAGAAGCAAAAAGACAACAGTGAGGTCA
This sequence comes from Cicer yamashitae, assembly GCA_037974755.1. Classification (NCBI taxonomy): domain Eukaryota; kingdom Viridiplantae; phylum Streptophyta; class Magnoliopsida; order Fabales; family Fabaceae; genus Cicer; species Cicer yamashitae. The sequence continues at coordinate 4,098,112 of JBBPBQ010000001.1, read as the reverse complement.
AAAGTCGATGAAACAAGAGCTTTTTAGGATTCTCAGATGATCACGACAGGGAAAGAACATGTGATATATGCGATATTTTTTTTTATTATTATCAATCTTGAGTCGGTTAGTGTTATAACCACATTAAACAAGTCTCACAAATTTATAAAATTGTCACCGCCTTATCCTTAAGAATTATATATATATATATAAGTAGTGGCAGAGTTAGCATAATATTCACGAGTGGTTAAATATATGTCAAATATATTTCAGTCAACTTCAGGTTAGTGTAGATTGATCAATCTAGGATCAACCCCGCCAATTTCTATTTAGTTTGTTGTTATTAGTTATTTGAAAGTTTGTTAGATTTTCCCTTTTATATGTTATTGGTTTTGTGTTATATAAACCTATTAATGTATGATATTATTCAATTTAATAAAATAAGATGATATTATTGAGTATTTCTTTCGTCCAAATTACCCAAGGTAACAAATATAAAGAAAAATAAAGTAGTGCTATAGCTTAATTTCTCAGAGAAACTATTGTTTATATCAAATATATGGCGCAATTGAGCTCACACAACACAAAGAGATGAACAATAGGTCAATGAAATTCTTGATATGCGCATTATGCAAGTGTCAAAGTTGTATAAATCCCAGTTGCATAAATTCATAACTAGAATGTTGCTCATGATGTATAACTCTTAGAAAGCATTTGGAGCAATGATTGGCGGGGTTGATCCTAGTCCTATTCAATGTTTCATTGAAGGTGTTTTAAAAATCCAAAAAGAAAATTAAAAAAACTAAAGCGCACAAATGTTTATAATACTGGTTCTAGTAACACTTTTTAGTGTAACTTTATCATTTATGTTGCTTTTTTTTTTCCTTTCATTTTTTCTTCTTTTATTATTGTCTTTGATTTATGACTCAAATATTTTTGTTATTTTCCTTTATTTTATTCTACTTTTAGTTTATAGAAAAAGTTCGTTCAAAGACTTAAAAATATTTGATCGTAGGTGTGCTTTAAACAAGTGTATTGTCCCGGTGTTTCTTGGATCACATAAATGTACAATTTGTGTTATTCATAATATTTATTAAAATAAATTCGAAAATCACAAAATAGTTTAAGCAAATTAATTATTATGCTTTGATGGTATAATTTTTTTTTACGTATCTATTCAAGTTTGCAAGATATCTTCACAAATATCCGTATGGTATAACTTGATTCGATATATGTATAAAAAATTACACTCACAAAAATTTGTGTAAAAATCAATGAACGAAAATTAAATCCATATTATTAATTCAAATATTGATGATAAATTAAATAAAACAAATAAAATAATTGTATAACTATTACAATTATATCAAAATAATATTAAGAAAAATCAAAATAATAAATAAAATTAAAAGAATAAAGTGATAACACAATATATAAATGACCTATGTTTCCTTTCGTCGAAAAATGAAATAAAATACATATATCTATATATGTCTTTAATTTTTTAATTTGAAATTATTTTTGTACATTAAAACAAAGCAATCTATTGAATTTGAAATAAATTATATTATATCAACATAAAATTAAAGTATAATATTTAATTGAAAAGGAAATAATCATATAATTTCAAGTTTAATAAAGTATAATATTA
>JBBPBQ010000001.1:4072318-4082526 GCA_037974755.1 Cicer yamashitae | reverse complement strand
AATAGTGTAGTGTTATTTCTTACAAATAGCCAAGAATATTTGTCCCAACCAATATATAACATTAATTATTAATAGAAAAATAAGCAATGATTATCAACAAAATGAAATAAAGAAAACAAACAGTAATAATAATATAAAATAAAATAATTTAGTTACATATATTTTTAGCCATTTCAAAAAATTAATAAGAAAATAAATTAAATACATTTTTATCTCTCTATTTTTCTGAATTCACTGTCTCTCTATTTTTATTTTTATTTTTATTTTGATAAAACACTCTCCTATTTTTAAATCCACGGTCTTGATCTCAAATTTATAAATGCACCACATTTTCTCCAAATGTAAAATTTGAGTTTAAAATTAGATCATGCGACAAGTAATTAATAAGATGCTTATGCAATAAATGAATTGTTTTAGCACTACCTAATTGGATTAAAACTCATCCATGTATAATCTATATCATCAAATTATGTTTTATAAAACTGGCCAAAACTTTAAATCATGGATTATAGCAAGATCATGTGTGAATTTTGAAAGAAATTACACTTACATATATATTTTGAATTCAGGATATCAGAATCTAAATTCCTGTTGCAAGTCCGTAAATCAAGCCTGCATTAATGACATATACTACTTAAAAATTTGCATAAAATTTGGATGAAAATCCATAAACAATCTATCGATCGAGGAACATAAATCAATAAATGAAAATAAAATTACAACTCTAGCATTTATTTTTGATGTAAAATTTTGTACCATTATACGATTAAAATTAAATATGATAACGGGGCAGGGTTTTACTTCTTTTATCCTTGCATTTGATTAGTCAGGGAAAAACTCGCACCTATACTCGATTTTTATCGGGTGTGAAATTTAAGTGTAAATCTCCACCCGTGACGGGGTTCGAGTTTCTCGGTCTCACATCTGTATTCATTTATATATATAAAATAATAAATTTTAAAAGTCATATTTATTATCTTTAATATAATAAAATAATTATTATACAATAATAAAATAAAATTAAAATCATATTTTTTATAGAGAGGAAATTATAATTTTTAATATTTAAAAAATATTAAATGTGTACATGTATATAAACATTAAAAATGACAACAATATTATTAGTGGGACGGTTGTGGAATGAATATCAACACCCCCAAACCTGTCTATGTCCCAAGTTTTAATTTCGAAGAAAACCTACATCCGCATCAAATCAAAGCAGATTTTCCTTACCCAAATGAGAACGGATTCAAGTAAATATCCGCGGATGCAAATTTTATTTTCATCCCTAATCAAAATATTATCAAGAGTTGTACGCATATAATAGTACCGTATATGTACCTATCAAAAAATAGATGGGTAAGAATATCTCATATTCTCTATTTTATTAATATTCTTTTGTGTCTGTCAAAAATAAAATAATATTCTTAAATTAAGAAATAATTATGCATTTTATAATATTTAAAAACAAAAAAAATTTAAACAAAAATATTATAATTTTACTTAAATTACTATTACCGACTTCAAAACATCATCACCTTAAAATTTGTCTTGACCCTTAATATGTGTTGGACTAGCCCTGAATCTAACGATAGATTCCGAAGAAAAACTCTATGCTTAAATTTTTTAATATTGACTCACAAAGTGTAAATAAATAAATAATTTTTTTTTTAAAAAAACATGCCTCCCTTACTAGAATATTGAGAAAAATGAGATCATCCAATAGAATTTTGTGACACTTTCCAATCAAAGTGAAAACAATCAAGCTAGGGCAAAGCACCAAAAAACAAAGAGAAGATGAAAAACATAAAGAAATAAATGATAAAAATGATTGAAAAGCATGGGTAAAGAATTGTACCACAAAGTTAGTGAAGGATATACCAGCACAACAATAAGAGATGAGAGGGAGAGATGGTTAAGGTGAGAAAGAGTGACACAAATAAGAGAGTGAAAGAGGGTAGTGAGAATGGGAGATAGAAATTGATAGTGATTGTTGTGAGTGAAGCAAATGAGGAACACCAACACTATTTTTATATACACAATAACATATGCAACTATGGTAAGTAATCATCACATTTTCCTTCACATGTAAAATGAGCACCATAATTAATTTGGATGGTGAAAGTACAAGTTTTATTACATAATTCTTTTTTTTTTTTTTATAGAAAAAATAAGTTGAATGAAGATACGACGATTCGATTTAAAGTAGAGAAGACATTAATATTTACTAAACAATTATAAAATGATTTACATTTGTTTCTCTCTAATAATTGTCTTTTTACTACTAAACTAAATAATTGAAGTTTACATAATACTTCAATTAAATAATAATATTTATACTTTATTATATTTTTATAACAAATAAATTCTTCTTTATCTCCTTTATTTTTTTTTTATAATATTATTAGTTATTACCTCTACACCACTCTTTTATGATAAAATGGAAAGAACAAATATTTCCATTCGTATTTCACGTGCCAGGGTGGCAGAGAAAAAAAATAATCAAGTGAACAAAATATTTTTTATTTCAATTAATACAAATAAAAAGTTTAAAAGATAGTTTTTTTAGATTTTTCTAGGCCTTTCTACTAAACTCAATCATAGTTAAAAGATACATTTTTAATAAGCGTGTGTGTAAGTTAAAAATAAACAGAAAAATTAAAATTTACTACATATATATGGATTAACTATGAATAATTTCAGTACTAGTTTCTGTTAGTAAAGAAAATTATTTCAACTATGAACGAGAAATCTCACGCTTGTTAAATTATATATAAATTATCTTTAAGCCTTTAATTTAATTGATAAATATCAATAGTATTAAGTTGAACGTTTTGATTGGAATTTAAATTCGAATTTTACTATTATGTAAGTTAATTATAATAAAATTTATTATCTCTTTTATGACAAAGAATGAAAAAGAAAAAAATTATATATAAATTTTGAATCATTGTTAATCAGTCTTTAACTAAAAAGGGTATACTGTTCATTTTTTCATATGTTTATTAATCAAATGAAAAGAATGCTTTTTACTTATGAAAAAAATAAAAAATATAAACCAAATAATGCTTTTTGGAAATAAAAAGGAGAGAAGGCTTTTTGCCAGATTGAAGGTATAGTTATTTTTTTATTCAAAAAAAGTATAGTTATTTTAGGGATAAAATTAAATAAATATTAAAATTAGAGATAAAATAAGGTAAACTCTTTGATATCCATGAAAAATGTTTGGGTCCGGATTAGGGATGACAACATAATCCGCATACTTGGATACTCACCCGAACCCGCTTGATTTGGGTGGGGAAAATTTGCTTTAATTGGGTATGAGTACAGATGCGGATTTTCCTCAAAATTAAAATTTAGGGATGGAGACGGATTTGGAGATGGTGATATCCACCCTGCACCCGCACCTAAACCCGCCACGCAATTAATATTATTGTAATTTTTAAATTTTATATATATATATATATATATATATATATATATTAAATATACTTAATATTTTTTAAATATTAAAAATTATAATTTTATCTTTATAGAAAATATTTTTTAATTTTATTATAAATAAAAAATTAATTAAAAATAAAAAATAAAAATTATGTGATTTCAAACTAACTATTGATTGTTGGTTACTATACCCAACTAGACTTTAGGTAATGGAGTGCTCAATTATATATATAAATATAAAGCTTACAATTTCATTCTTTTTTCCTTTTTTATTCATTTTTAGGTTCCATTTAAAAACTTAATAATTGCACATTCCATATATATCATCTATATAATTTCTATTTTTTTCTCAACTAAATAACCATTTGGGAACATTTTCCATTCATTATATTATTTTTAATACCTAGCCTATATTTTATACCATTTTTATATATAACATATTTATTAAAATAAATGATAAATTAAGGAACCTACTTCTTAAAAATGGCATAAAAGGAAACTAGTACAAATTTGGATTTCGATATAAATTAAAAATATCCAAATATAACTAAAATAAATAATTTAAATTTTGAAATTAATGTAGCTCAATAGAAAAACATAATGAATTAAAATGTGTTGTTAATCCTTATAAAATTTCAATTTTTTAATTTCTATGCCAAAAAAAAATAGGACTAGGGATTTTTTTTCATTTCTCTAGAGAAATAATCGAGGTGTTTACTAAAAAATTTGTGTAGATTCCTTTCTATAATTTTGGTATATAAATATTTAATTAATGTCACCAATTTTAAAAATGTGTGCAATATTTAAATATTTTATATGTACACAATTACACTAAAACTAAAGTAATAAATGTTTGTCCTAGCCTATTTGTGAGCTAAGTAACAATTAAGGAGAAGGCCTCATATTTAAATTAGAAAAATTAACATAACAACTAATTTATTAATATTTGCCTATAAAAAAAAGGAATTGACACCTTTATTTCTATTGAGAAATGAAAATGATCCTTACCCCTATATTAGAAGGCATGAAGCAACATTACTACTTGCACCACTCCATCTAATTAATAAGTTAATTAGATGATATAAGGTTGGTTTGGTGTGAGCGAGTTAGCAAGTGGAGTGATAAGGAGATTACAGGTTTAATCTCTATTATAAACAAAATACTAACAATATTAACATTATTAATTTTCAATAAGTTAATTAGAGTAGGAGTCCCTCTCTATTTCTATAAAAATTGAATAATGCTTTATTATTATATTATAGGCATAATTATTCCTGTGGTCACTTAACTTAATTTCAGATAACACTTCAGTCATTTTTTTTTTCTTCTCGATTTGGTCCTTTATTTAATTTTAAGTAAACAATTTAATCTTTTATGTGTTAAAATGTTGACAATGTTATTCTTTTTTTTACTAAAATTCATCAAAATTTTCAAACAAAACTCATAAAATTAATTATCATCTTCAAAATAATGCAAATTTCATCAAATTTATAACTCAAATCTTCAAATAAAATCATATTTTCATTCTTTATATTTTTTAATTTTTGTAATAAAATTAAATAAAAGACCAAATTGGGAAAAAAAGATAAAAGACTGAAATGTTATCTGAAATTAAGTTAAGGGACCGCGTCAGCAATTGAGCCTATATTATAAGTACATTTTGCCATATAATAAAAAAAATATGTAATATATTTATGTGATTATTTTAGTTATAAATGTTACTAAAATATTTTTTTAATGTTTGAAGATAAACAATGGTAATATTAATTATAGTCAACTTTATAAATAATAAAAAATAAGTAGTATTAACTTTTATAAATATGGCGATGAGGAAATTATTATTAATTATTTTATATAGGAGTATGTTAGTAGTCAATATATATCAAGGAAGGAGAAACTATTAGCAACAAATAGGGGTGTACGTGGGTTGGGTTGGACTGGTTTTGACAAAACCCGATGTCCGACCCGATCGATTATCTTTGGGTTGGGTTAAGTTCTAAACCCGTATTTTTTTCATTTAACCCGAACCAAACCGACCCAATCAAGAACGGGTTGGGTTAGGTTGGGTTGGCGGGTTATACATAAATAATAACCTTTTTTTATTTTACGTGAAAATATTTTGAATTAAAATATATTTAATACTTAAATGTCTCAAAAACTATAAAATTTCAATCACATCATTCAATTCTTTAAAAAAATCATCAACTTCACACAAAAAAAATAAGTTCAACAATCTTTAAATACATAAATAAATTCAACAACAGTATATCTATAAAATATAAAAATTTATCAATTCTAAGCAATGTCAACTTCAAGTACAAGCACTTAACAAGTTCCTCAAAGTCTAGAAGGGAATAATTGGGAATCTGCAAAAACAAATATTAATAATAAAAGTGAGGAGAAAACAACTAGCATTGCTACTTGATCCACTACATTACTTTCATCATTACACATAATCCACCAACCATTTTAGTTTACTAAGCTACCCTAATTTTTTAATAGTAGTGCTTCATTTATTGATAGTTAGAGTATTTACTATTTTCAAATAAAATACTAAAAGAAAGTGTTTAATAGATTTAAATATAAAAAAATTTAAACTAAATTCATCATAAGTTTTTGTATAAGCATCATTTTTGTTCATAAATAGTATTTAACTCAAATGAATAGTATTTAACTAAAAAAGTTTGTATTTAACAAATGTAAAATATTTAAACTAAATTCATTATAAACATAAGTTTTCCGTTCATACCTTTATTATGTAAAACTATAACAAAATATAACATTTAAATAAATAGTATTTAACTCAAAAATTAAATTGCTCTTTTGAAAGAGACAATTCAAAAATTAGATACGAATTTTATGAGTAAGCATATACGAGATTACAAGGCCAAAACAAATTAAACCCTAAATTGCGAGAAAAATTAAGTATTTAGGCTAGACGCATAAACACCTTGGATCAACATTCATATAAAAATCAGTTATTAATAATATCTGAAACCCTATTGGACTGCTGGACTGCCAAACAAAATTTTAAAAAAAATATAACTAGTTACCTGGTCGGGTCGACGGGTCAAATTGTTAAACCCATTACCCGAACCAAATATAAGCGGATTCCAATGGGTTGGGTTGGACCCGAAAGTGACCGAGTACGGGTAAAAATCGGGTTGAGTTGGGTTGGGTTATCGGGTTGGCAGGTCGACCTGCACCCATGTACACCCCTAGCAACAAATATTGAACTTTGGATCTTCCGCAATCCGCATACAATTCATTTTGTGTCTCTAACTAAACCAGAAAACAACTCCTTCGAGGACGGAGAAATTATTATTAAAGTTTAAATATATGTTTTGTTTTTTTATTTTATCAAAAATGAACTTTTACTTATTTATTTCTAAAATCAGTTATTTTGGTCCTATGTTAATAAATTTTTGCAATTTTTTGGTTCTCACTATTTTTTAATTATGAGGTATTCTCATTAATGACGTGATACTCAGGCGCTTTGTGACTTGGAAAAAATAATTTACATGTCAATATTGTTGAACTAATTTTATTATTTATTTTATGTATATAATAAAATATTAAAAATAAAATAAATAAATTTTAAATATTTTAATTTACAAATAAAATAAAGTAAATTTATTTTTAATATTTTAATATATTAATAAAATAAATATTAAATAATATTAAAAATGCAATAAATTTCAATATTAATAATAATATTAAAATATGTATAATAAAATTTAAAATTTTTATATAAATTTTTTAAATCATCAAAAGAAACTAAAATTAAATATTTAAAAATATAAATAAGTTTATTTATAAAACAATTTTATTTTAAATATATAAATAAAATAAATTGATTTTTAATATTTAATATACAAATAAAATTGATAACAACAATAATGACATGGAAAACCTATTATTCAACTCAAAATGTCAACTAAGTGTCACATCATTAAAATTAACGTGGACAAAAATAATTCAATAAATTAGTTAATAAGGACCAAAAAACCAACTTTAATAATGAGGAAACTAAATGTTCATTTTGGATAAAATATGGGGATCAATAGTACAATTAAGTTTATTATTAATAAAGTTGTATGAATGACAATTTTACAACTGTCTCTCTGAGAAAATTTGAATTATATCTCTTAAGATTACAATGTCAAAAAATTATTCTTGACTCGGCACCTAGACTAGTAGTGGCCAAAACACTCTAGTAGTAGTAGAACAAATATTTAATGAGATACCGCCACCTTGGTTAAGGCCAAAAGGTACAACTCTCATGCAACTTTAATTACAATGTGTCACACATGTTTACCGGATCTTATTTTTGTTGATGTAGTTTTTATTTATCACATATGAACATGTAATACTTGAAACCTTAAACTCAAGTGAATGTGTCTTAATCTCAATTATTTTTTTGAGTTATGTTGGGAGATGTTATTTTTTGAATTTTTCTTAAGTATGATTAAGAATCTCTTAAATCTTTCATAAAAGTTGGGGGATTATACTGATGAGGATTTTACAATGATGAGCTATGAGCTTTACAATGAGATAATGTTTTTTGGGTTGTATTAAGAAATTAAAATAAAGAAAACAGCTTAAATATAGTCAACATATATAGATAAAAAGAGAGAAAAAAAAAAAAAAAACCAAATTTTGAAGTTGAAAACTGGAAACCAATTTTTCGGATAAATTTATATTTTGGTCCCTAAAATTTATAGTTTTTTATGCTTTTAATTCCTATAATTATGATAGTTTTTTTTCTTCCTCAATGTCGCGTAGCTATAGCTAATTGGATTCTAACATTACATTGATGACGTGATAATTTAGTGCAATTAATGTAGTTTTATTAGAAAATATAAGAAAGACCCAATTTAGTCCCTAAGAATAACTTTTTTTTTAATATTCTTCTCTGCTTTTTACATTTTTTTCTCCATCTTTTTTCCATCAACTAAATAAAATGTAAAGAAAGTAAAGACTAAAGTGTCTTAATTTAATTTTTTCAAAAACTAAAAATTACCTATATTTTTAGAAACTAAATTGGATATCCAGTTGTTTTTTTCAAGAAAATAAAATTGATCTTTACTCGTTAATTTAAATTTAAACTAGATACTAACCCTCGCGTTGCGCGGTAGAGTTTAATATATTACTAAATATAAAATAACAATAATATATAATTTAAAAGTAATATTAATTTTGTTTTACAGTAGAATATACCAAGTGTTTATGTACTTAAAGGTAAATATATTTTTGAATAATTATATATAAGTTAAGTTTGCTTTAGTAAAAGAAAAAGTAAAACATTGTTGACTAATACAATTCATGCAAAATATATTTAAATGGGGAATTAGTTTATTCAAGCTTTTTGATTTCATTGAAGTGGTTCTTCTAATAATATATTTGTTAAATAGTTATGTATTTCTTTATTGTTAAAGTTATCCATTTAGTTATAATATTTCTTCATTTTATATAATTTATATTAGTTTTGAAACATTAGATTTATAAATTTATGTACTTTTTCACGTTTTCAATTTTATATGTTCATCGTAATTCTGTCAATCTCACTATCGATCTAAGCATGCACTAAATAATATTATGTGCTTTGTGATATATTATAACATTCATTTGTGAGTGAAAGTTTGTTAAATTCAAAATATTGAAACAATTCATTCGTGTGTGCCTTGAAATTTTCAAATAATTATTTGACACGGTCAGAAAACTCTAAGAGTGGTTGAAAAGAATTATAGGCAAAAAAAAGTTTGTGAATGTTTAAGACATAGAAAGTTTCGAGTGAATAATGAAATAGTTATAAGTTATTTATTTCCAAATATTTACTATTATTCATTTTTTTTTCAATTATGATTTGTGTTTTTTTAATTATAAAAAGAAAAAATGTTATGGGAGACACATTAAAAATAGGGAAAAAATTTATTTCCTATGCAATAATATTGATATATGAACTTGAACATCTACTATAATAATTAAAATAGAACCCCAAAATTCTTCATCGTGATGTTTTGAAGCTATTGGATGGTTTGTATTTTTTGTATGAGTTATTGAAATGAAAGTTTTGATGAGTAATTAGAGTTTTTTAAGTGTATTGATGAGTCATTGAGTGATACATTAAAACTGAAATTATATAATGTATTTGGACAAGTGAAAAAGGTTTGCATTATATATTGAAGAAACAAAATATAATGGAATAGAAGATGAATTTGGAATGTGCCACATCAGACTTTTGGTGAGTTGACAAATATTAGAGGATGTGACATAGATGAAGAATTTTGGGGTTCTGTTTTAATTATTATAATAGATAATAGATAAGTACAATGGTTATGTAACATGTAGCGTCTTACACCAAAAACAATATATTATAATGGAATTCTATAAAACAATAAACATGATGCTAATGATATGAGTATTTTAAATAATGTTGAGTAAAAATAATACTAACAATATACTATTTAACAAATTTTTAAAATAATAGTGAAAACATCATTATTCCCGTCAAAATAAGGATTTCATAGAAGTTTTTTCGAAAATAAAAAAAATTACGGCTTACAAATATTTATAATACTCATTTGAAGACTAGAATTCATAACACTATTTGACATTTTTTTTCTCTCTTTACTTTATTAAGTATATGTCTCTCATATTTTTGACTAAATTGCACCCGTGGTCCTTTAACTTAATTTCAATTAACTTTTAGTTTTTTATCTTTTTTTTTTTTCGATTTGGTTTTTTATTCTTCATTTGATGTT
>JBBPBQ010000001.1:4012341-4071997 GCA_037974755.1 Cicer yamashitae | reverse complement strand
GATAAAAATATGAGTTTATTTAAAAATTTAAGTTATGAATTTGATGAAATTTGCATTATATTGAGGATGATAATTAATTTTATTGGTTTTGTTTAAAATTTTTGATGAATTTTTGCAAAAAAAAAAATGATAACATTGTTGACATTTTAAAACATAAAAGATCAAATTGTAACTTAAAATTAAAATAAAGGATCAAATCGAAAAAAAAAAGATAAAAGACTAAAACGTTAACTGAAATTAAATTACGAAACTACGGATGCAATTTAACCTATTTTTGTTTTTGCTTTTTCTTTATTCTAAGTACAAAAATACCTTTGCGTTCACATGAATCTCGTGTTGCTAATTATCATATTAAATAGACGTTATAACATCAAAATATTTTAATTTATTTTAATAAAATAGTATCAAAGTTTTAGTTAAACTATTTAAGTATAATATTTTTTTACACTTTCAAGTATAAATATACACTCTTATTTATCTGTACAAAAAATATATAGATATACAAATATTAATGTATAAAAAAATTAGTTTTATTTATTATAAAATATTCTCTAAATTTATAAATATTTGTTTGATGAAAAATATTTGTCTCGTGTATAATTTATATTATAAATTAAAATAAGTGAATTGTAATTTCTTTTTTCAAATTTTTATCTAAAAGATATTCAAGATAGACGATGTTAGATAATGTAATTATATATTAGTAGTAAGGGTATTTTGGACATTTATATTCTCTTGTATATATACCTCATTATAACCTCATTAACCTAATTGGTTCATTCTATCTTATGAAACCCTAGAGGTTTTCTCTCTTCTTCTTCCTCCTTTCCATGTATGTCATTGTTAAAGACGATACTAGTGAAATGTATATTTCTATTTTAACTAATTGATTTGTAAAAGACCACATTTTAACTAAATAATAGTAAAAAGCTTTTGTCTTGTGTATAATTTATGTAGGAAATTATAATTAATGTGTTATAATGTTCTTCAAAATTTTATCTAGAAAATATTCAAAAGACATAATAGTAATTAAAATATATTTTTGTTTTAACTAATTGATCGGTAAAAGATTGTATTTTAAGTAATTGTGTGATAATAAATATTTGTTCAGAGTATAGTTATACACTAAACTATAATTGTTGTGATGTAACTTTCTTCAAATTTGTATCCATAAAATAATTAAGAGAAACACTACTAATAAAAATTATTATTTTTTAATTAATTGATTTATGAAAAATAATTTTTAATTAATGTATGATTTATACAATAAACTATAATTAGTTTAAGAGACACACTATTAACAAAATACATATTCATCACTTAATTAGTTAATTTATGTAAAACAATTTTAAATTAATAATCAATAACAAATATTTGTCTCATACATGATTTATACGAAAAATATTCTTCATAAATTTTGTATTAATTGTTTGAATTTCGTAAAAAAATATTAAAAAAAAAAGAAAACCAAAACAAACTACACATTTTTAATTTGAATCTCGTTTTTTTTCTCTAAAATATGAAACCAAACTATCTGTAACACATTTTTTAAAGGATCCGTGACAATTATTTATATGGAAAAGTATAAATTGGGAATTTTATTTATATTTTATAAAATAATTTGTAAATTTTTAAAATGTCGACCACGTATAATCAAACCAAACTAAAACTAATATGTTTTTCATCAAGTTTGGTTTTGATTAGGATTTATAAGAAAATACTGTAAATATTGAATCAATTAGGTATATACACGAATTGAGTTAGGTCATTTTTTGCATTGGTTCATCTCTCAATCCATGAATTTAACATTAAATTTGAACCAAATCGATCGGATTATGAGCGGGTCGAGTTGGGTTGGATTTGCAGGTCATAAATATTTTTTATTTTATTTTTAAAAATATAATTAAACTTAAATACTTGAAATATCTCAAAAATAATAAAACTATATCACAACATATCATTCAATACTTATAATACATTCATAAACATAATAAAACACTTAAATCAACTAAATTAGCAACAAATTCTCAAATATAATCCAACAACTAAATTTTAACTATACATAAAAAATAAAAAATAAATAAATATATATGCCACATCAATTAGTTGTATTCGCGAGTTCAAAATGTTAAATCTGCAATCCAAACTGAACATAATTGAATTTAAATGGATTGGTTTGAGTTAAATCAGAATTCAAATGAGTTGCATCAAAATACATATTAAATTGATAAATGATCGAATTCATGGATTTACTCGAACTCATGAAATCAATCTAAACAACCTACTTTTAATTGGTGTTAATTTTTATATCTATCAGAAAAATAGAACAAAATTGAACCAATCAATTGAAACCGGACAAGTTTTGATCAATTGGAGTTCAATCCAAGTTGGCACCGATCAATTTGGTGTGATAGCATTTGTTCGTTGAATTTGATTTGTTTTGTTATTATGTGCAATTTTAACGATGGATGTGATACGTAAACTCCTTTCATGGTTCGTTCTTCACGACTCAACTCTGGCAAAGATTGAAATAACAGTTCCTCCGACTGCGTTAGGTAGCACTCTACAGCCTTTATTTAAATTTTTTTTCTCAAACTCTCAAGAATTACAATTCCATTGAGTCGGTTACCAAAATCTTGTATCAAAAGGTTGATCCTCGCTATCTAATTTCAGAAGATGAATATCAGTTAGGTTTGGCGATTTGCAAGAATATTCTTCATGGTAGAGTTACCATATCTAAAGGTGATACACCTATCACATTGTCAGTTTTGCATGGAAATATTTAAAAAAATATGATAATCGGTTGGTTCATGGCATGTTGTTTCCTTCGGGAAAGGATTTTATGATTTCTCTTTTGCTTCTATCGTTGATTTGTAAAGTGTTTGAACAATTGAAACTTTGAAACCATGGCTTCTTCGTGTATTCTTTTGGACGAAAGATTTCAATTCAAATTTGGTTAGAACTCAAAGGTCCAGTGTTGGATTTTTATCTACAATTTGCCTTAGAAATATTGAAGGCTAAAGATTATTTTTACTATTGCTTATGACTTTTGCATTTCCTTATCGCCTGATGAAGCAACCAACTCAAAAACTTTGGAATATTTTGCAAGAGTCTTGGTCAATTCGGACATGATACAAGAGTTGAGAGATCGTATTCTTGTTGAATGTGAAAGATATGCATTATTTGTTACATTGAATATGAAAAGCTTCTATTGTTTTGTGTATCATGTAAGATTATAACACATTTTATAGATGAATGTCTTAATGCTAATAATCATGGAACATCTCACTCTCTTGAAGATGCGACAGTTGTAAAGAATTGGTAAGGAAACAAGTCCTTAAAAACACTGCTCCTCTAGGCAAGGTTGAAGTTAAAGGTAGAAACAAAGATATTTAAGCTAATAGTACTCACAGAATTGTTAAATTTCCTTTTTGTTGATTAGATCCCCACGTTGAACTACGAGGCGTCCCTGTTATTCATGTTTTTCACCTATCTGATTAGAAAAGAAATTGATAAGAACCGTGAAGAGATTCCAAAAACTCTTCAAGAATATGAGATCCAAACTACACAAAGTCCTAAAAATGTATTTTATGAGATATTTGGTTCCACCTTATCTGATTCACCTAACACGTAACATATACGAGAGAATTATCAATATACATATATGAGTATTGTTGATTCTTGGATTCATGCAGTGTTAGATGAGAACAGCCATCAAATTTCTTCTAATTTTGAAGTCAACTCAAAAGCTATGGTACCTAGTATTACATACCCAAATGTTATTGTTAGTGACGATAATTTACATTCTAAGACTGCTGATAACTTGGAGATATTACAAGCTTTTTTAAAGAAAGAGATACTAGCGAAACAAATCGTAGAAGGTCTACTAGTGATGAAGAGAAGACATCAACTAGTAATTTGCAGAATTGTTATATTGATAGTGAAGAACCTTTTTACGAAATGATTTCTAAGACAAGGCAAAAAAATATGCAAGAAAAAAAACTATATCATATAATTTTCGCCAAAAGGCCCGGAAACCTACATCATTTAAGAAATTATTTTGACATTTTTTCTATTTATTTTTTTTTCTGAGTTAAATTTATGTCTCTCAAATTTTATTTTGTCTTTATTTTTAATAAACTTTTAGCTTAAAAAAATTCAACTATTAAACAATTAAATTTATCAAATTAGTATATATTCAAATAAATCTCTCCCCGTCCACACTAATCATGTGCGACATTATATGCTATTATTGTAATAAGAAAATATAGTCTATCAAAAAATATATAAGATATTATTAATAATTTATTATAATATATAAAAAGTATACTATATTATTACGATTTTAATCCATGTAAGATTTTTTTATTTTGGATTTAGTTACTGAAAATTCAAAAACTATTAAAATAATTTATTGCACTACATGACATGATTTTATTATGCCATGTATTCGTCAAAGACCAAAAGTAACATATTTTGAAATTGCAAGAATTGAAATCAAACAACAAAATTTACAAGAACTAAAATGAAAAACCGTTTTAATTGTAGTCGCAAGGAACAAAATGAGATAGAGGGATAAAGAAAGAGAGGGAGAGAGAGAGAATTTTCATAACAGAAGAGAGTAAAAAGTGATATGACTAAGAAAAAGCATGTTTGAAAAAAGTGTTGAACTAGTGGTAATAATAAGGTGTAATAGATTACTTCTCAATTTTTTACACTTAAAAATAATATAAGCTATTAGTGGAGATGGCCAACACTCGGGGTCAAACTCCAAAAGGTTTGTGGGATTGTAAGAAGCTGTGAAAAGAACACGAGAAATGAAAATTTAGTTGCAATACTCAGGTTTCATTATTTTAGCCACTACTAACTAAAACAACTAATTTTTTGGAGGCTGAAAATGAAAGAAAAAGTATGTGTGGAGGAAAATCAAGATTAAATGTGGCGTGCCACATACACCTAAAGGTGAGACATTACAACAATTTTCTATTTTAAATCCTGAAATATTAAACTAGAAAAATCACTATTAATAATCATTCTATAACTTTGGAAGTAAAAAAAAAAGGGTATATTTAATCTCTACATAATATTTGCTGTCCATGTTGATCATACGTGGTGAACTTAGGAGGCCAGTCACATGATTAAGAATTGTCTTCAGTTGAGTTCAATAGTGTAACAAATTAGCCCTCAGTTTTTGGGATCTTTCTTGGGAAGATATTCAAAAGAATATATTATATAACCTTTTTTGTTTTGTTTTGTTTCTTATATAATAATCCAAAATTAGAATATGACCAAAGCGGGTTTAATTTTAAAATTTTTTATTAGGTGATATATATATATATATTAATCTTGTAAATTTTTATAGTTATAAAAAAATACGATAAAAGATATTGTAGAGTGTGTAATTAAATGCGTATTTTTACTCTTAAAAAAAGATTAAAAAAACAATGTCTTACGAAAGTTTAATCATAAAAAAATTAACAATTTTACAACCATTTCAAGTTAAATTTGAACTCTGTTTATAATATCAAATTTGTACCATTTGGCTGACATTTGATGGTCTATGGACATAAAATATTAACCATTATTTTAAAGATAAATTATATAATTGATAATTGTAAATTCTACTTTTATTAAAGTATATAAGTTATATAGGAATTTTTAAAATTATAACATTTTTTCTTATACATATTAAATTTTTTTCGAAATAATGCTCACGGTAATATATGCATTGATAACTAATAAGAGAAACAAAACACAAATTTTTTTATTAGATTGACTAATTGTTATTTGTTATGGTGAATATATGTGACGACACAATAATAATAAAAAATACAAAAATTGTATATTGACTATTTTTAATGTCTAAATAAATATTTAAAAGTATTTGAACATTTTATCAACTATATTGCTAACATTTATTAAAATATTATGTATCAATATTTACTTATTTAATTTGATTTACACCAGATTTCACGATTTCTACTTTTTAACACTTCAACGTATTATTTTATCAAAATACTAAGATTTTACGATTTTGTCCTTAGAAAAAATGTATTGGGTTGAAGCGTGCATATATTGTTTATAAATTACAATTTTTGGTATATCGAAATGAGTTTCATATAATGCAAACAATACTTAAAAAGTATTTGTTTGAGATAATTTTTTTCTAGTAATGAAACAATTTACTACATGAAAAAAGTTAAAAATATATTTTAGTATATAACCATACATAACAATTTCAATATTTCAGAAAATATATAAATTTTTCTCTAAGTCCATATCAGTAATGGTATAATAAGAAAAAATAGAAAAAAAATGTTGGCCTAATTCTAAATTATATCTCTCTATTTGATTTAAATATTAATTTTAGTTATCTAATAAGTGACATGTGATAGATTTTGTAGATATTATAGATTTCATTAAAAGATATTTTTTTTCCAGTCATGATACTATGTAACATTCAATTTAAAGATATTTATGGAGCAAAAACCGTTATCAATAATAAAGGAATACGAAAAAAAATATAATAAAAATTGTGCTAAAAACAAATTGCAATAAGAAATAGAAAGAGTGCTTGTTAGATGACACAATATTTTGGATTGTAGGAGTCTATTTTAATATATATAAAAAAAACAATTTATTTGTTTGAGATAATTTTTTTCTAGTAATGAAACAATTTACTATTTTGTACAAAAAAAAATTTACTACTTTGAAAATAGATAAAAATATATTTTAGTATATAACCATACATAACAATATCAATATTTCAGAAAATATATAAATTTTTCTCTAAGTCTATATCAGTAATGGTATAATAATAAAAAATAGAAAGAAAAAAAAATTTATTGGCCTAATTCTAAATTATATCTCTCTATGTGATTTAAATATTAATTTTAGTTATCTCATAAGTGACATGTGATAGACTTTTTAGATATTATAGATTTCATTAAAAGAATTTTTTTTCCAGTAATAATACTATGTAATATTCAATTTGAAGATATTCATGTAGGAATAACCATTATCAATAATAATGGAGGAGCAATGAGTGTCGAATAATTGATATTTATTGTATTGTAATTTGTAACTTGTGGCAGATAAATAGTTCCACAAAATATTATATCAAAAAATGTAATAAAAGGTATTTACAAAGTGAATAGAGAAACTCTCTAGGAAGATGTACACGTCAGCTTTTTAGCGTGGCAAATGTTCGCATACGTGGAGAAAATAGGATGAGGTGGCAGCGGAGTCTGTTTTAAATATATATAATAGAAAAGAATTTTTTTTTTTTTTCAGTAATGATACTATGTAATATTCAATTTGAAGATATTTATGGAGAAATAACCGTTATCAATCATAATGAAGGAGCAATGAGTGTCGAATAATTGATATTTATTGTATTGTAATTTGTAACTTGTGGCAGATAAATAGTTCACAAAATATTATATCAAAAAATGTAATAAAAGGTATTTACAAAGTGAATAGGGAAACCCTCTAGGATGAGATGACAGCGGAGTCTGTTTTAAATATATATAATAGAAAAGAATTTATTTTTTTTCAGTAATGATAGTATGTAATATTCAATTTGAAGATATTTATGGAGGAATAACCGTTATCAATAATAATGAAGGAGCAATGAGTGTCGAATAATTGATATTTATTGTATTGTAATTTGTAACTTGTGGCAGATAAATAGTTCCACAAAATATTATATCAAAAAATGTAATAAAAGGTATTTACAAAGTGAATAGGGAAACTCTTACAGTAAGCTTTTTAGCTGAGGTGGCAAATGTTCGCATACGTGGAGAAAATAGGATGAGGTGGCAGCGGAGTCTATTTTAAATATATATAATTTTAAATATATATAATAGAAAAGATTTTTTTTTTTCAGTAATGATACTATGTAATATTCAATTTGAAGATATTTATGAAGAAATAACCGTTATCAATAATAATGGAGGAGCAATGAGTGTCGAATAATTGATATTTATTGATATTGTATTGTAATTTGTAACTTATGGCACATAAATAATTCCACAAAATATTATATGAAAAAAAATGTAATAAAAGATATTTACAAAGTGAATAGGGAAACTCTCTATGAAGAAAATATTATATGAAAAAAATGTAATAAAAGTTATTTACAAGGTGAATAGGGAAACTCTATATGAAGATATACACGTCAACTTTTTAGCTGAGGTGGCAAATGTTCGCATACGTGGAGGAAATACGATGAGGTGTCAGCGGAGTCTGTTTTAAATATATATAATAAATATCTCATGATCAACTCAATCTTCAATCCATAACATTCTTTGTACAAACTTAATTGCACGTGTATGTAACTTTTAAGAAAGTTAGTGTACTATATTGTACTTTCTCATATACTAGTAATATAGTGTGTTCAAGATTTGAAGTTCTATACTAGGTTTTACAATATATTTGCTTGATGGCTATGTATACTACTTGCAAGGTAACCTACAAATTGTTAGCTTAGTTTGCTTTTTTATGATACTTGATTATAAATCATGGGCAGTTGTTTGTCATTTGTCCAAATGATAATTTTACTTATTGGTTTTGTTTCGCTGCTCAAAAGTCCATGTACACATATTTAATAGGTAATTTTTAGTGTTTGGTTGTGTTGCAATTTTTTATTTTTTATTCTAGTTGTTTTGTTCCGCATTGATGTTTGGTATCCTCTAACTTTATATTTATAACTTATTTTTGTAGTAGAGATGTTGAAGGATATAATTTTTTGAACGGTTTGAAAAAAAATAAGACATTTAAATGAAAAATTATCAATGAAAGTACTTTATCTTATCAAAATTATCAAATGCAACTTCTTATTTTACCGTATCATATTGTTTAATTTATTTATAGGGTTGAATTTGTAGATATTCAATAACTATTTATAGATATTCAATAACTATTTGGTGAATATATCAATCGACTTTGAACTTCATTCTTTTGAAAAATGGTCGAGAATAGCAAAAGAAAAAAATGAAAACATTGGAACAACAACAAAATGAAGAGAAAAAAAATATGACAAAACAAAAACAATTAAGTGTTTTTACATATTGTTTAATATAACTATATAGTATATTTTGTTATCTAAAATATAAATTTGTGGGTACATTGGATGCAATTGCTGCTATATATATGTAATATATTTTGTTATATGAAATATAATTTTTTGTGCACATTTCATGCAATTGCAGTTAAAATCTAAATTTTTCAAGGTAAAAATAGCATAAACAAACTTTTTTTTTTAAAACACATTTATCATTTATACAACTTAGCACACCCATTTTTCATAAAACAAGTGTAAAATATTTTATTCGTACGCATATCTCGATTTAATCTATACATGTATAATAATACCTATTTTACATAAAAAGTGGTGTTATACAATAACTTATAACACTTGTTTATCTAAAAAAAGTGTTAAACAAGACTTACCACACCGGAATTTTATAAAACATTGCACTTATAACACCTGTTTAATTTAAAAACTGGTATTATAAATTGACTTAATTTCATGGTAAACAAAGTATATTTGATTTATAAGTATACTTGAAAATAAATTTATTTTTGGAATTCTCACAAAAAAAACTTTATTTTTAGTGTATCATTACCGCAACAACCTTTAAATGCTTCAATCTCATGGCTACGACCTAAAAATAAACGTGTAAAGACTTAGAATCCAAACCGTCAATTTTGCATATAATATTTTTAAATTACAAATTCTATATAAAAGTGTGTTCAAGTTTGATTCAGTAGTATTATTTAATTTGAAATAAGTTTTGAATTATTTTATTAAACAATGCTACAAGAAACTTAGATACAGTGACAGCACAAAGTCGTATAAATAAACATGATAATACAATTACATCTTTTTGTTGCTATTAAAATACTTTGTTTCATTAATTGTTAAAATTCTACACTTGTCTATCTTTATAATGATTTACGCGTATTGATATATATAAAAAGACTTGAATGTACAACAAAAAACAGCGATGAACTTATCATATTTAAAAAAATTATTGTAAGAGTTTTATGTCATTTCATACTTTAAAATGATAAAATCATACATTAAAAATATGTTTTATCAAATAAATAATACAATCTCAAATATAGCAACCCCAACCTTGTAAAGTCTATTTCAACAATGGTTTACTTTTATATTTATAATAAGTTATATTTATTGTACATAAAATGTGTCATCGTTAGCCTATTAATCTTTCAGACTACTTAGAGATCAATTGAATGATAGAATTTTAACTATAACTTCCACATTTTGAGGTTATGTTAAACTACTGATATAAACGGTGGAAGTTGCTCTAGGAGTTTTCCACATTTTGAGGCTTCACATACATCATCATGAGTTTATATTGTTTCCTACAATTTTTGGCAACCTTGGGTGTGATTGGATTGGTAGAATGATATGACATCAATTTAACAAAAAAAAGTTGCCTATTCTATTGTACATAAAATGTGTCATCGTTAGCCTATTAATCTTTCAGGCTACTTAGAGACCAATTGAATGATAGAATTTTAACTATAACTTCCACATTTTGAGGTTATGTTAAACTACTGATATAAACGGTAGAAGTTGCTCTAAGAGTTTTCCACATTTTGAGGCTTCACATTCATCATCATGAGTTTCTATTGTTTCCTACAATTTTTGGCAACCTTGGGTGTGATTGGATTGGTAGGTATATGATGGAATAGAGTGGAACCACGTAGAATGATATAACATCAATTTAAAAAAAAAAGTTGCCTATTCTATTTCATTCACAGCAATGATCATAAAAATATCAGATCGTGCATAATCTTTAGACAAATATAATGACGACGAAGGATGAGATGATAAAAAACTAGGAAGGCAGGAAAAAGAATGAGAGTGCTAAGAGAAAAGATATTTGAGCGATTTTATACACGATAAAGAAAAGTCCAACTTCATGTATAATTATAGTTACAAAGACTTACATCCATCTGAGAGGTGCAAGTCAAAATTTACATGTTGGGATCATATAGGCCAGCGCAGGCTTGCTTGTGTCAAGATACTACATACAGTCACATTTTTACAAGCGCTATACCCTATTTGGAATTTTAAATTATAAGCTTCCTGGAACTAAAAGATAAATCTTAACTTAAGCTTCCGACCCTCTTGTGATGTACTGCACTCTCCAAAACAAAGAATCAATATTATCTGTTGCGTTAATTAACATTAAAATATTTGTCAAGTATCTGTGGACTCAGTTCCCTTTTTCACAAAGATTAACTATAAGCTCTGACTTAGCCTTCTCGAGGGCACCAGCCAAATTTTCAGGCTTTCTCCCACCAGCCTGAGCGAAATTGGGCCTTCCACCACCTCCGCCGCCACATAATTTTGCTATCTGTCCAATAAATTTACCTGCCTGAATCCCCTGATCAACCACCCCTGGAGTAAAAGCAGCTACTAGACTAACCTTCCCTTCCCCTGGACATAGTGTTTCCATTAAATATTCTGCAGCACTTTTAAGTGACTCCCCATCAACATCATCCAAGCACTCAACTAGTATCCTGGAAAATTTTCAACAATCAATAAATAATTTATCATCATCTAATCATTAATTTTTGAACCATAATTTGTCTTTTCTATTTCAAGTCCTACCATACAATAGACTCACAAAGAAGGAAAGCTTCTGTCCAACAGTTAGAGTTATAGTTGAGAGATTAAGGTCAAAGGTAGATTTTTGGAATCATCTTCCAGTAGATGCCAGGAAAGGTTACCAACAACAGACACATGCATGTGCAAGCCTTACTGGATGGAGCTTTATAACACCAGGATTAAGTTGCCCTTTTTAAATACTCCCAATGGGTCTGATTCTATCCTGAACCCCACAGTGGCTGGAGTTTTAGCGCCAAGTTACCCTTTTATGGAAGTATATACATATGAAAGACATCATCCCCCCATGTTTTAGTTATGTCTGCAGCATGGCAGCATTCACAGAAAATATATTCAAGGGAATGTCAATGATGTGACGCATCACCTCTGCTTCTTAGTTGTCGGACCTACCCTCACATGTCATTTTACTTATATGTCATGGGATATCACTCCAGTCTGTATTAATAAGGTTACATGGACAATCATCAGAGTTGTATGCACTCAGATACAGGGGCAGATCCAAAGCTCTATCACAAGGGGTGCCAAAAAAATATTAATAACAGATATTACATGAATATTACTATGTAATAGTTACAACAACCAAGCTTTATCCTAGTAAGTAGGGTTGTTTACATAGATCAAACGATGCTATAACGTTCTATCATATACCATATCTCTATCCAGCTGATTGATCCTAGGTCTTTCTTAATAGTTTTTCTAGGTCTCCCTACCTCTAGTGATTTGACTACCCTCCATTTAATCTACTCTCTTTACTACATAATATACATGTCTCCTCTTCACATCTCCAAACCACCTAAGCTAAGTTTCTGCCATCTTTTCTATGATAGGTTCTACCCAACTCTCTCTCTAATGTTGTCATTCGTAATTTTATCTCGTCTAGTTTTTCACACAATCAACACAACATTATCATCTCTGCTACACTTACTTTATCCTCGTGTTGCTTTTTTACCACCCAACACTATGTTCATACAACATTGTCGGTTTTACAGTTGTGCGGTAAAATTTTCTCTTTAGTTTGAGTGGTACTTTTTTATCATATAAGACACCTAAGACGCTCCTCTATTTCAACCCTCAGCTTGAATTATATGGTCTCCTTCTATTTATCCGTCAATTTGTACTATGGACCCAAGATATTTAAACTGTTTGACTTATGGAATGATATGATCTCCAACTTTCACCTTCGTTAGAAATGCTTTGCTTTCTGCTAAACTTACATTCTTAATTCTCTGCCTTGCATCTACTAAGACGGAAGTCATACACTTCTAAGGCTTGTCTCCAATTCTCTATCCTCTCAAATACTCCAATTCGCTAACTTCTCATTTAATCACTCCTTTGACTCTCCAAGTAGAACTATATCATCTGCAAAAGAGCATACATCCCAATGCTGGCTCTTGGATGTATTTTGTAAGTACGTGTACGTTCAAAACAAATGTAAAAGGATAAGGGCTCAAAGTTGATCCTTGGTGCAGTCTATTGTTAGGGGGAAATCTTTTGTAGCACCACCTTGTGTCCTCACACTAGTTGAGGCCCCCTCATACATATTGTTGATAGCTCGAATATAGACAACTCTAACTGTTTTCTACCCTAGGATTTTCCACAAAATCTCTTTAGGCACTCCTATCATATGCCTTATCAAAATCAATGAAAACAAGTGCAAGTCTTTTTTATCCATATGACATCACTCCATCACCCGTCTTAGTAAGTAGATTGTTTCCATGATCGACCTTCTGGACATAAGCTAATTATCAGTAACTTTAGTCTCTTATTTTAGTCTTAGGTCAATCACTGTTCCCATAATTTCATGGTATGACTCATGTTTAATCCTCCTATAATTTGCGCAATTTTGTATAGATCCCTTGTTGTAAATCAGAATTAAAATACTTCTCCTCCACTCATCTGACATTTTCTTCGACCTCATAACCTCGTTAAAAAACTTTGTGAGCCAACCAATGCCTCTATAATAGTTAATTAATATAAAATAATATGTAGTTGGTCGTCCGTTGAAAATTGAAACAGATGATTTTGGAGCTTTACTGAGTTAGTAAAGGTGGAAAACTTGTGCTCCTCTATAGAGTTGATAAAATCTTGTAATTAGTGGAGTTTACTAAAGCAAAAGTGCATAAGCAGCGGTGAGTGAAAGTTAGGCTTTTATGCTGAAGCAGAAATTTCACTGTCAGAATAGGAATATCGCCTTTCACATTGGTGGTATCCAAAAGCGGAGGCAGGGAAGGGCCGTCCCTCTCCAGAAAATTTTTGATTTGGCAGTTCTTGGGATACTTTGGAGTGGTTAATTCAATTAGGATTAAATTAATTTTTGAGTTTTATAGTTTAACTATTATCAATGCCAATCTCTCGAATAATCCTAATTAACAGAAAATTAAATTAAAGAAGTGAATACTGATAAAAGATTTATATGCTTGATTACAAATAACGATATACATTAACTCAATGCATCCATGTTTTTGGCATCTATTTAATTTACTTAGAACTAGTATTTTGTATGGGAGTTAAATTAATTACCTTCTATATTTCTCCTAATTACATGAATGCTTTTTTCATATAGAAATAAAATATTATGGGGGGAAACTAGAACCCCCACTATGCCTTCCTCCATAATGTTTCTCTCCTCTATAGTGTAGCTAGGTTCCTTTGATATTTTCTAATAAGACTATCATCCTTCATTATAAATGACAATCTTAATTTTTTTTGTTGCTAACAAGGGAGAAGGCCCTCTGCCCCACCCATATTAAAGCAACAAATACTACAAGATGGAGAAGTATTACCTGTACTGTTTTGAATTCCCAACCAAAAACATTTTGCTTGCAATAACTGAAGCTTTGTAGACTGCTGCTTTTGCACGCACAGCCGAGTTTTCATTTCTTGCTACCCGTAACTCCTCTAAAAGGTTTTCTACTCTCGCAGTTACTTTCTTCAGGTTTAACCTTCAAAAGTTGATTACAAGTGATTCAAGGAAAGAAATGGGGCCAAATACAGAAAAAGACAGTCTACAATGGCCATTGAATTTTTATTTCAATTTCATTAATATTCATACTAATATAAATGATTATTATAGACAAAAATGAAATCCTCTATGTATTTGAGCAAAATATGCAACAAGGAAGCCGAAATTTGAGCATGAAAAAAGTCAGTTACATTGTGGAAAATTGCCTATAAATAAAATAGCATGTGGAAAACCACACCCGATTATGATTGAATCCCATATTGTACAAAATATGATGGTTTGTCTCTCAACCCAAATTCTGCCGTGTACTCAACCCCAATAAAGGGCAACGAAAACCTATGTGCAGAAATTTAAACAATTAAGAATTGGCAAATTAATTGCATGACTCATGGATATTAACTGTATAACAAAAATTTAAAATTATGGTAAAGTAGATGAAAATGAATATTAATTGGTTCTCCTGAGGACAAACTGTAATTTTTAAAACTTAGGCAAAATTGTGAAAAAACTAAGATCGCAAACATACTTTGAGAGTGGAACATAGCTGTTTCAGATAAGAATCTCGGGCATTGACATACTCAATGAAAGCTTCCCCAGCTACAGCTTCTATTCGCCTGACTCCAGATGCAATACCCTGCTCTGAAATTATTTTAAAACCACAAATTTCAGAAGTATTACTGACATGAGTCCCACCACGAAGTTCCATTGATACTCCAGGAATCTCTACAACACGTACCTGAAGTGCACCAAATTTGAAAACAAGAAACAGCATAAACATCATATCAGCTAGATAAATACTAAATTTAAAATATTATATATAATATTTTCCTTGATTATTGAGAAGTAGAAATATACAATAAGATATGGAACATATAGACTTTGGTTGGCAAGTTCGATCCACTAGCTTATAGTGGATTTGACTAGTTTACAGTGGATTTAATAAACTAGAGTTGTTTGGTAAGGAAATTTAACTCACTAGTTTATAGTGTTATTCTACGTACTATATGTAGTGTTTGAGCTTAGAATTTGTATATCATATTATTTTCTTTTTCAGTTTTACTCACAATTTTAATTAAATTCTCACTTTAAACATAAGAACCCTAATCTCTAAAGAATATATATTTGCCCATAATATTCAAAATTTATAAGCAAAATACATTATGCGATTCTTTAAGTTATTTAATTGTACCGGATTAATCCTTTAAGTTTTTTTTGCTCCAAATAGGTCCTTTAAATCATAAAACGTATACATTCTTACGCTTTTAACAGATTTTGTTACAAAAATGCACAATGTCCGCAACACGTATCTAACACAGACGTCCAAATAAGCTTATGTTACAAAAATGCACAATGTCAAAATATTTTTAAATAATTTTTATTAAAATAAAACTCAAAATTAAAATAAATTAGGGTTCTTCAACATTTCTTCTCCTTCCATTTTTTTTGAGTTTCTGGGTATGTTGCTTCTCCTTTATTTCTCATTCCTTTTTCTTACAGTCCCTTCCAATTGAATTGGGTTTTTTCCACACTCCTAATCTTTCAAAATTTACACATGATATGAACCTACACCCATCTGATTTTCTTTCAAGTTTTTAAAACGGAGCACTTCCTTTAATTTCTATGTTTTTGTCATTGATTTTCTCTGTTTTTATTCTAGTTTTGGTTCCACAGTTGTTGAGTTATCTTCTCTCATATGTCTACTGATTCTATCTTCTTCACCTTTCTATCTTCTTTTCTTTCCCCCTTCACAAAACCTTAGACTTCGGAATTTAAATTCATTGCACCCATGGAAGAAAGATCAAAACTTTAATTTCAATCCCATATTTTTCCACTTACTCTTTCCCTATATCAACATTAACCTAATTTCAATTTCAATTGATATTTTAAGTTCAGAGGAAGAGTGTTGAAGTTTGTAGAGAAATGTAATCCTAGAACATATTTGTTGACTTGGACTAAGAATGGAGGAGATGGCAGGGGTTGGGTTTGAACATACAGTTGCTCTGGAAAAAGGGTGTTAGAAAGATAATGATGAAGAGGGTGAAGGGAAGATGATGAAGATCCTTAGAGTTCTTCAATTTATTTGTATAATAAAATAATAATTAAAAAAATATAATTTTTCACAAAAAGCCTATTTAAATTTGCTACGTCAGCATTGTTTAATCCACGCCAAATCTGTAACGATCAGGTATGCATTTTTGTTACAGAATCTATTAAATTAGGCAATAGTGCGTACATTTTATGACTTAAAAATCTATCTGAGAGAAAAAAAAACCTAAAGGACTAATCAGATACAATTAAATAACTTAAAGGACTGCCAATTGTATTCTGCCAAATTTATATAAAACAGTATATGAACATGTCTTGTTGTTAACATTATCTCATTTTGTTTAAATATATATAAAAATGAGAATTAGATTAAATCATTAATATTCAATTGTTTATGACAAATAACTTAAAATAAATAACTTAAAATAAATTTAACTTAAATCATAGTATTAGTGACAATATTCATCCATCTTGTAACTTCTTTTTTTCATTTTAATCATGATTGATTAATTTTTTAGGGGACTCATCGATTAGTTTTAGTACATGTCATATATTTTTGCTTAAATCCTTATCATATATAAATTAATTGAGAACAAAAATCAAATATTATAAAGACTAAAACAAAGGTTAATAAAAAATGAAATAGATTGATTTTTGAAAGAAAATATTTCCATTAAAGTCTATTTGTTGTTTGGAGATAGACAAAGAGAAAGAGATGAAAAGTACTTTGGTTTATTTTTTAGAAGAAAATGATAAGATAACAAAATCTCTCATAGATCAATTTTTTGCTTCCCTCAAATTAAAGGAATTTAGAGTAACTAAAATCACGTTTAAATCATTTAAAAATATATTTCCACCCTTTAAAACATACTTTTAATTAAAACTTCTCTCTTATTCTTTTAAATGAAACATGTCTATTTTCATTTCTCCCTCCCCTCCCTCCCCTCCCTCCCTCCCTCCCTTTCATTAACATCTTTTACTCTCACTCCACTTCATTAAACCAAACAGAACTTTATGCTGCAAATGGTAGCTAAACAATGTTGGCCGATGTAAAAAACCGTGCTACCATCTGAATGGTCAAATGTTAATGCTACCTCACTACAGGCATAGAATGGAGAACTTGGTAAATGTTACCATATAAGCTATTCAATATACTAATTAGGCGCAGTCTCCTTTTAAGGCCCCCATTCAAATCCGATTATGAGTAACCTAAGTTTAATGAACTATAGTGAAAAAAACTAAGTTCATAGAGGGCAATAAATTGTCAAGCTTTAAAATATAAAAAAATGGTGAAGTGGCATTACGCAGGGTTGCAGGAATTTTAGTTGAAGTAACGGTATTCCAAAGAAATGGCCACACAATGCAAGGACCTTTTTGTTCAATATACACAAAAAAAGAACCCAGATTTCTCACCACTATGGAATCTTCAATCACCATTATTTGTGCAATCTGATTTTCTCTGTTTAGCAGCAAGTCGGGGCCTCAGCTGTATGGCAAGGAGGTAAAGACAAGTAGAAAAGGAAAATAAAATAAAATCAAAATAGTGTTCGGTGGTTGAGCATGTAAACTATACACTATCAGTGAAAAATAGCTTCTATGGAAAGACAAAAGAGACAAGACTGCCATGAGTTGGGATTAGAAGAGGAGGGATTGACCTACCTACAATAATTAGTACACATTCCAATATTCCTAGAATCTATACCTTAAGCTGCATACTATAAGCCTTTGTCTGTGTTCTAATAAATCAAACCAATTCTATGTCGCTAAATTATTTTATTATTACTATTGTCTATTATGTTTTCATCTTTGACAGCATACAAGCAGAAGTATAAACCAAGCAGATTATTTTGACTAATCAGAAATATGAAGTTTACACATACCATTTCTATATACTTCAGTTGCTTCAGAACTTGATCTGTCTCCACCTCCTGCAGCAAGTAAATGAAGTTGGGAATTTACAATGGCCAAGCAAGATAGTGTTCAAAGCTACATCAAATTACAAGGGAACAGAAAAGAACAGAATATGTTATATAACATCCCTATTTTCATTATCATGCTTAGGGTTGTCTTAATCAGGGTTTGCTTGTGTGTGTACGTCAGTTTGAGTGCTCCGGATGGGATCAGAACTAGGGTTTTTAACTTGGAAGTGAGAATGAGGGTTTCCATGTGTGAGCCAGGTGCCAATGCGCAAGCCAAGAGCCCCTAGCAACGATTACATGTTGACAGATGGCTTTCTTTCATTGGATAAGGGGAGTGGCACGTGATTTGGACAAGGCAGTGGACTTCAGAGTCTAGGTGCACCCCTCGGCCCTCAGGCGCTAGCCAAGTGCATATAGCAATCATAGCAGCTTGCCACGTGGAACACTGGTTGGGTGGCCAAACAGTGATACGTGACATTGTCTAGATGGTGAACGAAACTGCCACCATGCACCGCAACGCAATGTACCCTGCGCTTCAATGTTATAAAAGCCTGCCTGACTAC
This sequence comes from Cicer yamashitae, assembly GCA_037974755.1. Taxonomy (NCBI): domain Eukaryota; kingdom Viridiplantae; phylum Streptophyta; class Magnoliopsida; order Fabales; family Fabaceae; genus Cicer; species Cicer yamashitae. Next base: position 4,052,842 of record JBBPBQ010000001.1, on the reverse strand, counting down.
ACGTAACAAACAATTCTTCCCACTAAAAACATCACAGCTCTGTGCCAGGGACATGAACCGGCAGAATCTAGCAACTTCGCCACAAGCTCTCTAGTATTATAGGAAAAAAAAATACTTACTCTCGTTTGTCTTTTGATTAGCTTCCTATTTTATCGGCTAGAAACGATCTGATATACTTTGACACCACGTATTTGTTTATCAACTACATAGAAATATAAAATTAGAATTAATTAAAAGTCAACAAATTCACAAATTCAGTTAGGATGAAGTTTACCTAATTTCTTGTTGGTTCCGTTGGATACAAATTCATACAAATTCACAAATTCGGATGAAGCTTAACTAATTTCACGTTGTTTCCGGTTGATCGGTTGTGGCAGTTGAGTAGGCTCACATCCTGCACAATCTCCATCTCATCCTGTGCCTACTCCACTGCCATAACCGTTTCTAGTTATTTACATGGGAGCTGTGATGTTCATAAATAGTTCAGAATGTGCCTCACCAACTCAATCAGATTTCACCGTTTATGTTGAGATGTTCTCTGAGGACAGGAGGACATACCTATTTCTCTTTCTCTGTCACTAGTTTTGATACATCTCATCCACACATACGGTTTGGAGACTAAGAAAAGAGGAGGACAGGAGGACATACCTATTTCTCTGTCTCTGTCACTAGTTTTGATACATCGGGTTAAGTTCAGATTTCTTTGTTTACATAGAAAATTTGATGAGGGTTAAGTTCAGATTTCTTTGTTTACATAGAAAATTTGATGAACGAAGTAGATTATTAAATTTTTCAATTTTTAATATCCGTAAAAAAACAAACAATTAATTAAAAATTAAATATATACAAAAAAATAATAATAATTAGTTTAATGGTTTAAGAATCATTGCAACAGCGGAGACAGTTATAAACAAAATACTGAAAGTGTACTCAAAAGTTAAATTAACAATCTGATTCACCCTCATCTTTGTGTTTTAAAAACCTAGAATATAACAATTAGAAATAACACATAGAATGCTGAACAGAAATAATTAGAATTCAAACCTTAATTAACAAAATAGAAAGAATTCAAAAATTTAACCGTAACAGAAATGATAGAGATGGGTGCGCATTAAGAAATGATCGGTATGACTTTGAGTGAGAGTGATTAGATTATCCTAACACACAGAAACACTAAATCAGAAGAAAAACCTAAATCAGAAGAAAATCAAAACCCTAACTCACTGTAGTTCACGAAAATGAATAATGAAACGAGAATAATGAAACAAGAATAATAAAAAAATGGCGAGAAACGAGACTGAAATAAAACAGAAAGGCGCGCAACACTTACGACAGCGATGACATTACGAAGGCGACGAGGTTACGACGGCAACGAGATTACGATGACAGCGAAGTTGAGATGCAACGTGGAGGTTAAGATTCGATGGTGGCGATAGCGGCGAAGTGCGACGGTGGTGGTTATGATTGAGATGCGGCGGCGGTGACAGGGTGGGTTGAGATGCGAAGGGGAGAAGAATTCTGTTACGATTTTAATAAGAAACCTGATTTGTTTTCTTCAATTCTATCAATTAACGGTGACGGTGCGATTTTAAAATAATTTGTTCTAGTAGTTATGCAAAAATAGGTCCTTGACACATTTTAAAAAAAAAAACAGGTCTTTGATACGATTTTTTTTAAAAAAAAAATTAAAAAATTTTAAGAGTTTGATAATTTTATCTATTTAATTTTGAACTCAATAATTAAATAAATTATTTTTATAATTAAAATTTTATTTTTAATTAAAATTATGACAAAAAAATGTTATTTTAAAATAGAATCAAAAAAATAAAACTTAAAAATTTAACGAAATTAAATTTAAAATATAGTCAACTAATTGACATATTATTTAACTATTGACGATTTAGTTTGATGATATCAAAACAAATTAATTTTTAATTTCTATGAAAATTACTTCAAGTATATAAAATTACTTCATAAATTATTTACATTTTTATGATAGTAAGTCATTTTTCAATTGTGATAGATAAAGAAATCACAATTTTTATGACAATGAGTTATTCTTCAATTGTGATGGATAAAGAAATCACATTTTTTTTCTAAGTATATAAAATTACTTCATAAATTATTTACATGTTTTAGCATTTTTATTTATTTATAAAAAAATTATATGAATGTTATTTTGAAAGAAAAAAAAATTAAATAGATTTTAAAGACAAATTTATTATTTTATATAAATATAAATCATATCATCTTATTATCTGTTGTGTATCAAACGCTCAATAGGATAAACTAATCTGCCGTAGTTTTCCTTCGGTGTTGCCTCCAACTTCTGGTAGTCACCCGAAATCAAAATTATTAAGATCAATGCCAAATACAGCATAGAAAGAAGTAGCACTACTACTACATATAGATGACACACTTACTTATTTACACACAAATTAATTACAAAATATTATTAAAAATAAAATAATAAAATATCACATTAAAAAATTAAAATTGACACTACAAAATTCAAAGTCAAGTTTTTTTTTTTAAGATAAAAAAAATTATATAGTTTTGTAGATGTGTATATATAGCTAAAAATAATCATACTATAATCACTGTTTGATTTTCCTTCACTTTTTTTTTTCATAGTAATTAATATTGAAAAGCATGAAGTATAAATCATGCTTGTTTAAAAAAGCAAGATATAATCTAAGATATGAATTAATACTACATAAGCATGGCAAAAAAAATACTTAATGTCATGTTGTATTTAATATTATTATTTAATAAAATTTTATCATTCGTAGTTATTAGTTTAAAACAATATATAGTTAATGTTATTTCGCCATCCAACATCAAATCAAAAACTTTAATCTTCAATTTTTTTGATAAGTTATTCCCCAAATTAAAAAATTCAAAATTCTACGATGAATATATAATTACATTTGTCTTTCATATTCTTTGTTTTTCGAGTTTCTTTCAAACTCTAGATAGTCTTTAAATGGAAGTATAATCTTTCTCAAAAACATAGAGATATGAAATAATAAATGCATCAATAGTATAAGACTCAATTGCATTTGTCATGGCAATCTAGTATTTTTCGCATCCTTTTTCTTCTTATGCACTATTTATACTTTCAACTTCATAAGAATTTTTCTAAGACTTTAATGTCAACTTCTTTTTGATTTAAGTTACAAAATGCAAACCATAGCATTTCAATTATGGCTGTTTAGTTATAGTTATAGTTTTTGTTTTTATTTAGGGGTAAAACGGTTGATTTATTTTTTAGAATTAGGGTTATCATTCGATGGAGGAAGAAGTACCACTAGTTAAACTTGATTTTAAATAAATGGTTATAAATAGTAAAGTTAATTAATCAATGCTATAAAGGCCACATAACACTAAAATATCATTCTTTCGTCCATACCGTATTTTCGTTTTTCATATTCACTAAATTTAAAAATAAACTAAAAAAAAAACTAACATAAGATAACAAAGTAAAATTAAAAGACTAAAATGACACTTTTTAATTAAAGATAATTAAAAATAAAAACTAACAACTAACGCGTATGACAACCATGATCAAAGACGATAGTGACAACAATCGAGAAAGACGACAATAGAGACCTACAAAAAGATCACTAAGATACAGTGGTTACGTAAACATTGACGATGACAAAGTAAGGAAGGAGGAAAAGAAAATTGATAGGAGGAAGTGGAGAGGGAGAAAGAGGTTGAGAGACCATGCCACCAAGGGAGAGTCAATTGGTGCGAGAGAGGCGATGCACTGAGTGGGGGTCGTTGTAGGGGAGAAGGAGGGAAAGAGTATCGGAGCAAAAGTAAAGAGAAAAAAAATGTAAATGTAGATTAAGACTAAAGATCTTCTGTACTCAACATTGCGACAATCATCTGTCAAAATTTAAACATTCTAAAACGATTGAGGTGCATTACGATGACCTTTACTCTTATCAAAAAACATTGTTTTAACATATAAATCTTTTGGAATTGATGTGACAAATTATGTTGCTAAGCTTTCAAATGAGCATATCATTTAATACGCACTTCACAAGATTTCAAACAACCGCATTTATCAAAAAAAAAATTGTAGAAGAACTTTGTGAATTTCAACGGGTATGTTTGTTGATAAAAATGAGTATGAGAAAAACATTGTTCTTGTAAGAGTGATAATTAAATGACTAATCAGAAGAGAAATTAAAAATTATGGTCCGTAGAATTTAAAAAAAAATTAATTTTATTATTATTTTAACTCCTAATTTATAAGAAAATGAGATAAATTAATGTAAGATTGAGGTTGGGGAAGAAACCTTCTCCTCCCTATAAATTCACTCCACCTTAACCCAATCTTATATCCCTAACCGTACTTCTATGTAAATTAAATTGTTAGAAAATAATTTATTAAAAAAAAAATTAATTTAGATACACGACCATTAATTTTTTTACAATGTGGAATCATAATCATGGTATCATTTTGTCAACAAAAAAAAAAAGAAACATTCTATCTATCATTACAAACATTTGAATTTTACTATTGCCTTTCATTTCATTTTTTGGGTAAACATAAACATAGGCTAGAGTCACATGTAGAATAGAGATACCAATAGAATTGAATGGAGAAAAAGGTGAATCATTATTAGTATTGATGCATGATAGGAGGAATAGGATAAATACCATTGTGAGGCAAAGTTTGTGTTTTCCACAGGCAGTTTTTTGAAACAAGAAAGGGAAAGGTTATTTGGCTTTTGGGCATTTAAGGTTTGAATGGAAATGCGTATACAGTTGTGAAGAGAAAGGGTTCTTTTAAAAGTCACAATAGGGGGACACGGCGCGGCACACTTTTTTCTAAGGTCTCAACAGTCTCTCAACTCACTGCAACCCTTTGCTCACGCCTGATCCGATTAGGTGATGCTTCCTTTACCTTCTTTCAATCTTATTTTTTTTTTCTTCTTGTTTGGTATTTCTTTGTAAATATAACATTAGAGGTGCAAGTTAGTGTCTACTTTATGGTCTTAGGGGTTTTTGAAATTTGATTTTGGTTTCAATTGCTTCTGATTCTCACCATGTTGGAGGTGCTGGTTTCATTAATCCTGCGTTCAAGTGTTATTGACTTCATTGAATGAACTATTATTGTGGGTTGTGGGATTTGGGAAACATTAGAGCATTCTGAATTGCATTTTACCCAAATAAGGATATTGAAATTTGAATGTTGGCGAGATCCACATATTTTGTCTAACATATGGTAGAAAGCCACGAAGGAGAGTTTTTTCAACTCCTCTTTCTAATAACCCTAGAATTTATGTTTTTTCTTCTGCTATGGAAATTTTTGATGGATCATAAAAGATTTGATTCACACAAACCATTTTCCAAGATTGGAGTGGAAATTAGGTTAGAAATTTATTGGCCTAGGTTGTAACTACTTGATAAAATGGAAACAAACAAGAAAAGCTGCGAATATTTGTGTCATGGCACAGTCTAAGGACCATCCCATGGAAAAGAGTACACCAATTATCTCCTATCACTCACCGTTGATTTATTATTTTAAATAGAATAAAGATAGAGATTAGGTCATCAATTTTTAATCATTTCTGTCCACGATTTTTTATTATAATCTGATGTTTACTACAAAGGTAACACTTGTGAACAGTGATCTCATTCTTACGGGCAAACACCTTTAGATGACATTGCCATGGCTTGTAAGTGCTTTACTAAAAATCATTACCAAGACATGTGATCATTTCTTTCTTTGCATTGTTAAACCATGCCTTAATCTTCAGCGAATTCAATGTTCCCATGTTCCTGTAATTTGCTTTGTATATGGTCTATTTCTAGCAAGATTGAGAAGTTGTTTTTTTTCTTTATATGGTGCAATGGCATTTCACTATTCCTAATTTGATGCATCTTCATATGTATTTCGCAAAAATGGTGCATTTTTTAGGAGGTCTTGTGTCTCACCAATGACTTATGTTATTGGGCACAAGAGTCTTTAAGCTTCTGGATGAGGAGCTTTGCTCTGGGAGTACAAGGGTTTCTCTTATGTAATAGTTATGATTTTTCAACTAGTAATATACACTTAGTTTATCTCCTGCTGAGTTCCTATCAATTGGCCTGACCCGCTGGATCTTGAGGGAGAGCCAGTGTCACCAAAGATAGAGGAAGCACACAATTGGATCAAGACCACAAGGCTATCAGAGTTTGTGGGGGTTGACCCTGCAGGGTGTGGATTGCTAGAGCTGAAAAAGTCATTGGGGATGCAAGAAATGCGTTCTTTCAAGAAGTTCAATGGGTGTTCTTGAGACTGAAAGGTGTAGAGATGCATTTGTTCTGTTCTTGGTGACAAGAGATTCTAGATTTAGACTTGGAGGCATTTTCCACAACTATGATCAAAAGATTCAGAGACTTCTATGGTAGCAATGTCTTTGAAAGATTGAGTACCTTGAATCAAGAAGACCGAAGATAGATGGAATCACACATCAAGACGTTAGAACAAGTAACAAAGAAGATTAAGAAGAAACAAGGGATAATCATGGAAGAGGAAGAGAGTGACAACTAAGGTTTTGGTGAAAATGAAGAAGAAATATGAACATTCCAATGATTATGGGCCTAACTATTGTGCTTACGGGAAAAATTCTCAGGCAATAGGACCATCCCATCAGAATGAGCCAATGAAAAGTTCTCCTCAAATGAAGTTTTGTGGATGGAAATTGTCAAACCACACTCTTACCTGTAGGAGGCCTTTACCCTTACGCAACTTGGTAAATTGCCACGTGCATTTACTCGACATCTCTCTTTCCAAATTCCAATAATTATATCACTGCTTTTTGAATGTTTTTATTTTTTGAACGTCTCCGTGTAGTGCAATGATAGTCGGATGGTTGTGTTGTGTGCCATAACTGCCAATTATTATTGCAAATCAATAGTATAACCGTTGAAGTTAATTAATTAAGGTATAATTACTTTTTTTGTTTCCAAAATTTAACTGTGCACATATTTTATTATCTATAAATGTATTATAACATTTTAACACGTTTACTTCAGATTTCTTCTGTTCTCCCACTTTTCTCCACATCTTCACATTATTTTGAAGACTTAAAAGCAGATAGTAGTTGATATCAAATTGCTGCAAACTTGAGGTAGATAATATCAATGTGCAATTTTGTTTTTTTTTTTTTTTTTTTTTTCATTTCCAAGTTCTATCGTTTTTTATTTTATTCTTATACTTTGTAGTAATAGAAACTATGAATCTGGTTTTGAAAAAATAAATTTCGTCAATTCTTTCTAAGATCAACAATGCTACTAGATAGATTGAATGAATTAGTCATCTTATTTATTGAAAGTGAAATGATAGTTTCTTGATTATAAAACTACTATAAATAATTTTGCAGCTCTAAAAGCTAGAAAATTAATATGAGAATTGATATTTTATATAATATTCAGTTTGATTATAAATTTTGCCTTACGCCCCAAATTTCTAGACATAACCATGCTTCTTTCAGATATCCTTTCGTGTTTACATGTACAGTATCAGAGCTATGAAGAGAGTATTAATTTAGTTTGTAGGATACTCAAAATTTCAGGATGGATGCTAACAATATAACAAATTCACATGTTGCCTCCATAGTCCATCCTGTAATTTTGAAGTTTTCAAATTTACAGTAAATTAAAAAATTGAGTCATATAGATTTTGTTCAATAGCAAATATATTGATCATTAGCTATTTATGATTGTGAATCTATTTGCCCTTTTGTACTTCTTTCTTATTATTTTCTTTATTTTTGTTTGTTATTTTCAAATCAGGTAGCCATTACTTGGTTGACTGGATGAAATTGACTAATATGCTTCTGGTGGTTCAATAATCCTGAAATTGAAACATGAAAATGCCATACAGCAATTTTCTGAACTCTTTATCTTTGGGGCTCTGTAGCAATACACAACATTCTTCTTTTCCGAATTTGATTCAGGTGATAATGTTGATACAAAATTCTGTTCTTAGTTCAGCTGAAGCTGGTCTATGTTATGTATCTGATGATGGGAAAGATTTTCTATGTGACCGGATGCCTAGTGGTGAAACTTGGCAGGTTTGTCTGAAATGCAATAAGTACCATGTTGACTGGTGTAGGAAAGCTAAACCAATGGAAGAGGATAGAAGGAATGCTGATGATCCTTACAGCTCAAACTTTCTAAGAAGTTCTGGTCAACCATCAACTGCAAGTATAATGACTGAAAGTACTGCACCTAATATGATGGTATACAGGAGAAAAAAGCTACGCAAGGGAATTGCCTCTCTTTTCAAGCTAGGGCCAACTGATGTGCAGACAAGTGCCAATTTCCCTTCAGTCATAAGTTCCTCTCTGCATTTATCATCAGGTGAGGATCAAACAGCAGGTTTTCAAGTTAAGCATCAAAGTGAAATGGTCAAAGATCCTTCTCTTCCTTCTGTTTTTCTTGATAGAGTAGCCAAAGATATGACAAAGAAAAACTTAGGTATTGACAGTGTAAATGGTAGCTGCTCCTCTTCAAAGTCAAATATGGTGCTTGTTTCAGATTCCTTAGAAACTGAGATGGATGAAACTGGTGAATGCTCCTCCTCCAGTGTAATAGTTATGGATATCACAAAGGAAAATTTAACAGAAAAGGATTTCTGCATTAATATTTTGAGAAGCTATGGACTTCTTAGAAGAGATACTCTTACAGATAATGTGGTTTCCGTTGAAGATGCTGTTACAACTAGTAATAACTGCTGTTCCAGGTCATGCAAAATATGTGGTCATTTGGATAGCTCATTGAACATACTTTTATGTGATAGTTGTGAAGATTCATATCATCCATCTTGCTATAATCCACATTTGAAAAAATTACCAATTGATGAGTGGTTTTGTCATTCACGTCATAATAAAAGGCAGAAAATTCTTATGGAGACATTTATCAAATCACCAGGTATCAACAGTGAAATGGGGAAATGTAGAACTACATCAGTTACGGCTGAAATGAATTCCATACTGTTGATGTTGAGAGACACTGAGCCATATATGACTGGTGTGCGAGTTGGTAAAGGTTTTCAAGCCGAAGTACTTGACTGGTCAGGCCCAGTAAAAAGGTAACTTCCAGTTTTAATCACAAATGATTGGAACCAAAATTTGTATGACACCCATCAATCGTACTAGGTTTTTCTTACATTTCTTTAAATATAGCTTTTACTAAGTTTAATTTTATGCGAACAAATTATTCATTGGGGAGTCAAAAGTTGCTAGATGTTAGTTGGCATAGAAAGTGACATACAGAAACTGATATATTTGGTCAGTGCCAATTGCTATGTTGTTTCCTTTTTAAAAAACAATTCATTTGGTTTCAAGAATGCATAGTTACGATGCTTTTTTAATACCTTGTCATCCTATTTTTCAATAATTGTTATTCACTTACTCTACACGTTGCTGCTAACTTTTGCAATAGATTTAGTGGATATGTGGGGTGACAAAAGTAACAAATGAGGATGATTTAATGCTAATGTTGATACACGATGATGCATTTACTTTGGTGACTTTTGTCAACAAATTCTCATATGTATTGTTGTAAGCTCCCAAAATTTGAAGAATATTACATTGTAGTCTGCCAATAATTCTAAGACACACATAGGTTTTATACACACACAGAGTCAGCCTTGATAGGTAAGAAAATAAACATTTTAAATGTCGTGATTGTAATTTTGTTGTTTCTGGCAGTGATGAATATGACTTTCCAGGACCATTGGAAATTACTCCTTCAGAATTTTATAGACTGCAGGTAAAGGTTTTGGTAATTTTTTTTATGATCTGCATTTTCATTTGATACTAGAGTGATGGAAAAAATGCTTTCTGTTCTGCAGGAAGAGAATAAGAGAAATCCAACTAGACTCAGTTCCATTGGCAATTGGCTTCAATGCCAGGAGGTTATAGATAGAACCAGCAGGACAATATGCGGAAAATGGCGCAGGTATGTCCCACGGCATTGTTGGTCTTCAAATGTTTTTTCTATTCGAAACTTTGTTTTATTTAACAAAAAAACACATTGTAGAAGGGTTGGATCAGGGTTGAGTAGGCAATAGATGTAGCTGTTACACAAAGCCCAAGCAACTGTATTTCTTGCTGATGGATAATCCCAGTCCCTTTAGGTTGAAGGGTTGGATCAGCCCTATTTTGTTAGGTAAAGGCGTAACGCTAATTAGCTTTTTGCAGAGTAGGAGGCCAAAAAAACCATTTAGAGTACAATTAAGGATAAAGCACTTGAGTCAAATGGTTTCGCTACTGCTGAATGCTGATTATTGGAGATGTTTAAGACTTAGGATTAAGAACAGGATTTGGGTTATCACCTGTTTTTCTAAGAACAAATTGGATGTTATTGAAAATTACAAATTTCTACACAGAACAACCCTACATTATGACAAAAACTTGTAACTTTATTAGGAAATCTTAGCAATTGGGATGAACCTAACTCAACCCTACACAACCGTTTTGTCCCGTGAGAGATGTATCTCACTTATAAACACTTTTCACGTTATATTACCACATTCAATGTAGGACTCTCGACAGACTCGCTCACGCCTAGGATCAGACAATTGGAGTGTGACTGGAGTGGCTGATAACGGGTAGACCAACGGATCTAGAATAGACTCTGATACCATCTTAAAGGTGAATGGATTGGTGCCTCCATCTGACTAACACTTTTCCAGGTCATATCATATCCAATTTAGGACTAAAAAAAAAGGATTACAACGTTGCTTTATTCCGCTAATTAATTCCCTAATTAACCCTCCAACTAACTAGCTAACTAAGGTATATCTATCAATACCCCCTCCCCTTAAACATTTTATTTGTCCTTATGTACAATCCAACAACTACTACACTTTTAATATTGCCACCCAGATTCCAATTTTGGAAGGATAACGGCCCAATCATATTTGGACATTGTTGTAGCCTTTGTTGCCGTTCACTTCTAACTTGTTACATTTTTTGAACATTTGATTTGACCCACATTGAAGAGAATAATCAAATACAATTGTGTTGGGCTTGGACACTTCCCCCATGATATGGAACTGACTCATTAGGATCACAAGTTTGGCCTGATGTTTGTAACCTTGCTACAAATCTAGCATTTTGCTCCATTTCACATGTGATCCAACCAATTTGTTGGGGTGACACCACAACTCGCTGTCCATTCATTTGTGTTAAAGGGTTTTCCATGGTCATTGCACTATGAGCTTGGTTTAGTAGTAGGTGTTGGATAAACATGCATATAGCCAAAGTTTGTTCCTGTTGATGACCCATCCCCTTTTCCACCACAAAACTCAATCCTAGTGGCACAAAGAGTATGCCAATATGGACCTTAGTTTCTATAGTCATTACTCGTCTTTTCCAATTCTTTTCCATTGTCGTGCGATCCACAAGGAGGGTTCTCTTCCCCAATCTCCTTTCTATTCAACTACTTTTCTCAACAATTATTCCAACTTCAACATATTTCTTTGCTCTTTCATAATCTCACTTCTGTGACTATTTTTGTTGAGATACTTCCGTAATTTTTTTTGAAAAGTCAATGTTAATAATTAAATGTTAGTCACACTCCAACTTCAACATTTTTTTTTGAGGGCAGAGAGTTGTTTGCCGGAAAAGTCGCCGGAAACAGTGGCGGAAGTAGTGGACTGGACGGAAAACGAGTGAAACCGGTGTTGGAATGTAACACGATAGTGGTTTGAAAAAGGAATGTTCACGTTGAAAAAAGAGAAACTATGATTATATTCCCTAACTGTTGGGAACTCAGAAGCGGAATATTAGCAAACAGTTCACGGAGGATCGAAATAGGCTCTAGATACCATGTTGAAGTTGTGGGATTTTAGAGAAAAGGAGGAGAGAAAATAATAAGGGTTTGAATATTATTGATAATAGCTTAATGCTGACTTGATTACAAAAGACTCAATACTAATCTCTATTTATAGAGAAATATAGACTCAATTCTAAATCAGGATATCTCTATGAATATAAATTGATCATAGGAAATAACTCAAGATACTCTAATATAATATAATAGATATTATAAGATATTTTCTAATATTCTAACATTAATTTTGTTAGAGGGGGAGTTGAACTCACGACCTCCTTGTCACTACAACTCTCCCATTAGAGTTGAGCTGTTGGCAAGAGCCTTAGACACTGCCATCCTATGTGCACATCTGTTGTGTATCTTTACTTCTTCTGTTTGCGCGACACTCATCTCAACTCTGTTGTGTTTCTATGCATTTATTTGTACACCTTTTTTTTACACCATTGTTCTACGCACTCATTATATTTTATTCAATCATCATAGAAAAGAAGGATGAAGAAAATCACACCACAACTGTCATTGTTTAGTGCATTTTTCATCACTATTTGCTGCATTTTTTTGGTTCCCTTCCTCCAAGTTAGTCCTGTTCTAGTGTGTTTTTTCTGCATCGCCTCTATCATGATGAATGGGAAAACCTTTATTATTGGTCATGATGCATCTCAACAAACCTCAACAACTGTTGCACATATCCTTAAACTCTATTCTCTTTGTGCTGGTTCTCCTTTTAATTTAATTTCAGTTAGTCAACTTACTCACTTTGATTGCTCTGGCACAAAATATGAATCTTACACACTATATATTAAAAAGAGGAATTGCATTGTCTCTACTATTTCCAATCTCCACCTTCTATTGTTTGTACCACTATAGATTCTCCAACTCTTATTCATCATCGTTTGGGTCTTCCAAGTTTAAATAAATTGATAAAATAAGGTTCCTAGTTTCTCTTGTTTGAATTCGTTGGACATTCCTTCTACCTTTCCAAGTCAAGGTCAACTTTAGGAAGATTCTTTCTTTATGGGGTCTGAGTTTTGTGACTTTTGTTGAGGTTTAGATTACATAGAAGATTTTTCAAGAGACACATGGGTTTTCCAAATGAAATAATGCTTATAGTTGTTTTCCATATTCCAAATTTTTTACGATGAGCCAATGACATTCAAACTCAATTTGGGCATTCTATTTGCATCTTGCACAGTGATAATGCAAAAAATTATTTTTCTCCTCCATTAAATTTTTTATGGCATCTCGTTGTATTTCCTGTGTTATCTCTTTTGTTATTTCCTAGTGAACCTCTCTTCAAAGTTCCTCCTTATGTCTTTGGTTCTACTTGTTTTGTTCACAATCTTATTCTAGGTATTAATAAGTTGAAGGCTTGTGCTATCAAGTGCATTTTTTTGGTTATTCTCAAGTTCAAAAAGGATATTGATGTATTCCCCTTCAATTCATCGTTTTTACTTATCAGCTGATGTCACCTTCTTTCAAATACCCTGTTCTTCACTTCATTGATATAGAATAGTCTGTTTCTCAGGTATTATCATACCTTCCTTCTATTCCATTTGTTCCTAACTTGTCAGGCTTAGATACACTAGAGTCGTCCATTCGTTTGATTCCTCCTCCTCAATGTCATCCTCATTGTGCACCTTTGGAGGAAATTCCCATCGAAGAGATCAGTGCTTCATTTTCTGTTCCAATCCCTTATCCTACTTTCACCCAGTCTGAACTGCCTATGAAACTACCTATAGCTCTTCGCAAAGAAAGGTACTTGTTCTTCTAGAAATCCTCATACCATTTATAGTTTTGAGGTATCATTGCGTACTATGTAGTCAGAAGCGGCCGTCGCGGCCGCAATCGCGTGGTGTCGCGGTGGTCCAGCGATACGCGAAACGCCGTCGCGTCGCAGATTAGGGTAGCGGCCTTTGCGCCGTCAATGGCGGCTGTCTCGCGTAGAAAAGGAAGCGCTTTTTTTGGGGAACGCGCGCAACAATAAATGCTGTTTCTGGGAAAAAACAGAACAGTAAATGCTCTGGTTAAAGTACTCTGTTTCAGGGAAAAACGAAACGGTAAATTCTTTGGGTAAATTGTTTTATTTATGGGAAAATCTTAACAGTAAATGCGCACATTTAATATTTGCATCAATTTGGGCATTCTATTTGCATCTTGCACAATGATAATGCAAAAAATTATTTTTCTCCTCCATTTAATTTTTTTATGGCATCTCGTTGTATTTCCTGTGTTATCTCTTTTGTTATTTCCTAGTGAACCTCTCTTCAAAGTTCCTCCTTATGTCTTTGGTTCTACTTGTTTTGTTCACAATCTTATTCTAGGTATTAATAAGTTGAAGGCTTGTGCTATCAAGTGCATTTTTTTGGTTATTCTCGAGTTCAAAAAGGATATTGATGTTATTCCCCTTCAATTCATCGTTTTTACTTATCAGCTGATGTCACCTTCTTTCAAGTACCCTGTTCTTCACTTCATTGATATAGAATAGTCAGTTTCTCAGGTATTATCATACCTTCCTTCTATTCCATTTGTTCCTAACTTGTCAGGCTTAGATACACTAGAGTCGTCCATTCGTTTGATTCCTCCTCCTTAACGTCATCCTCATCGTGCACCTTTGGAGGAAATTCCCATCGAAGAGATCAGTGCTTCATTTTCTGTTCCAATCCCTTATCCTACTTTCACCTATCCTACTTTCACCCAGTCTGAACTGCCTATGAAACTACCAATAGCTCTTCGCAAAGAAAGGTACTTGTTCTTCTAGAAATCCTCATACCATTTATAGTTTTGAGGTATCATTGCATACTATGTAGTCAGAAGCGGCCGTCGCGGCCGCAATCGCGCCGTCGCGGTGGTTCGGCGATACGCGAAACACCGTCGCGTCGCAGATTAGGGTTGCGGCCTTCGCGTAGAAAAGGAAGCGCTTTTTTTTGGGGAAAACGCGCAACAATAAATGCTGTTTCTGGGAAAAAACAGAACAGTAAATGCTCCGGTTAAAATACTCTGTTTCAGGGAAAAACGAAACGGTAAATTCTTTGGGTAAATTGTTTTGTTTATGGGAAAATCGTAACAGTAAATGCGCACATTTAATATTTTATTGGCGCAATTAATATTTATTTGCACCTTTTCTGCTACTCTGTTGATGCAAAAAATGCTCTGTTTTTTTTTTTCTAATAAAAACGTAGTACACTCAAATTTCAGAAACAAAGTACACTCAATCATCATAAACAGAACACACTCAAACATCATAAATAGAGCACATTCAAATATTAGTAGCAATGACCTTTGAAGTTATGACTTAGGAATGTTTCTTTAGTTTTTGCATTTTTCTATTTTTTTTTACCTTTATATGTGTATGGTATTAAATATTAATTGCTTCTAAATGTTCCCCTAGATTCTTCGACGTAGCTGCTATACCGCTACCCGCTACACCGCTATAGCCTTTTAAGGGTCGGCCGATACGCTATGCTATCTGCTACTGACTACATAGATTGCGTATCACCCTCCCATTAGCTTGTCTCTATCCTGTGTCCATTCCACAAAAATGTATAGGAAACACTTTCTCATCCAAGATGGTGGCAAGCTATGATCGATTAAATGATAACTATGAGTAGTTTATACGGAGCAACAACTTGGGTTTGTTGGTCAAGGTGAGTCTCATGGGTTTGTTGGTCAGGGTGAGTCTCATGGGTTTGTTTGTATATTGCGTAAAACATTATACAGTCTCAGGGAAAGTCCTAGAGCATGGTTTAACAAATTTAATCAGTTCTTCAGGTTTTGGCATGTTCTGCAGTGAAGCTGGCCATTCAATGTTTTGTAGGCACTCCTCTACTTACCAATGCATCCATCTTGTTTCTCACGTGGATGACAATATTATTACAAGGGATGACCATATTAGTAATTAGGATCTCAAGCGACATTTGTTTCAGCACTTTCAAACCAACGTCTTTGGCCGATTTAAATATTTCCTTGGAATTTAAGTAGCTAAGTCAAAGAGAGGTGTTGCCATGTCTCAAAGGAAGTATGCACTGGCAATTTGGAGGTGATTGGGATGTTAGATTGGAAAGCCATTGAAACACACAACTATGGATCCAAATAGCAAGCTTATGCTAGATCAAGGGGAGTCCTTATCAGACATGAGTAGATATCAAAGGTTGGTTGGGAAGTAAACTCCCTTACTATGACTAGACCTGTTGTGAATCAATTCCTTAATTCTCCTTGTGACAATAATTGGAATGTAGTGGTTCACATCTTGAGATATATAAAGGGGTCTTCAGGAAGATGATTAATTTATGAGAATAAAAGTCACTCTGATGTTGCTGCAAATAATATGTGTATTGGATTGGATTTCCTAATGATCAACATTAGACCTTTGGTTACTGTGTTCTTATCAGAGAGGTCTTATTTACACATCGTATTTAGTCTCGTCTCCCATGAGAGAACTAATCTGGATTGCCACCTTTATCTGCGAGAAAAATTCTTTCTAGGAAAACTGTTACATCCTTTGTGAACTCTCATATGATCAGTTGGTTAGTATTTTCACCAAGTCTGTCGGTGGCTCGAGGATATTTGATATATGTACCAATATTGATGCATGATATATACACATTACAACACTTGCTTGAGAGGGAGTGTTGAGATATTTTTCCGATTAACTTCCCTCTATCGTTTGCATATGTTTCTGATTGTATATGTATATTAATTATATATATAGGTTTTTGTTCTTATCCCTATAATCAAGGGTAGGGGTGGACAGAAATCTGAACTCTCCTGGTACCCCGTTTTATCCGAACCGATTTTGAGGAGACTGGCGGATTCATTTTGGCGGGTTCGGATGGCAAAAGTTGGCCCGTTGGTACCTGCACCCGCCCGTATACAGTGAAAATGAAGAAATTATTAATTAATATACCAGGCTGCACATTGCCCCACGCGCACATAGGCCAGACTGCACAATGCCAGCCCGCAGTGCGTGTCGTGCTTTTTATGGGAATGGAAAATAATCAATGCACCTATCTATCTTTTTACTTGGGATATAGGATAATAATGCATACTCTTATATTATACTAGTGTTTAATTTAATTAAAAAAATGAAATGTTTGGCCTTTATTATATTTATTTCCTTTAAACCATTTTTATTCTTTTGAAATCCTACAACACTACTTCACTCTCTTTACTTCCTTCTTCTATTCCTAAACTAGATACAGCCGTCCTTCTCTTCTCTTTCCTTCTAGTTCTTAAAAAAATATAAACTTGATGGCAATCGAGCAAGGCAAATATGGAACAACAAAATAGAGCACAATCGTCCTATTCCTTCTTTTTCTTTTTCTCAAATAGCAACTTATTCCTGTTGTTGTTATCAAATTTTCGTTTTAAGATGTTTAGATGATGCAGATTTGAGATTGATGGTAATAAATTTTTTATTTATTTTTCATCTTGAATCTAAAGCTTTTCTTCTCTTTTTTTTGCTGTTACCCACGGTTAGTCACCCGCGACCCGTCCAACCCATAAGTCAAAATTGGCTAAAGTGGGCCTATGAATACCACCCGCAGTTTGGGCCGGATTGGCTTTTTCGGCCCAAACCCGCCCGTTGTCCACCCCTAATCAAGGGATCTGGATTGTAATCCTATTTTTGTTAATAGGTAAGGGTTAATCTCCCAAGCAATTCAAATCAATCTTAGTCCTGCATTTATTTGTTTTCTTCTTCCTAGAGTGCTTACTTATCCTATATTTTTAATTCTTGGTCCACAAAGTAGAGTTGTCCTTACTCCTTATCTCACTTCTCCGCCCTCTTTCTCTCCTTTCGTTTCTTTTTTGGCTGTTGTTCTTGATTCTTATTTTTGGCCCACAACCAATCTTAACTATTCCACATATTTGTTGTGACCAGCAGCTGTTGCCTTGCTCCTCCTCAAGTTTCGCTGCTGCCTCCACTAGGATAGTAGTCGCTGCAACGTCTTGCAAATTCCCTCATTTGTTGCAACAGTTCCTCCTTCGGCTGTTGCATCAACGACTGCAATTTTTGTAACCCTCGTAATATTGCCACCATTTGTAACTCCATTTTCCTCCGTTTGATCAGAATGTGCTCTGACACCAGTTGATAGAACTGGTATCTTTATTAGCAAGAATAAGAAAGTTCTCTGGTCTGCACCTCTTAATGCCAAAAAGCCCCAAGTCTATCATAAAATGACTAGATACTCCTCATTCTCAATCCCTTTTCTTATTTATATGTTACATGCCTTGTTTTTGTCAACTAACTTCCTAATTAACCCACTGACTAACTACCTGACTAAGGTTGATCTACCAATCACCAACTCTAAGTATTGTGAAGAACCAAAAGGAGATGCAAATAGTTGAGCGAGAATTTTAGTGTGTTTGCTTCTAATCTTTTTGTATTCTGTATTATTTTGATAGAATCTGGTTTACGGTAGTATTTATGGTAGCATCTAAGTAAAAGCATGTCATTTAGAGTAGCACATGGGATAATATGCAACTTTATTTTTCATTTCCCATAAACTTGATTTTAATTTTTTTTGTGTCCCTTTCCTTATCACCCCGCACATTTCTTATTATCCTTTTCTTATTATTTGGCTGCTTTACAAATGAGAAAGGAGCAAAGTGTGAGAATGATCTCTTGTTGATTGTGCTCAAAACACCATAATCTAGAAATATTTTGTTTGCCAGGGCTCCACTTTTTGAAGTTCAAACCGATGAATGGGAGTGCTTCTGTGCTGTTCATTGGGATCCATCTCATGCTGATTGTGCTGTACCTCAGGTGAAATATATTTAACCTTGAGTTTGGAAGACTCCAGATTTTGTTTCTACCTACATGCTGAGCAAATTTTCTCTAACATACAACATTGTCACATCAAGTATTGTATTTTTAGGTTAATTTTTATTAGGATTTTTTATATGCTTGACCTTTTGTATATAGTATTGTTATATTTGTCTGAACGCACGGGAATAACTCAGATATGTATTCAGGACACAGGGAACAACACAACAGAGTGATGATGGCAACATGATAGAAACACGAGTCACTACAAAACACATCGCAACTTATATATTAAGAAATATTAATTTTAATAAGACCTTAAAACTTACATGTATGAACATCTAGGATTTATCTGACATGTTCAAATATTCAAATATATGGAACACTACACAACACATTACAACTAATATATTAATAAATATGAAATTTCTTAAATCCTTCATATTTACATGTAGGAAACATCTAGGATTTATCGAACATGTTCAAATTTTTTGAAATGTATAGGTATTAAAAATTTTGGTCGAGTCTAATTCAACCCCACAAAACCAGTTTGTAAGGTGGGGCTACCGAAGCCTTATAAGTACTACAAAGGCCACATCTGCAGACAACATGGGATTAAATCCATCCCCATTACACCAGCACAATGAAGGTGCCGGAGGTTGCATGAGGGCAGCCCAAATTTGTCGCAATTAAGTCAGCTAGAGGTGGACTGCAATTAAGGCAAAAATACAATCGAACACGTCCACACGATTCAGATTACACCATGTACACAAAAACCCAGTTATGTCGGATTAAGGGTAAATGATGCAAGACAAAAAACACAAGGAAAACATGAACAAGAGGCTGTTCCAAGCCTTACCCTTCTGTTCACTACACCAGGAACTTCCTCGTTTTTCTAAAATTACAACGGTTTACACCCGTGCGAGCTATATTTCACTAGGAGTTCAAAAACGCAGTCACGTCGAAACAAGTGTAACCAAAGGAGTCGATGAGTATCACAAAGTAGAGAACATACTTATTGTCTTATACTTACCAAAGAAGCTTAAGTACAATTTTGGAACAACCCAAAACAATTCCTATACGCCTGACAACCGTGCGAGAGCCCTAAAATAGTATCAAGACTAGATGTAAGCTACAAAAACAATTTAGAATCATTGAAAGAAGATAATGAGATCTGAAAGTATACTTATCGAGGCAAGAAAGTAAAGGATTCAACAATCAGGAGTTTGTCCTAGCACGTGCTTCAAGCTACAAACACAAAAGTTTGATCGGTTTAGGGTTTTTAATGACGATTTGAGTTATGGAAGGTTGGAGTTCTTGGTTATGGATGCTTGGAACAGTAAATGGCAAGTTACAAAGGATGGAAAAGAACAATTGAAACTTTTCTGGCTGTTCGATCAAAATCAGATGATCTATGTATAAAGCTCATATTTTTAAATTTAATAAATCTACTGTAAATTTGGATCGACCGATCTTGATTGCATGTCCGAAAAAGTCTTGATTACATATCTGCATGCAATCTTGAGTGCATGCAATTCGAATTTGAACTTGAGGTACCTAGTATCACTTCAAAGCAACTTTCACAACACGTTAACACCAAACTAATGAACAAACGAGTCTAGAAAACTAAAAAGGCAATCAATCAAAAGG
The DNA here is from genome assembly GCA_037974755.1 of Cicer yamashitae. Classification (NCBI taxonomy): domain Eukaryota; kingdom Viridiplantae; phylum Streptophyta; class Magnoliopsida; order Fabales; family Fabaceae; genus Cicer; species Cicer yamashitae. Next base: position 4,032,579 of record JBBPBQ010000001.1, on the reverse strand, counting down.
ATCGCATGAAATAATCAAAGGATTTTCTTTTTCGTCAATGAATGAAAGAACAAAAAGTAAATAGTAATAGTACCACTCTTTGTAAAGAATTTGATTTCTGTATAGTGCAAATTTTTAAACAAAAACACGAGTTTGAAACATGAATTGTCGATATTGATTGAACGGTATTAAAGAGTGTGGCAACGTTTATTACTGCACACAACTAAAATTTCTTTGTGAGGAGTTATGTAAAAGTATCCAAAGGACAAAAGATACACTAGTATTGGGAAAATAGAAAAGTATATTAATTTTTTTAAAATGTTCTATAAAAGTGATTAGTAGTTAAGTAAAATTTTCCCTCCTAAATTATGGGTAACAATGTAAATATTTCCGTTAACAATCGTGTTAAAAATATCCAAGAGTCATGCATGATTATTATTACTACTATTTAAACTTCTCAATACAAATAGTTATACAGTTTAGTTTCTTAATATATTTAGTTTCTTAATATATTTCATCCATTGATTATATTATCATATATAAAATTAATTAAAAATTTGTCTTTTAATGTATTCATCCCACTAATTATATTATTATGCATTGTAATTTATTCAACTATTTTTAACAAAAATCACATATCATTTAAACTTTAAACTTTAAGTAATAATAATTAAAAATAAAATTAAAAAAATTTAAAACTAAAAAATATAAAAAACTACATTGAATGTAATTTTTCACACATCCCTAAAATTATATCACGCTATGATGCTACTTTCATACTTTAGTTTCTAAAATGTCCTTTTATCGGATGCATAAATAAAAAAATATACAATATTTGAGCATATAAACTAAATCTTATAAATAAACATGATAATACAATGACATGTTTTTGCTATTATAAAAGTACACGTAACAAACAATTCCTCCCACTGAAAACATCATAGACAGGACATGAACCGGCAGAATCTAGCAACTTCGCCACAAGCTCCTCTGGTATTATAGAAAAAAATTTCAGTTAAGACGAACCTTACCTAATTTCACGTTGGTTCTGGCGGTTGATGGGTTGTGTCACTTTAACGGTTGATGGGTTGTGTCAGTTGAATAGGTACAGGATGAAGTGGATCCTCGGATTCAGTTAAGATGAAGATTACCTAATTTCACGTTGGGTTGTGGCAGTTGAGTAGCTACAGAACATTTGTAATTCTAAGAAAAGAGGGGGACATACCTGTTTCTCTGTCACTTGATACATCTCATTTACGGGTTAAGTTATTTGTTTACACAAAAAATTTGATGAACGAAGTATATTATTAAATTTTTCAATTTTTGATATCTGTGAAAAAACAAACAATTAATTAAAAAATAAATATATATAAAAAAATAATAATTAGTTTAATGGTTTAAGAATCATTCCAATATCATATGTGTGGAGACAGTTATAAACAAAATACTTTTTAACAAAATACTGAAAAAGTGTCAAGACTAATATACTCAAAAGTTAAATTAACAATTTGATTCACCCTCATCTTGTCTTAGAAACCTAGAATATAACAATCAAAAACTTAGAAATAACAAATCAAAAAGGTGTTGCATTCAACATCTTGTCTGTAAAGAAAAGCATGCTAAAATCATATTAAAATCACTTTAAACAAACCCTAAAAATAACAACAGTATATTAACACTATAGAAAATTTACGATTTGGTATTTATGTATTTTGTTAAAAAAAAAATACATTTTTAATAAAATATGTTTTGTTTTTTAAATCTAGATTGACTTTCAAATTTATAAATTTTATAGTTCAAATACAATTTTATATATACTATTTTATTGTAGTTTTTATAATAATAAGGTAAAGAAAAAATATGTGTAATCTTTTGTAAAATAAAAAATAACTTTAAAATAAATAAAAGACTAATCAAATTCAAACCAATATATAATATAAGAAACTCAATACAACTTATAAAAATTAAAGAATCAAATTAAAATTAGAAAATATGATAAGAAACAAAAAATTTATTTTTATCTATTTTTATATAATGATCTTGATGTTATAGTAAAGATTATATTATAAAATAGAGCAAACTTAAAATTTAAAGGAACATGTCACACCACAAATATGTTTATCACATATCACAGTATATGTGCTTGTGAATACAAAAACTACGTGAAAAGTTAAATACCATGCGTCTCTTATGACATGTTTCAAGACTACGTATGAAGAAGCATATTCTTGAGTGCTAATGGTTATTCCAAGTTGCAAAACACAAAAACTAAAGGCACATACTTAAAAAAGGACATGAGTTTTAGGCATGATAGGTCTCGGTTGGGCACTATAGACATGTTCTACTACATACAATTCTTACAAAAAAAATATTTGTACTCGATTTTGTGTGGATAGCAATTTTAATACTTATACTAGATCTCTAAATACTTAAGTATATGCGATTACCTACACTTTAACTATAATGATGAATAAATAACAAAACTTCATTGGAATTGAATTAAAAATCACTCAAAAGATCTTTAAAATTGAATCATAAAACATAACAAACAAAAATCTAACTTTCAAAACACACTCAATGAAAGAAAATATCAAAATAATAAATTCATACCAACTGTCTTTGATAATAATACATTAATAAGCTTAAAAGTTGTATTCTACAAAATTTGTAAAAAAAAAATATTAATATATTATACTAATTAATTATAGTTATAAAAGTCATAGTTACCCTAATGTCACATCTAAAGGGTGTCTTGTGGTTGCCTTTTCTAGGGGTACTTTCAAGAATTAGAGCGCAATTGTTTTAAGTTGCTTTGCGTTGAACATTGGTATCAATAATGTTTTTTAAACAAAACATAGTGGAGCAGTAAGGTTCAATCATTTTAGTCCTTCAAATATATGAATAGTCAAAAAGGTCATTGAAATTAAATAATGTGAATCAATTCGATCTTTTAATTAAGTTATTTTGTTATGAGATATGATGTAGATGCTCCTTTAGCCATCAATCTATAATCTGACATAGGTTATCATATATCTCTTATAGAGAGGGTGAGAAAGAGCTAGCTCCATTGAGTGTCAACTCCCGCACTCACAATAGAATGACATCAATCGTATGATGTCAATCAATTCATAGTTGATTTGGAAATAAACATTCAAACTTGAAATTTAAGTTTGAGTTTTTAGTCTAACATCAACTAGAAATTAGCTAAAAGTAAGATATATAAAGAGTCTGCACTTAATGTTTAAAATTTTATATAGAGATATAGTGTCACGTTCTCTTGAGGATCATGGTCTTTAGCTTGTTGTTGCTCCTGGTCTAATCTCCCCAAAAAGTTATATAACAACAATGGTATGGTCTTGGTGGAAAAGTGGGGGTGGATTCTAGTATAATGTGTCAATTCTAGTGATATGAGTTACAAACACTTCAGGAAATAGTATTGAGATTTAAGTATGGGTGGTGAGTCCTACATCTACTACAAATGTAGTAAAAAAAAGTTAAGTGTGGGTGGTCTCAACGTCTCTTAGCGGTCTTGATATTTAACTTGTTTTTCACCCAATGCTCCCCTAGTCTTGTATCAACTTCTCGCTGAGTTTAGATGAATCTCCCACTAACTACCTAAAACTCAAAATTGATGTTGCATTTACAATCATAAGAGAAGAAGTGGAATTAGTATCTATTTTAGATATAATTATTGCAAGAAAAACTAACAACTTAAAAACAATTTTACACGTTAAAGAGTGGAAAGCGTGAGGACTTCTTTTGATGTGAAAAATAGAGTCTAGAGTAGATATTAGATAATGTTATTCTAGAGTAACATTTTTTCACTACTAAAACAGATATCTCACAATTTAAGGCTAATATCAATATTGAATGTATAGACGTCCTTTATTCAAAATCAAACTTTTCACTTAGATTTGTACGACGACAAACCAATATAGTTAATAATGACGGTCATATTTTTAAATGTCATTATTTGAGTTTTATTACTCTTTATATAGATGCTCTTTTTAAGGAGATGTATTAGAACAAAAGGATAATTAAGCTTGTGAGTCAACCATTGGTTAGTTTGTAATTTGATTATTGTTGTTAAGTCAAGTTTGTTTTAGTTGTTAGTACTTCTTTTTCTCACATTGATGTCAGTTCTTGGACCCTTGATCAGGGGCAACATATCATATATGTCATAATTTAAAATTATTTTTTTCCAGAATTTCAAAAAAATTCCCTATAACAATGAAATTGCTTAATGGCAATGATTTTGCAGTACATTATGCAGGTTCTATTGCTTTTACTGACCATTTGAGGCTTAATGATGTTCTTTACCTGCCTCAGTTTTCTTTGAATTTAATATCTATGGGTAAATTTATGCATGTCCTTTGAATGTGTCATTCTAACCATTGTGTTATACATGACAAGAAGAATTTGGAGAAGATTGGTTCATTTAACTTGTTGAGTGGACTGTAATATCTCTAAGGATCTAAGTCACAAAATAGATATTCCAATGCTCATGTAAAGAGTTTAGATACCAAAAAGATTCCTTTTTCTGCCTTATGGCATTTTAGATTGGGTCATGCACCCAATAAATGTTTACAAACAATGCATGATTATGTTCCTGATATTACTTATACTAATCATGTTTGTTATATATGTCATTTATCTAAACAAATAAGGCTGTCTTATTCTAATAGTTACAATAATGTTAAACTTCCTTTTGATTTAGTGCATGATGACATATGGATCATCATTAATGTGCCATAAATTATAGGTATTTTTTATTACTTTTTTTTATGATTGCACAAAGATACTTATGAGTCATTTTCATGAGACACATATTTGAAGCTACGTAGAGTAACTTTGTTACTACGATGTCAACTCAATTCACTGCTAAATTAAGGTTTTTAGAAGTGATAATGGTTTGAAATTTATTTGGCCTAATTTTTACTCATCAAAAGGCATCATATGTGTGAAAACCCCCATAACAAAATGGGAGGGTGGAAATGAAAATATCAACACATTCTTGGTATAGCTCGTTCACTTTCGATCAAATCCAAACTTCCTAAAACATTTTGGTGTCATGGCATAGCTCATGTTGTTTGCATAATCAATAGAATTCCTAGTCCTTTTTTAATTAACAAGTCTCTGTACCAATGCATGCATAAATGTTTGCCTGATCTTACTAATGTTAAAGTTTTTTGTTGCTTAGGTTATGGATCTACTCTTGTTTCCCATTGTTTAATATTTGAACTTAGGGCTAGAAAATGTATTTTCATTAGTTTTAAACCAGGAATCATAGGTTTTGTGCTTTACGACTTGTATAACAAATAAACTTTTGTGTCAATAAATGTTCATTTTGAAGAGTTAGTTTTTCCTTACAAACCTACCAATGCCTTATCACCAATTATAAATTGGGAATGTATTGAGCTTGATCACACTGGTAATATAGGATCATAGTGGCAAAGTCCTCAATAGAAGCAAAATATAGAGCATTAGCAAGTACTACATGTGAGCTAGAGTGGCTAGTCGATCTACCTTCTCAAGGATTTAAAAATCACATCAAATAAAACACCAATGTTGTATTGTGATAGTCAAAGTGTTCCACACAAAGCTACTAAGACTTTCTTCCATGAGAGGACAAATCATCTTGATATTGATTGCCATATACTAAGGGGAAAGGCAAGCAATGGAACTATGAAACTGTTGCCTGTTGGCAGTGTTGATCGTATTGCATACTTCTTTCCAAAGAGCTTATATCCTCATCATTTTAACAGTTTTCTTCCCAAGCTTGGTGCAATAAAAAATTTATCAACCTCCAGCTTGTGACTCAGCCATTACTTTATTTGTAATAATTTGGTTGTTGTTGTTAAGTCAAATATGGTTTAGTTATAATGTATTAGTCATTGATGACTAAATTGTGAGTTAGTTATTAAGTTAGAAGTTTTTCAACTACCTGTTTCTACCTATTGCACATGGATTGTGTGTACCTTATATAAAGCTTTGTATCTATCTCTTCACTAGAGTTGTCAAAAAAATCTCAAAGTTTCCCTTAAAAATTTCTCACTAAGACCCGCCTTCTATTGAAATACATTTTTTAAAGTCCCGACTATTATTTCATTATTTTTTGTGGGCTTAAGTGAGGGGTTCAATGACCTAATGTTTTGTTAATTGAGATTTTTTTCTAGAAAAATTTTCGAAATTTTGTTTTTCTCGGAAAAATATAGAAAAAAATTTTCAAAAAGTCAAAACCATTTTTTTCTCAGAAAAATATTTAAATGATTTTTTCCTCAAAATTTTGTGAAAAAATCAAAAAATTATTTTTCTTAAAAAAATCAATTTTTTTTTCGAATAAAAAATATTTCGACAAAACATAAAAACAATTTGACGAAACTTTTTTTTTGAAAAAGTGAGTGCATAGGCCCCACTAAGCCAACTAAATATTAGAGGCTTCTTTTTTTGTTTTTTTTTTCTATGAAATTTTTTAACCTCTCCAACACGTAGGTTAGGGCCAAATATTAATGAGTTTGTGAAATTGACACTTATACTTACAACTAATTAACTGTCATAATTATAAGTATTCAATGAAGTATATCGAGAATATATCCTTAGTTTCATCTTCCTAATAAAATGCAATACATATTTTCCACTAAAATACAACAACAATAACAAGGTTTGAATATTTATTTTGTTTCTTGCAATACACTTTTTTTTTATAATCGTTTATTGCAATATACTTATATTTTTTAGTGTTTCAAAAGTATTTTTCAAAATGGGATCAAAGTCATATTTTTATTGTTATTTTATTCTAGTCGTTAATTATAATATAATTTATATTTGTTTCAGTCGAATTATATAATTTCTTTACATTCGAGTCCCTATGTGCAACAACTATGATCCTGACTCATGAGTGAATTCCATATGGGACAAGATGTCGTGAAGCAGTGCGATGGCAACAAAGAAGAGAAGGGGAAATATTGGTCGTATGTGTAGTAAATTTGTACCGTTTAATTTACAATTTAATTATGCTATTTCTACTAGTTGTATTTTTTATATACATTGTTATTGTTTCATTTCTAACTTTTGATAATGGTTATTATTTTGATTGTTATTTGTTAGTATTACAAAAAAATATTCTAGTGTATCACATTAAGGAAAATATTTCACGTTAAAATAAATGTGGTGTGTCTAATATTTAATTTCCTATCAATTATTATTGTTATGTAAAATTATATTTTCTATTTAATCATTTATCTACAGAAGTGAGGAAAAAAAACTACGCATTATTAAGATATTATATCTTATCTTTCCCAACAAAATGTAACTCAAACGGAGCAGCCTTGGGTAGTCCAAATTTTGCTGCTTGTGGTGACATTTTTAGAGATAACAATGCTAATTGTCTAGGTTGTTTTTTTGTCAACTATGGTGACTCAAAGCAAGTTAGCTTCACTTTCAAATCTCCGTCCATTGTGTCTTGGCAACTGAAAAAAATGTATTAGGAATTACTTTCATGGTTCCTCACATCTATAGAGAAGAGAACCAATTTGAGGAAAAATCACTACTCTTAATTTGTCTATTCAAAATGGTTGTTGGGAGAATCACATTCATAATATGGTAAGAAATCACTTAATTCGTAATTAGACTAGGTGTGCCCTTTTTTCGTTTCCGCTAATGTTTGAGAGTTTTGGTTTTATGTCCCTCCTCGTTCATGCAAGTCATTGGGTGGTGCACCATGCACTTTCACGTTGTTGGGAAAAAAACTAATTGAACATGAACAAATAATATAAGAATTGATATATCTTTTTATGGGATAAGAATTTATATATAGAGAGAGAGTGAAGTTCCATATTCGATTTCTAGAGTAACTCTATAATGAGAGATTTCTAGAATAACTCTATAATGAGAGACTTCGTTTAATAACTTCATATAAACAATGCATTTGACTATTTCAATTATTGATTATTGACATAATATATTAATTATCAAACACACAAAGTTTTATATAAATCCAAAATTCGTAGCTATGTGATATAGTCATCGATATTTACTTATATTTTTTTAAAAGTTTATTATACGTTCATTTGAAATTATGTAATGAAGTATCAAATAGTTTTAAAATTTTATAAAAATTTATGTAGTTGATCTATTCAATAAAAACTTTTGATTTGACTGTTTGATTAGTGAAATTCCTCGTTTATATTGAGTTATTAAACATAGTAACTCATTACAAAGTTACTCTTTAAGTCAACGGATTTTCACATTATCGTGACCACTATTTAATGTCTTTTTATCCAAATGTTTTAATCAACACAAGGAGTGTCATCTTTCTTAGGTCAAATAATTTGTTTCTCGATTCCCGAGTATACGTGCAATCACTAATATACCTAATATCTTATATTAGTTTACTTTGGCATGACCACATACATTTCACATATCAATTTATCAAGATGCCCATGACATAACTTATATTATTCAAGAGAAATGAATCATATCTACATCACTCACATCTCTCTACATAGTTTATTATAGACTCAATAACCATTGTTATGATTGTCTTGTTACAGATAATGTTTGATAGTCTCAAAGTATATAACTCTCCTAGTAGGATTCGAAGTGACTTCAAGTCCAACGACTACTCACTATGGTCACATGAGAATCGTTAATGACACTTACATAACTATTACGTCATATTCTCATAGAGGATCAATCTAGTACAAATATTACTCCTAATATCATCAGTCTACTCACATAATAGTCTATATGTGTTATTGTTGTCTCATTTAACAGTAAAACTTGACTATAGACAGTTTAAGAATAGTGTTATTATGTGTCGTGGCCTAAAATTTCGAGCGTTTCTCAAATTCAATGGAGTCGCCCAAAGTTTATTTAAAATAGGGAAAATGTTGTGAAACACTTACAAAAATGGTCTATTAAACCAAATTTTGAGTTCGGTAATCGATTATGCATAGGGAAGGTATTGACATCCTACGACATCCGTTAAAATACAATTACCTATAATTAATTGTGCAAAATTAATATCGACTGAAATATATTTACTTCTTATTATTAAATATGAATATCAATTGTTTTTTGAATGTAATTTTGGAATCAATGTGTGATTTAAGAAAGAGGGAAAAAAATTTCTTTAATGTGCTTGACAAGAGTGTGATCTTGCTCTTTCGTATCTCCCAGTGCGATGGAGAAATCAAATCTACGTAATTCTTGGGTAGAAAATGCGGATGTGTTGATTACTTTTAAATAAATTGTGTTTTGTTGTTGATAAAAAAAAGTTGTTTTGACGGGAAAAAAAAAGGAGTTTCTTTGATTTGAATAATTATTTAAAAAAAAAACGAGTTTTAAGACTATCAAGTTGTACAACTCGTGTCTCAAAAAACTCAAGGAGTAAAAAGATGTCTAATCCAGTTAACCCGTTTAAGAATATTTTTTATTATTTCGGTTTAAAAATTGAGTTTTAAAGCCACCAAGTGGTACAACTTGTGTCTTAACAATTCAAAGATTAAAAAGATGTCACATCTAATTAATCGAATATGTGTTTATTGTGAATGTTTTAAAGAAAAAGTAAAATGAAATTGAAATTATAAATAAAAACATTTTTTTTGGGCAATGATTAATAAAAAAAATTAAAAGTGAATGAGTGATCTGGGTTGAACACCCAACTCATTTTGTTTAACTAATCATAAATGAATACAAATAAGTAAACATATCGTTTTTTTGTATAAAAAAATAAATAAACATATATGACATTAAACAACAAAACCAAATGAAAAAGGAAACTCTGAAATGGACACAGAGGGAGTGGACGACTGCAAACAAATTCACATAAAGAGAGTGAAAGATAACAAACACACACAAAATGTCCATGAAAGGGGAGTTGCCTGCGGTAGTGGTTCGCCAGAGTTCGAAGTTGGCAGAGGTTGCTGGGTGGACGCTCTGACAGTAGCGCTCGTGGTGGCCGACGACAGAAACGGAGGTCGATTTGATTATGGTTTCATAGGAGATTTGCAAAGGATGGTGGATGTGGTGATGTGTGTGACTCATGATCTCTCTAACTCTCTACATTTTTCCTATATTCTACTGCCTTATTTTTCTTCTTCTATTGTTTCTTTTTTTTCATCTCTCAAACTTTTTTCTCTTTATATTTTTTGTTATTGTTTTGATGGTAGTAGTAAGATGATGATTTGTATGATTGAGGTTGTTGAAGGATAGAAGATGGAAATGTGTTGGTATGATTTAGCCTAATCTCTTACTGATTCTAGATTTCTCAGCTGTTATTTTTTACATCTTTTTTTTTTGTTTCTTTCTCTGGTGTCAGCTTCAAGAAAAAATCATCTCCTTTAATTTAATTTTTGGTTCTCAATTTATAGGCTACAAGAATGAATCGTTGCGTCCATAAGATAAATTGAGTTCTGATTTTTCTATTGTTTTGTAGAAATTATGGAGTGACAAGTGAAGATGGGACTTCTGATTTTTGCTGAGTGCGAAATTCGTGAAGGTGGGACTTCTACTTTTTGATGGAGTGCAAAGTTGGTGAAGATTCAAAAGGAGGGAAACATGGAAGCTTAAAATGTGGAGTAGGGAGGCTTGTACTATTTCTACCAAAAACATTATTTTTATTTGTTTGTTAGTTATTGTTACTTTTTATTTATTTTTTATATTTTTATGATGTAAATTGGACACTTTGTTAAAGCATCAATGAGAATGTGATCGTAAATATATAAAATTAAACATATTATTATGACTTATTATTATTTGGAATTTTTTAATTGGTTGGACAAAATTGGGATATGACAGTTGCCCTTATTTAATTATATTTTACTTGAAAATATGAATAACAATGTTTTCATATTATCATTGTAAAAGATAAGTAAATATAAGGATCCAAATTTTGTCCGTTATATTGTGAATGTGAAAGTTGTAAAATGAGAAAACAATTACAATGTAGGAGCAAGAAAATTAAAAACTATGATAATAATGCAAAGGCGATTGGTCACGGAATTATGATTGGAAATTATCGTCTTCAGATTTATTGTTGGTGCGTAGATCAATAGAAATTAAAATTATCGTTTTCAGATTGGTTACCGAATTATGAATGGAACTTATCGTCTTCAGATTTATTGTTGGTGTGTATATCAATAGGAATAAAAATGATCATCTTCGAGTTGGTTACTGATGTGTTGTTCAACAGGAATGAAAATGATCGTCTTCGGGATGGTTAATGATGGGTAGAGCAACAAAAATGTAAATGATCGTCTCCAGATTGGTTACTGGTGCGTAGATTGGAAAATATGGATGATGGCCTTCGAATTGGTTACCGATGCGTAGATTGACGAGAAGGTAAATGATCGTTTTCAGATTGGTTACCGATGCGTAGATCAACAAATATGTAAATGATCTTCTCTAGATTGGTTACTGGTGCGTAGATCAACAAAATTGTAGATGATCGTCTTCATATTGGTTATCAATGCATAGATCGGTGAGAAGGTAAACAATCCTCTTCTAATTGGTTATTGATGCGTAGATTGACAAAAATGTAAATGATCATCCTCAGATTGGCTACTGATGCATAGATCGACGAGAAGGTAAACAATTGTTTTTGGATTGGTTTTGATGCGTAGATCGACAAAAATGTAAATGATCGTCTCCAGATTGGTTACTGGTGCGTAGATCGACAAAAATTTAGATGACCGTCTTTGGATTGATTACCGATGCATAGATCGAAAAAAATGTAAATCATCGTTTTCGGATTGATTACCGATGCATACATTGACAAACATGTAAATGATCGTTACCTAGTAGGTAATGAGATTTGGATGCCAATAGATATTGGAATTTTTGTTTGCTGGTGAATCCTAGACTTTTGTAGTGCCAATGGATAGTGAAAATTGGGTTGTAGTACCAATAAAAGTTTTGCTTTGGATTACCAATGGACATTGGGCTTTTGGATGCCAATGTATATTGGGCTTATGCGGTGTTTTGTGGATCCTTGGTCTTAGGTGTCAATGGATAATGAAAACTGAGATTTCGATGTCAATGAATATTAGATTTTTGGTTGCTAATGAATTAGACATTTTTTATGTGTTTGCCAATGAAGATTGGACTTTGTGTTTTAGTCGCCGTTGAAAATTGGACTTTTTATTTGCAAATGAAAATTGGACTTTTTATTTGCCAATGAATATTGGGCTTTGGGATGCCAAAGAACTTTGGTCTTTGATGTGCCAATGAAGATTGGGATTACTATTTAAGATGCCAATGAAGATTGGAATTTTTGTTTGACAATGGATATTGGAATTTGGAATGCTAATGGAGATTGGACTTTGAGGTGTCCATGTTAGGGTTTGAAGTGCCAATTAACATTGGACATTAAGGTGCCAATGAAGATTGAACTTAGTGTTTGAGATGCCAATGAAAATTGGACCTTTTTGTTTGCCAATAATATTGGGCTTTGGAGTGCCAATGGAGATTGGACTTTAAGGGGCTTATGTTGGGCTTTGGAGTGCCAATGGAGATTGGACTTTAAGGTGTCTATGTTGAACTTTGGAGTGCCAATGAACATTGGAGGTGCCTTTGTTAGGCTTTGGAGTGTCAATGAACATTGGACTCTGAGGTGCCAATGAAGATTAGACTTAGTGTTTGAGTTGCCAATGAAAATTGGACCTTTTTGTTTGCCAATAATATTGGGCTTTGGAGTGCCAATGGAGATTGGACCTTAAGGTGCCTATGTTGGGCTTTGGAGTGCCAATGAACATTGGACTCTAAGGTGCCAATGAAATATTGGACTTAGTGTTTGAGTTGCCAATGAAAATTGGACCTTCTAAGATTTTATAGGATCTTTAAGATGTCACAACTAATGTCTTGGAAATATAGGACTAGTTTTTGTTGCCACAACTAAATTTATCCATAAATTTTGCTTGTGATAATCAAACATAATGTACATTTAGTAAGTTACCACAACTCAAACAAAGGATTAGTCCTATCCAAGCAAGATGTACATCTTGAAGGTTACTCCAATACGATCAAATCTTATTTTAATAACTAAGTAGATTGTCTATTGGTCGATTTGTGCGAAATTTTAGAGATTGAGTGGTATTTAGGCAATAATTTGCTTGTCATCCGAGCGTTAGGCTTGGTGCGAGCATGCGACATGCCATATAATTAGAAGATTGCGAGGCCTTTAAATGTGAGCATGATGCAAGGTGCATAAATTGTGTCAAGTTATGCCTAGATGCATGAGGTGAGATGTATGATATGATACTAGAATGATGCATACATGATTAGCACAAGATGCATGGAAATTCACTCTATGATTGTATCTACTCATGCAAAAACTCAAGATGCACACCTGATCTTTAGTTTTTTGTTTGTTATCATTGTTCATTTTTTAGAACAAGAGGATGCAATGACCTTGTTTGGTGAGAAATGTGTTTTTTTTTGTAAGAAATGAATTTCTTGACTTATCACTTTATTAAAAAACTTCAATATGTAAAATAAGATTTGAACTCAAACTCAAGCAAAATCAAGTTTGTCATGTTTATGTTTATCTTTATTTTCACTCAACTGTTGCAAATTAGTGTATCTTGATGATTGTAATCTCCATCAATGATTGAATGATGACCTCTTGGAAAAAATGTGATCAACTATAGTCTTTTTTACTACAATCGTCGAATAATTTTCACCAGCTTAGTATTTTCTTTTAACTATGACACCTTACAAAAACTCAACTCTTTTTGGTCAAAGATGTTAATTGAAGATTTTTCAAAGAATTGTTAGATCATGTCAATGAACTTATATTCTCTTTCTTTGACGCATCAGTTAATTAAGCAGGCATAATAGTGAAAATAAGTTTGAAAGAGTTGGTTAAGATGTGCCGCAAAAGGAGGATGGAATATTTGGGTGATAGATGGAAAGACATGGGCTTTGAAAACTAAGGTAATTGCCTCAATCTATGAAGGATTACATTGCTTTAATTTAGTTTTTAAAAATAGTTATCGTAGACTAAAGAAAATGGGATTACATAACTATTCTCCACGACCTAAGCAAGAAGGAACATAAAAGTGCCCCATAATGGAAAGATAGTGAAAGGATGTTAAGATGAAATGAGTGATTGGAAAAACAACATCAAAATTAGTTTTGTAGGAATACAAAAATGAAAGATAGGGGAGGTGCCCCATTTATGCAATATGTGGATGATGAAAAAATTCAAATGATGAGTGCGTTTGTTTCAGATTTTTTCAAGAAAACATCTATTTTTTTAAACCAAAAATCATTTTGTAGGGTTTGAAGGGTGTTTGTTTCAGATTTTTTAAAAATCATTTTGTTAAAAAAATCATTTTTTGGCTAAAAATGAAAAGCTAAAAATAGTAGCTTCTCAAATTCGCTAATGCGATAGATGAGAGAGAAAGATGCCAAAAATTTTAAAAACACGGAACTTAACCCATTAATAAAAGAAAATGATGTAATTACCCTTACCTTTTTAAAAAATCCAAAATTACCCTCCATCAATTTTTCTCTATCCGTTTCACGCACTCAATTGTGACAGTTTTTCTCCTTACATGAGGCTCTGATATAGGTTTTTCATCAAGTAACTTTCCTTCTCCTTTTCAATGCCTTTTATTTGAATCATTTTATTTTTACATCATTCATACTATTTTTTATTTTTTTTTGCTTTTGTGTGTTTATTTATTGCTTTTTGATGACTACTTAAGGTACATTAATCAATTTTAAAATGTGTATAAGAAATGGATTAAACTTATAAATTTTGTAGGGTATTATAAAAGTCATGTCCTTTATGGTAATTTTGTAGTTTAAAAAATCACTTTTACAAAATTGTATACAAACAGATTAAAAATCATTTTTAAAAAAAATCATTTTTATGATAGTAAACAAACGGAAATAAAAAAATAATTTTTAAACAAATCTCTACAAAATAACTCTAAATTTTTTAAACTAAAAATCATTTTTATTTAAGCTCAAACAAACGCACCCGATATATGGATAATCAAAGATAATGAGTTTTCCTAAATTTGAAATTCAGAGATACTCAATCCTTGAATGAATGACAGAGAAAATGCCCTTATTTTGGAATATACAAAATATTGTGTATGTGATTAGAAAAAATGGTGAAAGGATTGCCTCAAATTATAATTTTGGAAGACACAATGTTTGAGTGGGACAACGGTGGTGTTGCCCTAGCTTTAGAGTATCAAGTTGAAAGATTTCTCTCGTATTAAGGGAGTTTTATTGAGTGTGGAGAGAATGGGCTTAATGAATGAGCAATTGTTTTATAGAATATATGAATATGAATGAAGGGTAGGAGTATTATCTCGGTTGAATATTGAATGCCTCAATTTTGGTCCATCATTTGAAAGATTTCCCTCATTGATAAGTATGATAATTATCATCTGTTTATGTACAAAGAATTTGATCTCCACAATCTTGTCAAAGTGTTCTGTTTCTTTGAAAGAATTCTGAGTGTGCAAGTCCTTAAGGATTATTTTAGCATATTGCAAACGAGATTTGTAATTTTATCCCAAAATTAAAAAATTCAGATAATGAATAATCAATCATTTATAAAAATGGACCTTTTCACATGTAATGTGGTGAATGACTAAGAGGATTATGAAGAAAAAAAATGATGTATCGAGCTCAAATAATTATTCCAAGGTCAATTAAGACAATGAATTTTTAGATCAAAGACTTATCTCAAGGGGTATCAATCCAAAATTTGTATTGCACTTACTTTCATGTTTTGTTTATTTTTGTTTATTTTTTATTTTTTCAATCTTCTATATCTATAGACTTTGACTGATAGACTATTTTAGTTCTTTCTCTTTTTTTTTTATATCATAAGTAATGCAAAGGTGACAAGGTATCATATAAACTCCTAGTATAGAAGTGATCTTTGTCTTGGATATTTAAAAAGGAAAAAAAAAAAAGTCCCACTTTTTTTGCTCAAAAGGGCGAAGCAAGGGATATGTTTTTTGTTTCTTTTTTTTGGATGTTGAAAGACAAATCGTAAGATTCATTTAAAATTATGATTGTTTATTTTTTTAAAAAAATTATTTTCAGGACAAAGCTTGACAGATCAATTCAATTGCTTTTTTTTTTTTTGCCCTAACTCTTGCTTAGGATGCCACTATAGGTTTTCAATCCTAATAGATTTTTTATTTATTCAATTTTTTAAAAAAGAACTTGAACCAATTTGGAACTTTCAAAGTATTACTTTGTGAGATTTGATTATTGGAAATCAATTAGGTGTCTCTTTCAAATTTAATTTGTGAAACCAATTTTTTCGAAGAGATTGATGCTAGATCGAAAAGGAAAAAATAATGAAGGAACGTGTACAAACGAGGATATTAACAGGGTCATGAAAGAGTAGAAACACATGACATGCATGTTCATTAAATGAATGGTTCAAAGTAAGGTAACATTAGTTTTTGGCTTGAATTTCTTTTTTAATTATGTCAATCACATAAGTTAACAAATTTGACCATTATATTTAGATGTTTTTGTCAACAAAAGACTATGAGGTGTGTTCTCAAGAGTCTCAATTGATTGAGTTCATTTATGATTTGCCAAATCTTATTTTTCAAAGAATAGTGACCAATTCAACATTTTTTTTATGTAAATAAGCATCATTTCAAGAACACACAGCACTCATGAAAAAAAAACTTTACATGAATGCACTATTTCTAATTTTTTATTTTTTGCTCCTCATTAGAGAGAAAAAAAAATGACTTGCATGAATGAAAATATGATGAAGTAAGACTATGATGCAAATGTGTGGCAATGTTTCATAAGTATGAGACTAACTGTTTAAATATTTAACTTTTTTTTTAGATGATTAACATTATTTCAAATTTAAATGAAAATAATATGTTAACATGTTAAATGAATAAAAAGGGAAATGAACAAATAAAAACTACATTGTTTTTGTTTATGCACGTGCAAATGCAACGTGAAATGTAGACTTAGCCACCAAAAGGATGGACCATTGATTTTTCTTCAATTTTCAATAAGCAGTGCATGCTAAATTTTTTTGAATTTTGGCTATTTACAATGAGCTTTTCATATACTATTAGGATTGTTATGATTGTCCTGTTACAGATGATATTTGATGGTCACAAAGTATACAACTCTCCTAGTAGGAATCATAGTGACTTTAGGTTGAACGACTACTCACTATGGTCACATGAGAATCGTTAATGACAATTGCATAACTATTATGTAATATTCTCATAGCAGATCAATCTAGTACAAATATTACTTCTAATATTTATATCTATATGAAGACTTGATATCTCATATCCATGACCCGTGAGATGTCATCATCAGTCTACTCACATAATAGTGTCTATGTGTTGTTGTTGTCTCATTTAACAGTAAAATTTGACTATAGACAGTTTAAGAATAGTGTCATTATGCTCAATGGGGTGTCACGATTAAGTCACACTTAATGTTTTATTAAACAGACTAATTATTCTAAGAATTTATTATGATTTAAATAAATCCACATAATAAATTAAAATGCATCATATTACTGTATAAATAATACTAAGTGGCATGATACAAATAGTAACTAAAGAAAAATTGTTGGCCTCTAGGGCTAACTCTAATAGCCTAGTATTGCATACCCAAATGTTATTATTAGTGACGATAATTTCCAATGCAGGATTGCTCATGACTTGGAGATACTATAAGTTCTACTAGGGATGAAGAGAAGGCATCAACTAGTAATTTGTAGAATTGGTCTATTGCTCGTGAAGAACCTTTTAACAAGACGATTTCTAAGGCAAGGAAAAAGAATATGCAGAAGCAAGCTATATCATATAATTTTCGCCAAACAGCCCAGAATCCTGCATCATTTAAGGAAGTATTTTGGCATTTTTTCTTTCCATTTTATTTTTCTGGGTTAGACTTATGTCCCCCTATTTTTCTTTTATCTTTATTTTTAATAAATTTTTAGGTTAAAAAAATTGAACTATTAATCCTATCGATCAAAATTGTTGAATAAATTTAAAAAATTATCAATTAAATTTATCAAATATAGTATAAATTCAAATAAATCTCTCCCCATCCACACCAATCATGTGCAACATATTTATTTAAAGGCTTAAGAAAAAATATTACTATAATTTATTTAAAGGTTTAAATATTATTTTAGTCATTTAGTCCATGATTTTAGTCATTTAGTTTATGTGCAACTCGTTCTTCTTATCATGCATTTTTTTTATAATTTTTTTTTTAACATTATTAGAAATTTCTCATTACTTTCAATTTATATCAATCAATTATTGAGTAATACTTTACGTTGTCAATCCTCCTTTCAAATTCATGCACAATTATTCCACTTAGTGTGAGTAATGATTCACTTCCTCCCTCTCTCCCTCTTCCTATGATGCATTTTTTTTATAATAGTTTTTTTTATAACATTATTATGCATTTCTCATTAGTTTCAATTTATGTCAATCAATTATACTTATGAGTAATATTTTATGCTCTCAATCCTCCTTTCAAATTCATGCACAATTATTCCAGATGATTCCATACGTTGAAAATTCAATGAAAAAAAACCATATAACCACTCATAAGTATTGTCACAAATACTCCTTATCCAACCATTTGTATTCTCTCAACATGGTAATGGTAATAAATCACTATAAATCAGTCGAGACGGGCAATCTAGACTATGAGTATGTCACAAATGTTCCTTATCCAACCCTTTGTATTCTCTCCTACTCCAATTCCTTCACCGAGAACGAGAAGGAAGGCTTTCATTACGAAGAAGCACATGTCACCTAACCACTCATAAGTATTCACAAATGCTCCTTATCCAACCCTTTGTATTCTCTAAACATGATAATGATAATAAATCAGTCGAGGCGAGCACAACAAATAAAGCTTATGATTTTAAATTTACGGTCGACGTTATGCCGCAATGGCATTGTCATTTTAGCCGCAATCATGGCTACAAACCACAATTTAAAACCAAGACTCAGAAAAATCCAATGACCTGCAAAGTCCCATCCGCCTAAAATCAAATTGTAATGCATAGTTAAAGATAAGCACACAAGTAAGAGGATTAGAGTCGAGGGCACAATATTATTTTAATTTTTAGGTAGACTTTCAACTTTACAGTATTTTTTCACAAATAAATTATTGTATTCATAATTTAGTAATAGACAACTATTTAGTTACTTCCAATTTTTTGTGTATTGCGATAATTTCAAGCACAATGACTTTTGAAATTGAATTAGGTTTCACAATGAAATTTAAGTCAATCAACATTTTCCAATTCGACATTTGTCGTGTCAGTCAACCACATGCATCATATACGGGTGTTGTTGTTATAAGCTTTTTTTTCTATGTTCGCTAACTTCAGTGGCATATTCCAACTTTATGTGTAATAACTTTTACAACCCTTGATGCTATATCTAAAGATGTCGCAACTATTATTATATTATACTTATAAAACTTAAATTAATCAAACAATATTGATTGTCAACAATATGGTCATCTCATTTATGCCCATTAAATTACATATTCAAGTGTATGAGTGAAAGACTTTTTGTATATTAAGTTGCAATATTGTATGTAAGTCTTTTTCATAAGTTCTCTATGTAACAACTATAGTTAGCTTTTTAAGAAATTTTAGCTACACATTTTTGTTTGGAAACTATTACTATTTCTCAATAGATTTAAACACTCAGAACCTAAATTAATTCAAATATAATGAAAATCTATATACCTTCATGGGCATGGATTCATATCCAGTTCTATCCCTCAAAATTTCAAGATCTACCATAAGGGTAAGCTACAAATATTTTACTCACAATAACATCTTTTAAGAAACCAAACATGTCATAACATTTCATACTCATATAATTTTACAAATAATTTTTTCAATTCTAATATTTTTAATAATAATATCAAATAAGTTTGTAAATAAATAAATTAATAATCATAATAAATAATTATAATATTATATATATTATCATTTTATAAAATACAAATATATATTCTATTTGATAGAAAATACACAAATTTATTCAAAATTGTCATAAAATACAAATATATTAAAAAAAATATTAAAAAAGTTACTTCCAATTCTTAAAATACACAATTTTTTTTTTTAAATTATCATAAAGTGTGAATATATTAAAAACTATTAAAAAAGTTAATGAACCAAAGTTTATTGTACATGTATTCTGAAAAAAATATGTTAAGACTCAATTTTCATCAATTAAATTATTT
>JBBPBQ010000001.1:4000830-4012013 GCA_037974755.1 Cicer yamashitae | reverse complement strand
AAAACTATATTTAAAGTAGATGCAAACTTTTAATAAAATAAATTTCAAACTTTTGATGAAATATATCCAATAAACAATTTTTTTTACAACAACTTTCTCATGCTCATAATTAAAACTTCATACTAATAGAATAAACAAATTTAGACTGCGCCACACAATAATACGACAGTAGCATTTTTTTAAATAAAAGAATATTAAATCGTATTTTTAACTTATTACATCTTTTTTTATTGTTTGTCTTACATTTTATTTCATCTAATAAATACAAGTACCACTATATGTTAAAAAACAAATCTACAATCAAAGAACAAAGTGAAAACAATCATCTAGTATTATAAGTTGTTGTACAAATTTGACAAAAAATTTAAAAACTTCAATTAAATGATTGGTAAACATGATTTTCTCTCATTTTATTTTCCCCGATCATATTCAATTATTCCAAATTAATAGAGTAATATTGTAAGATAACTATATTTATAATACATAAAATATTACTTATAAGACTTATGATATGATTTAATTAATGTCGGTGCAACACGTGGGCCATAATCTATCTAGTAATATATTAAAACAAATCCTCCAAATTATTATGTTGACACATCATATCCTTATATGTTATGTAACACAAATTTTGCCATCAATCAATGGTATGATATAACTTTTAAAATTCATTTACTTTTTATTCTCTATCTTACTTATTCTTTATCTATATCTCTATAATTAAAAGGCTAATAATAAAAAATATAACTTCCATTACAAACTTGATTTAATTATTCAGTCACTTTTTAATTCATTGCATATAAATATATCACAATATTTTAATAATTAGAGTGTAGCAACCATAAATTACCACAAAATATATAAAAACATAATCATCTCATATTAAAAATCAGTAATCAAACTTATTCACAAACAATCCAATGAAGTTAAAATAAAAATAAATAAAAAATTTTGAAAAAAATTCATTTAAATTAACAAGCCTTTGCAACAAAAAAAACAGCAAATGATATTTTTTTTAAAATAAATATTAAATTATACATTAAATATTTTCAAAATAATCTACAATTTGTGTTCATTTTTCTCTTATTAACGCTCGGGTACATATTATATTCCTCTAATAAAAATATTTATCTATGTAAATTGTTGTTCATTAAAACAAAAACACTCATTTCAAAATATTAGACTTATAAATTAGATAAAGGATAAATTAGAGCATAGTTTCATTTAACAAAAAAATAATCTAAAAGAAATAGTCACGCCTTATCATTCCCAACATTATTTCGCGTTTTTGTCATAAAAAATAGTACCTTGAATTTGTTTATTATAAACATTCTCCAAAAAGATAAATCAAAATATCTTTGAAAGAAGCATGTGGTATAACACCTCTAATTAAGAATTAGTATTCAAAGCTTAAGTGGAACTGAAATACAAAACATAAAATATAAAAAATAATAGTTCATTCAATTAGTCAAAAAAGAAAAAAGATAATAGTACATTCAAGATAAAAAGTAAAACAAAAATTAAAATAATGATTATATGCTTACAAAATATATATTCTCTTTTTTATAGAAAAAAACTATTCTATAATGATTGATAGTTTAAAACAAAACAAAATGTATATAAACACTAACTCATCTTTTTTAATCATATTTTTTAGTGCGAAAAACACTCATATTTTATTACAAACTTTTCAATTGTGTATACAAATAATCACTCATTTTTTTGATCATATTTTTTAGAGTAAAAATCACTAATAATTTTTTACAAACTTTTCAATTGTTTTCATTATATTTATTCTTTGTTACACAACCAACTATTCTTATAAACTTAAAAACTTATAAATATTGAAAAAGTTTTCGATCAGATTATATATTTATACATCATAAATATCACATTTAAACTTTTTAAAAAATTACATTGAAATAAAAATTTTCAAATTACATTGCGCAACACACGTATTATATTCTAGTTTAAATCTTATTTTTAAAAATAACATAGAGAATATAATGTTAGGAGAGAGATAGGTTTGGATAATAGAAGAGAATAAAAAGCGATATGACTAAAAAAGAGAATGTTTGAAAAAAATGGTTGAATTAGTAGTAATAATAAGGTGTAAGAGATTTATGCAAACTAAGCACAATTGAATACGACTCAGGTGAGCTTTCTCTAGTCCATAAAACCCCAAAAGGTTCGTGGGATTGTAAGAACCTGTAAGAAGTACACGGGAGTTGAAAATTTAATTGCAAGACTCATGTTCTACGTTTTTAGCTACTACTAAATAAAGCAACTATTTTATTGGAAGCTAAAAATAAGAGGAAAGATATGTGTGGAGAGAGTTCAACATTAAACGCGGGGTGCCACATACACCTAGTACTAGACAAAAGACGCACTCTCTACAAAAATCAACTGAACGAGACGATTCAATAATAGATTTTATAGGCCACATTGTCTTGGTCAATAAAGTAAGCTTTGTCTATAATACTCATTTCTACATTTCAAAAGCCACACAAAATCAAACACTTTATAGACTTAACTATGGAAATCTTTGAGAGGTACTTTTCTAATTAATTAAAGTAGTATTTTTATTATGTTTCAGTTAATTATGGGTGTGTGTTGATTTTGTGCAGAATATTAATTTTTAAGCAAGTTTGGGAAAAATTCTCTTGGATGTTGGTACATTGGAACATTACTAATGCATTCAAGTATAAGAAAACTAGTGGATCGCATAGCAAGAGTTGAGTGAAGTCCTTATTCTTAAAGATCTCCTCTCATGTGCAAAACAAGTGTGAATAATTTTCAACAGTGAAATAATTCTTAAATTCGATTCGATAATGGTCGATCAATGAAAAACGTTAAGAATAATAATTAATTAATGAATAACAATAATAACCTCAATTGCATAAATGATATAAAGATTCAATTATACATTCATTCAAAGGGAGTACTCTGCATCCTAAAAATTAACTACTCGTATGCATAAAATAAACCAACATAAAAAAGAAAATAAAGCAACATAAAAAAGAAAATAAACCCCAAAAAATATTCAACACTGCTATCAATTGCTTATGCTATTTCTTTTCGGCATTGTGGCCATCCACTCTATATCTTCTTCCAAAACACTTAAAAAAAGATAATTTTACTCTTTTTTATTCATTTATAAAGATGGAAATTTTTTTCACTTCACTTCTTCCGCTGCTCATTCCAAACTTTCAAAACTCTAAAAATACACCCAGCAACTTGAATCTTTTGGAAATTTTCAAAGCACAAGTGAAATTTTTGAACTTTTAGTTAAATTTTTAAACTTTCAAAATGCAATTTTCAGTTTTTTAACGATCATTTGAAAGTTTCGTTCATTTTGAAACTTTCTTAATACTATTTTTTAGATTTTTTCGAACACTTTGAAACTTCATAAATATATTTTTCCAAAATAATTTGAAAATTTTAAAAATTTAATCTGTGTTAAAAGTTCTGAAATGCAAATTTGTCCAAAAAATTAAATGAAATTATCGAAGCTTTTGATGAACGTGATACCTTCGAAACTTTTCAAACTTTGGAAACTTCAAGATTTATTAGTTTAAACACTTTTCAATTTTATTAAAGTTTCAAATTTTTAAAATTTCTAAATTTTCGAAATGTATATGTATATGTATATACCTCTTTTTATTTCAAATCATTATGAATGTTTTCGCTACTGTTAGTAAGATTGTTTGCAAGTTTTTGTCTTCTTTTTGGTTGCTTAAATTTATGGCTTTTTCTTTCAGAATTGCAGCTGGTGGAGAATACTTCTTTACTTAGGTTTATGATAGTTTTGATGCTAGATTACAAGAGAATCTCCTCAGGAGCATTTATGCATATGATGTTTGTCATATCCTATTGTGGCACTAGTGTGTATAGCTATATAGTATATTTTGTTATCTAAAATATAAATTTGTGGGTATATTTGGTGCAATTGCCGTTAAATATATGTGTAATATATTTTGTTATATGAAATATAAATTTTGCACATATCAATATAATATATTTAAATAAACCTCTAAAATAATATGCTGACATATCACATCTTTATATATCATGTAAGACTAATTTTGCCACATCATTCAATAGTATGATGTGGCATCTCTATAATTCATTCATTTTTTATTCCACATTCTACTAATCATTTGTCTATATCTCTAAAATTAAAAAAAACAACAATAAAAATATAATGCTCATTACAAACTTGATTTAATTGTTAATTATTTTTTTAATTCATTGCATATAAATACGTCACGATATTTTAATTACATTTTGTTAATTAAAATATATCAACCATAAGTTACCACAAAATATATAAAAACATATTAATCACATGAAAAATTAATAATCAAACTTATGCACAAACAATCTAATGAAGTTTAAATTAAAATAAATAAAAAATATTAAAACAATATTTAAATTAGCAAACCTTTGCAAAAAAAAAACAACAACAAAGAATATTTTTTTAAAATAAAAATCTTAAATTATACATTAAGTATTTTCAAAGTAATATACAATTTGTGTTCATTTTTCTATTATTAGTGGTCGGATACATATTCTATTCATTTAATACAAAGAAAGTATTTGTCTATATAAATTATTCATGAAAATAAAAACACTCATTTCAAAATATTAAACTTATAGATTGGATGAAGAATAAATCAGAGCATAGTTTCAATTAACGGCAAAAATAATCAAAATCAATTAGTAATTTCTTATCATTCCCAACATTATTTCGTGTTTTTGTCGTAAAAATTAATACTTTGAGTTTCTTCTATATATATACAGTCCCCAAAAAGGATAATTAAATCAAAATATTTTTGAAAGAATTATGTGACATAACACCTCTAATTAAGAATTAGTTATCGAAAGTTTAAGTGGAAATGAGACATGAAACATAAAATATAAGAAATAATAGTTCATTCAATTAGTCCAAAAAAGAATAAAGAAATTATAGTACTCAAGATAAAAAGTAAAACAAAAATAAAAATAATGATCATATAAAAACCAATGCTTACAAATATATCTCAAATCATGCAAAATATATATTCTATTTTTTATAGGAAGAAAGTATTTTATAATGATTGAATGTTTAAAACAAAATAAAATTTATACAAACAATCACTCATCTTTTTTTAATAATATTTTTAGAGTGAAAATCACTTGTTTTATTTAAATCTTTTTAATTGTGTATACAAACACTAACTCATCTTTTTTTAATCATATTTTTTAGAGTGAAAATCACTATTTTTATTATAAACTTTTCAGTTGTTTCCATTTCATTTATGTTGGGAAAAACCAGAGATGATTAGAAATAACTATCTCAATAATGCGGAATATTTTTCCCCCACCTGTGCAGATAAATAGCCAAATAGAAAATAATAATTGGCAGAAAATTAAAGGAGACAAACACAATTTTTAACGTGGAAAACTTCTCTCAAATTGAGAGAATAAAAACCACGGGACCTAGGCCAGTAAAACTTCCACTATAATAATTAATGGGTACATCAGAGTCTTCCTAATAACAATAGGGAATATCAATCACTCTTCCTAATAACAATAGGGAATATCAACCAACAATGTTTTTTTTTTTGTTTTTTTGCCTTTACGTTTGCCTTTTATTTTCCTTTACATGGGTCAAGCCCAATAAACCATATATTCCTTTTTTTTTCTTTTTCTTTTATTTCAATAATAATAATAATAATACTAATCAACTTGGTGGGTTCCACTTGGGGAGTGATCCCACCCAACAAATCTCCCCCTCACGACTCAAGTGGGAAAGTACTACCGAACCATGCCTGCCTTCTTTCTACAGTATATCATCTTCGACACAGGCAAGGTCTTTGTCATCATATCTGAGCCATTCTCATCAGTATGAATCTTCTCAACTGTAAATGACTTCATTTCCAATGCATCCCGTATCCAATGATACCGCACCTCAATATGCTTCGACTTTGCATGAAAAGTCGGATTCTTGCTAAGATGGATTGTGCTCTAACTGTCGCAGAATAACACAAACTTGTCTTGCTTGAGGCCTAACTCATGTAGGAATTTCTTCATCCACAAGAGTTCTTTGGAAGCTTTAGTTGCTGCAATGTACTCAGCTTCGGTAGTGGATAAAGCAACACACTTTTGTAATCTTGATTGCCAAGACACGGCTCCCCTGCAAACGTCATCATATAACCAGAAGTAGATTTTCTAGAATCAATATCACCTGCCATATCTGCATCTGTGTAGCCATCCAACACAGGTTCACCACCTCCATAGCATAAACACACTTTGGAAGTGCCTCTGAGGTATCTGAGAATCCACTTCACGGCTTGCCAATGATCTTTACCAGGATTAGAGAGAAACCGACTAACAACTCCAACTGCATGAGCAATATCTAGCCTTGTGCATACCATGGCATACATCAAACTACCAACTGCGGATGCATAAGGAACCTTCTTCATCTCTTCTTTGTCTTTCTCACTTGTAGGACATTGATCAGAACTCAATTTAAAATGAGTAGCAAATGGAGTAGTCACAGGTTTACAATTGCTCATGTTAAACCTCTCTAACACTTTCTCAATTTAATTGTGTTGAGACAACCACAATTTATTATTCTTCCTATCTCGAGTAATTCTCATGCCCAGAATTTGCTTTGCAGGACCCAAGTCTTTCATTGCAAAAGACTTGTTTAAATCTTTCTTTAAAGATTGAATCTTTTTATTGTCATGACCAATAATCAACATGTCATCCACATATAACAGGAGAATAATATAATCACCATTAGAGAATTTCTTGAAACACACAATGGTCAGAAGTAGTTTTACCGTACCCATGTTTCTCCATGAAAGAATCAAATTTCTTGTACCATTGTCGGGGTGCTTGCTTGAGCCCATACAAACTTTTCTTCAATTTACAGACAAGCTGCTCTTTACCTTTGACTTCGAAACCCTCTGGTTGCTCCATATAGATCTCTTCCTCCAAATCACCATGAAGGAATGCAGTTTTCACATCAAGTTGTTCAACTTTTAGGTTCAAGCTAGCTGCCAACCCAAGCACAACTCAGATAGAGGACATCTTCACCACAGGTGAAAAAATTTCATCAAAGTCAATACCTTTTCTGTGATTAAAACCTTTCACAACCAATCTTGCTTTGTATCTTGGTTGAGAACTATTCTCTTATGCCTTTATCTTGTATACCCATTTGTTCTTGAGTGCTTTTCTGCCATTAGGCAACTTAACCAAATCAAATGTGTGATTCTCATGCAAGGAATTCATCTCTTCTTGCATGGCCTTCAACCACTTTTCTTTATCAACATTTGTAATAGCTTCTTGATAGTACTCTGGCTCTCCACTATCAGTGATCATCACATACTCGTGTGGAGGATATTTTTGAGAAGGTTGACGTTCTCTAGTAGATCTTCTCAACTCAAACTCATCTGGTGGCTCAGCTGGTACCTGCTCATCTTGGTGAGGCACATGATCATTAGTTACATTCTCATCATCTACCTGTATATCTCCCCCATCAACAAAAGTTTCTGCAGGGGGCATAGGCGCAACATCAATGTAACTTATGGAATTTGGTTTCTGTTTCTCAGCTTTATCAAAATCTTCAATAGTCTGGTCTTCAAGAAATATCACATCTCGACTTCTGATAATTTTCTTGTCAACCGGTTCCCACAATCTATAACCAAATTCTTCATCACCATAACCGACGAATATACATTGTTTGGATTTACTATCAAGTTTGGACCTCTCATCTCTTGGAACGTGAACAAAACATCTGCAGTCAAACACTTTCAAATGACGGTAAGAGACATTTTTCCCCGTCCACACTCTATTTGGAACATCACCATCAAGTGGAATAGAAGGAGAAAGATTGACCAAATCCACTGCAGTTTTCATTGCTTCACCCCAAAAGGATTTCGATAATTTTGCATGAGAGAGCATACATCTGATTCTGTCATTAATCGTACGATTCGTTCTCTCTGGAACACCATTATGCTGAGGTGTCTTTGGAACTGTTTTCTCAAACCTGATTCCATGTTCTCTACAATAATCTTCAAACGGACCTCTGTATTCACCACCGTTATCTAATCGAACACATTTCAATTTCCTTCCCTTTTCTCTTTCAACACTTGTGTGAAAATGCTTGAAGACTCCAAGTACCTGGTATTTAGATTTCAAAGGAAATGCCCACACTTTTCTAGAGTGGTCGTCAATAAAAGTAACAAAATACGATGCACCACCAAGAGATTTACTATCCATCATACAAACATCAGTATGAACTAAATCAAGAATATTTTGCCTCTTATGAGGACCAGTATTATGAAAAGAAACTCTATGTTGTTTCCCAGCAAAACAATGAGTGCAAGTTTTTAGAGACGTACCTTTCACAGGAAGAAAATTTTTCTTCGCAAGTATATTGAGTCCTTTCTCACTCAAGTGACCAAGGCGCATATGCCATAAATCAGAAGAGGCGTATTCAATTGCATTCACTTCTTCATTGCATAGCTTCGTAAGCATCCTATAGAGAGCAGTGGAACTTTGCTCCTTTGCAACCACTAGGGACCCTTTGGTGATTTTACATATACCACCACCACCAAAGTAAGTGTGATAACCCTCAATATCCAAGGCTTTCACCGAAATCAAATTGAGACGAATATCAGGAACATGTCTAACATTCTTCAACTGAAGCTTGCAGCCAATCCCAGTTTCAACCCAAACATCTCCCATACCGATAATTTTACATACTCCTTCATCTCCCATTTTTACCATGCCAAAATCACCAACATTGTAAGATGAGAAGAAATCACGCATAGGAGTAACATGATATGAGGCCCCCGAATCAATAATCCAAGTTAAATCCTAACATGCAAGGTTTATGGAATTATCATCACAAACAATGTAGACATTACTAACAGATGCAACTGCTGTTGTGTCTTTATCATTTTTCTTCTCTTTGTCTTCATCTCTTTCCCTTGATTGATCTCTCTTAAAGAACCTGCAATTTCTTTTTATGTGACCTGCTTTGCAACAATGATAGCATATCACTTCTTTTCTAGTCCTCCACTTGCTACGACTTTTAGAGTTGTCGTGTCTATGGAAGTTTCTAGATTGACTTATCCCCCGTGATTCTGTAACTAGTGCTTCTGACTTTGAGGAAGAACCAATCAAACCACGTTTCTTTCTTCGAGCTTCTTCATTCAACATACTCTCTTTAACTGTTGACATTTTTAGCTTTCCACTTGGAGCTGAATTAGTCAATGTCACAACAAGGACTTCACAATAATCAGGCAAGGAACTCAACAATAACAACGCTTGCAACTCATCATCTAATTTAATTTCAGCGGTTGTCAACTGATTCACAGTATTCTGAAAAATACTCATATGCTCTGCCATTGAATCCCCATCTTTGTATTTCATATTCACCAGCTTCCGAATCAAGAATGCTTTATTTTGCACATTCTTTCGTTCATACAACTCTTTTAATTTTTCCCACATCTTGTTAGCATCTATTTCAGTTTCAACATGCGGATATACACTCAGATCTAACCACTGTCTAATCAGCGCCACTGCCTTTCTGTTCATCTTCTTCCAGTCAGCATCAGATTTATCTGTGGGTTTAGCAGTGTCACCCTCAATAGGATCATACAAATCTTTACTGTATAGCATGTCTTCCATGAGAGTCTTCCAAAGTGTGTAATTAGAAGAGTTGAGTTTAATCATATTCGGACCTTTATTTTCCTCCTCCATTTAAATGCACAAATCAAATCAACCGAGCTCTAGATACCACTTTGTTGGGAAAAACCAGAGATAATTAGAAATAACTATCTCAATAATGCGGAATATTTTTCCCTCAACTGTGCAGATAAATGGCCAAATAGAAAATAATAATTAGCAGAAAATTAAAAGAGACAAACACAATTTTTAACGTGGAAAACTTCTCTCAAATTGAGAGAATAAAAACCACGGGACCTAGTCCAGTAAAACTTCCACTATAATAATTAATGGGTACACCAGAGTCTTCCTAATAACAATAGGGAATATCAACCATTCTTCCTAATAACAATAGGGAATATCAACCAACAATGTTTTTTTTTGTTTTTTTGCCTTTGCGTTTGCCTTTTATTTTCCTTTACATGGGTCAAGCCCAATAAACCATATATTCCTTTATTTTTTCTTTTTCTTTTATTTCAATAATAATAATACTAATAAACTTGGTGGGTTCCACTTGGGGAGTGATCCCACCCAACAATTTATTCTTTTGTTATACAACCACTATTCTTATAAACTAATAAAGTTATAAATTTGAAACTTTTTTTCCAATCAGATTGATAGATTTATACACCATAAATATCACCTTCAAACGTTTTTTACAATATATACTGAAAGAATATTTTACAAATTACACTCGCGCAACGTGTGGTGCGGGTTATATTCTAGTAATACATTAAAACAAACCCTCAAAATACTATATTGACACATCACATTCTTATATGCCGTATAAGACTAATTTTGCCACATCATTCAATAATATGATGTGGCACCTCTAGAATTGATTCATTTTTTGTTTTTCATTCTACTAATTCTTTGTTTATTTCTTTATAATTAAAAAACTAACAAAACAAAATTTAACTCCCATTACAAATTTGATATAATTGTCACTTGCTATTTTAATTCATTGCATATAAATACATCACAATATTTTAATTACAGTTTAATAATTAAAATGTAACAACCATAAATTACCACAAAATATATAAAAACATAATCATCACATATTGAAAATCAATAATCAAACTTATGCACAAACAAATAAAATGATGTTTAAATTAAAATAAATAAAAAATATTGAAACACAATCATTTAAATTAGCAAGTCTTTGCAAAATAAATAAATAAATAATCACAAAGAATATTTTTTTTAAATAAAAATGTTAATTTATACATTAAATATTTTCAAGGTAACATACAATTTGTATTTGTTTTTCTCTTATTAGTGCTCGGATACATGTTATATTCCTCTAATAAAAAAGAAAGTATTTGTATATATGAATTTTTCATGAAAACAAAAATACTCATTTCGAAATATTAAAGTTATAGATTTGATGAAGGATAAATGAGAGCATAGTTTCCATTAATGGCAAAAGTAATCAAAATCAAGTAGTGATGCCTTAT
>JBBPBQ010000001.1:3976713-3999369 GCA_037974755.1 Cicer yamashitae | reverse complement strand
AAGATAACATTGTTGACATTTTAAAACATAAATGAACAAATTGTCACTTAAAACTAAAATAAATGACCAAATCGGGAAAAAAAATAATATAAAGGACTAAAATGTTAACTGAAATTATGTTAAGGGACCACATATGTTATTTAGCCTATAACTTACTAACATTTTCTAGAAAAAACAATCAAACACGAAAGTTAAATTTGTAATTTTTGTTTATATAGTTTAGTTTTAAATACTTTTTCAAAATAATAATAGTTAATTAGATGAATGGATTATAGAGAAGAGAGTGGACACTAAGATGCTAGTCAATCATATAAGAATAACTTGAAAAAAGTATTAAAAATTACAAAAGAAATTAAAATGGTTGAATGATATGAATTGATAAAATTAATTATGCCTTATAGCAAAAAAGTAGCTGTAATTATTTCTCTTTCTAGTGTAATAGTCTAGATTAAAGAAAAAGGTTTAAACTAAAATAAATGTATACCAGCAAAAGTGCATACTAAGAAATGGTGAAAGATGACATAACTCATTAAGAAAAATAATAGTTTTCTCATAAACTTTATTTGTTAGAATTAATCAACTATCAAATATATATATATTGCTAGATCGTATATAAATAGATACGAAATGAAATTGCAATAACAAATTTGTGACAAATATCAAACATTTTGTTAAATCATATGCATCACAATTGCTCTACAATTTGAGCGATGAAAATTAGTAACCATCAAGAGGTTAAAAAAAATGGCCTATTAAAAAGCCGAGAAAAAATATTGAATGGAACATCTTTATAACTTTTCAAACAAAGTATTATGTAATTAAATATTAGGCTTAAAATGAAATACACATCTCCAATGGATAGCAATTCTTATAGGAGGAGAAAAATATATTGCAGTCAGTTACTCTTATCTGAAAAACCTTAGTTTCATTTTGATGAACAGCATATTAAACACAAATTGGAGAGGAAGTTAACATGGACAATGGTTCATATTCCAAAACGTGGTATCGTGTAATTTTATATTGGGTGTACTATAATTTATATTTGGTCTAACTATCTTTACAAAATCAATGGGTGTTAATCTTTATAAATTATTATAGAGTTCTATCTCATGCAACATTATACTATATGCGTGTAGATAATATGTGCATTCGCAACATGTAGTGTGAAGTGTCGTTAGTAAGATCTGGGAAACTAATTTAACAAAGAATAAATAAATAAATAAATAAATAAATAAAGTTAATCGAAAAAACAACAATAACAAAAATAAATAAATAAATACTTAAAAACATTTAAAAATATGACATATGATAATAAATTATAAACTAATATAACCAATTTAAAAAGAATCAAGTATTTCTTTTTAATTTAAATATATATATCAACTAATGTTTTAAGATTAAGAATGGTTAAGGAATACCTAATAATTAGGTTTTAAATAGCTATGAAATTTTAGTTATATATCTATTACAAATTTGCTATGCAAATATACTAATTATATGGGTTCAATTATTTTTATTTGAAACAACCTTTTTTATTATAGATTAACTGCCAATTTGATATATCATGATTGTTCTAATATTAACTACAAAAGGATGTGAAAAAAATTTATCTTTATGTTATTTTTTCTAAAACGACCATATGATAGTTTTTTATAACAAAAGAGATCGAACCAAAAAGCATACTATATAAATTAATACTCCTGTTAAATTAATCAACAATTAAATAAACCATCTAATTTTTTTACAATCAATTTTCCAGTACAAACAATTAAAAAATATATTATTTAAACTATATTTTTTTTGAGCTGAACATATTCAAAGAGATAATATTACAATCTCATAAAACTAAGGTGTCAATTGTATATCTACACCGTCAAATAAATAAAATTTATCATTTCAAAATTACGAAGTATCTTAAAGTTTAATTGTCTGACACCCTAAACCCCAAAATAACATATATAATAATTTTATATTAGATTTTTGTAGGAAAATTCGTAGCGGATAAGAAAATTTGTTTATAAGGAAATAAAAACTTTTATAACTAATTTAGGATATCACATTTATCAATTTAATTCCAAAAACTTACTAGTACTTATAAGGTTTTCATACAAAAAGTCGTTTCAAATTAAATAAGTAAAATACAAATTACAACCCTTATTCCCGGTATCACCTATCAGAGCGGAGTTTCTCCCAACTTGCACTTCAAGATTCATTAACGTGTAACAGCTGTGATTTTGCAAACGCAGGGCCAAGCCAGTCAAACACAAACAACGAAGGAGGTGAGTTTTGAAATCATGTTAATAGTATAATATAAGTATGAAGAACACGCAAAAAATCATAATAGACTGTATCATAATCACATTACGATATATCAAAATATTTAAGCAAATAATACCATATTATAACATCAAAGTCACTCAAGTAAACTAATTATCTCATTATTATATGCATCAAACTATGTCAGAGAAATTATTATTACTTTTGAAACACATCAATAACAACAAAACAATTACAACAAAACAATCACAAGGAAATGCAATGTTATGCATGAGCTTAGACTCTACTTCACAATGTGGTACCATTCTAACTCTGAAGTACTTGGTTAGGAGGCTTGATACTATGTCACCATCCTGGTGGACAGACAATTCAAATTGGCCATGTCCTTATAGATCCTCTCAACTCAACTTGAGACACATATATGCGACAGTCGAGGTAAATGTGTGTTGCGTGGTAGCTCCCAACATTTGGAGTGCTACCTTCAAGTCACCTAGGAATTCCCCACCCGAATACCTCCAAGGTCTAACAATCTTGCCTTAAGGCTCAACAGTAGACCGCCACGATCAGGCTCAATTCAGTTGTACTTTCCCAAAATCACTAGGCTTGTCAGGCCCTACCTATATGATGACAAAATAATCTCCACTTCACAAATTCTCAATATTTATTTTCTCCCCTCGTTAGCCTAGACTACTCCGTTAAGAGCATCATCTTTAACACAAGTTGGAATCATCAATATTTCATCAATTATAGGGTACTTCAATATTCCCATCACAATTTTATAATATCATTAATCATACATAATCATGATCATCATATAAACTCATCACAAATTTGTAACATCACTATCATCAATCAAACATCATCATTATCATCACATAAACATCTCATACAATGCATCCATCTTTTATTATCACATCACATAAATTGGTCCAATCAAACATATGCACAAAATTTCATTCAACATCCAACATCACAACAGTATCAAATATCAAATACCACACAATTATCGAAAATTAAATCAATCAGCACCTTATAAACATTTCTATTTAACATTTTAATCTCACAATCCTCATATTTTCACATTAATTAATTTATCTCTCAAATGACTACTACTGTACGTAGCGAGCCCCAAATGAATTGTTGGGAAATACGGTTTTCCCGTTCATCTCACAGTATATTATACTCATGAATTCAAACGCTCTCTCACCACTTACCTTATTTAGACGCTTTCTCAAACACAGAAATCAATGGAAATTTTCATCAGCAACTACAGATCGACAACGTACAGCGAGCGAATCCGAATAACAGCGAGTTCATAAAATCGTTGAGACGTGACTGATAAATTATGCGGAGCATAAAAATAAATGTTACATAATTAATAATAATTTTAGGAACAAAAATGGAGTCAAAACGACGAGAAAAAATTACAAAAAAGGTCTCACCGACTTGTCGGAGCGCCGAAAGGGTCTGACGTCAACTTCACCGAAAAATACAAATGAGTAGTGCTTTTTAAAGGTTTCGACGAGAGGAATCCAAAAATGATGCCAGGTTTTTGAGACGACAAATGTGGTGATCAGAATCGGCCAAAAACAGCTCGTCCAAGGAAAGAAACGCAGCTGTTTCTGATTAAACGGAGCCACGATCGATAACATTGATGCCAAAAATGGATTCAGTGGTCGATGTTGTGTGGGATGGAGGTTGAGATCGTTTCAAAATGCCAAGGAATTGGTGGGAATGAATTTGAGAGAAAAAGAATTTGCTGCGATTTGGCTGCCATTAGTCTTGATTTTCGTTTTTTATTTTTTTAATTGCAGAAGGAGATGTGCAGCAGATGTACAGGTACAAGAGTAAAACTGTAACGCCCAACACAAATAGTCAAGTCTGAGGTAGACATACGGGTGTAATGAGAAACTCACAGATATAGGAAAGAAAAGTCCAGCCAATTAATAAATAAATTAATTATCTAAAATCCTATTTAATTAAAAAAATATTTATTATAAAATTTAGAGTGTTACAAATTGACTTAGACAACGTTAATACAATTGAATCTGTTTTATTATTTTAAATCCAAATTGTTAATACTGGCTATTTTTTATAACATTTTTTGTAACTATATGTTTTTTTATTTGATTGGTTATATAACCGTAATGAGATGATTCACTCTCTACGAATAGGAATAAGAAGTACAGATATTTATTATCGTGATTGCTATTATCTATACATTTTTGATTGTTTTACAGATATTTATTATCGTGATTGCTATTATCTATACATTTTTGATTGTTACCAACAGTCTAATATCTCTGACATTTCTTACAGAAATATGATTAGGTTTGTTACTCATGAGCATGATTATTTTACACCAACTATCTAATATTTCTTACCGTTTTTGCAGAAATACCATTAGGTTTATGATTAACATAGATATAAATTCTTGTATTATACTTATGTCTTTATATCACCTATATAAATTCACATCACTTGGTTTTAGATATCACCTATAAAATAACTTTACTAAATATAAATTCTTATATTATACTTATGTCTTTGTATCACCATGAATTTACATCACTTGCTTTTAGATATCACTTATAAAATAACTTTACTAACACGTTTGTAGTTACATTTCTTTATTTGTGTATATCTCTAATCAAAACTATTTATTATTTATCTACTTTATTAAATAAAATACATGTTTAATAAAATATATTTTGTCTACGTTTTTTTCTTTTAAAGTTTAGATAGGTTTTTAAATTTATAAATTTTGTAGTTTAAATATATGTATTATTTTATTGTAATTTTTATAATAATAAAGGTAAAAAAATGTGTATAATTTTTTGTAAAATAAATAAAAAAACGAATCAAATTTACACCAATATATAATATAAGATACTCAATATAATTTATAAAAATTAAATAATCAAATTAAAATAAAAAAAATTGGATAAAGAACTAAAAAAATTTATCTATTTTTAACTTACAAAACATTATATTATAAAATAGAGCAAAATTAAAATTTAAAGGAAGATGTCACACCACAACTATTTTTATAACATATCACAATAGATGTGCTTGTGAATACAAAAACTATGTGAAAAGGTAAATACCATGTGTCTCTTATGACATGTTTCAAGACTACGTATGAAGCAGCATATTCTTGAGTGTAATGGTTATTTCAAGTTGCAAAACACAAAAACTAAAGGCACATACTTAAAAAGGACACGAGTTTTAGGCATGATAATGGGCAGGTCTCGATTGGGCACTATAGACATGTTCTACGACATACAATTCTTACAAAAAAAAAAAATTTGTTTTTGTGTGATAGCAATTTTAATACTTGTACTATCTAAATACTTAAGTATATGTGATACCTACACTTTAACTATAATGAATCAATAAATAACAAAAATTTCATTGGAATTGAATTAAAAATCACTCAAAAGATCTTTAAAATTGAATCATTAAACATAACAAACAAAATTATTTGACTAATCTAACTTTCAAAACATACTCAATGAAAGAAAATATCAAAATAATAAATTCATACCAACTCTCTTTGATAAGAATACATTAATAAGCTTAAAAAGTTGTATTCTGCAAAATTTGTAAAAAAATATTAATATATTATACTAATTAATTGTAGTTATAAAATTCATAAGTTACCCTAATGTCACATCTAAAGGTTGCCTTTTCTATGGGTACTTTGAGGATTAAGAGCACAATTGTTTTAAGTTGCTTTGAGTTGAACATTGGTATCAATAATGTTTTTCAAACATAACAAAGTGGAACCGTAAGGTTCAATCATTTTAGTCCTACAAATATACGAATAGTCAAAAAGTCCTTGAAATTAAATAAACTGAATCAATTTGATCTTTTAGTTAAGTTATTTTGTTATGAGATATGATGTTATTTTAAAAAATTAAATTGATGTTAAAATTATTTCAGAATATATGTTGATAATTTTATAGATATTTAATTTAATTATTAATATAAATTATAAATATTATATTTTATTAAATATAAATGAGTATGAATATTTTAGGATTGAATATTTAATTTAAGTTTTTTAAAAAAATAATAATGAAAGGGATTTGTATTCTGAAAAAGTATGGTCAAATATTAGTATTTCAATGTGAGTATTTTAGAGAATAATATTTTAATTATGGATGAATAGCCCAAGTAATTAAATTGTTTGGACATTTTAAAAATAAAAAATAAAATAAAGTTTGGGATAGACCACTTCCTGCACCCCTTAGTGTTGTTTGCTTCTACTATTGTTTTGTTTGGGCTGTTTCCTTTCTACACCCCAGTTTTGAGTCCTTGCTATTCGCACCCTTCCATCTACATTTAAAAAATATAAAAATAAATTGCCAAAGAATTCATGCTGACAGAACGTTCATGCTGACATAACGCAGTAACTATACTCAAAGAGAACCATTTTTCTCTCAAATTCCCTCCCACCAATTCTTTGCCATTTGAATCGATCCCAATTTCTATCCCACATAAAATCGGCCACTGAATCCATTTTTGGCATCAATTTTATCAATCGTTGCTCCGTTTTTTCGAAAACAGCTCCGTTTCATTCCTTGGGCGAGCTGTTTTTGGCCGATTTCGATCACCATGTTTGTCGTCTCAAAAAACTGATATCGTTTTTGGATTCCTCTCGTCGAAACCTTCAAGAAACACTTCTCATTTGCATTTTTCGATGAAGTTGACGTCGGACCCTTTCGGCGCTCCGACGAGTCGGTGAGACATTTTCTGCAGTTTTCTTGTCGTTGTTTTGACTCAATTTTTGTTCCTAAAATTATTATTAATTATTTAACATTTATTTTTATGCTCCGCATAATTTATCAGTCACATCTCGACGATTTTGTGAAGTCGCCGTTTATTCGAATTCGCTCGCTGTACGTTGACGATATGCAGTCGCTATTGATTTCTGTGTTTGAGAAAGCCTCTAAATAAGGTAAGGGGTGAGAGAGCGTTTGAATTCATGAGTATAATATATTTTGAGATAAACGGGAAAATCGTATTTCCCAACGATCCATCTGGGACTCGCTACGTACGGCAGTAGCCCTTTGAGTGATAAATTAATTAATGTGCAAATATGAAAATTGTGAGATTAAAATATGGAATAAAAATATTTATAAGGTGCTAATTGATTTAATTCCGTTAAATGTGTGGTATTTGATACTATTGTGATATTTGATTTCAAATGAATTTGGTGCATGTGTTTGATTTGATGAGTTTATGTGAAGTTATAATAAAATATAAACTCAGTGTATGATGTAAGTTTATTTGATGATGATGTGTGATTTATGATATAAATTTGTGATGAGTTTATATGATGACCATGATTATGTATGATTAATGATGTTATAAAATTGTGATGAGAATATTGAAGTAACCCCATAGTTGATGAAATAATGATGATGACAATTTGTGTTTGAGATGACGGTCTAAATGGAGTATCATAGGCCAACGAGGGGAGAAAATAAATATTAAGAATTTGTAAAGTGGAGATTATTTTGTCATTATATAGGTAGGGCCTGACAAGCCTAGTGATTTCGGGGAAGTACAACTGAATTGAGCCTGATCGTGTCAGTCTACTGTTGAGCCTTAAGGCAAGATTGTTAGACCTTGGAGGTATTCGGGTGGGAAATTCCTAGGTGACTTGGAGGTAGCACTCCAAATGTCGGGAGCTACCAGGCAACACACATTTACCTCGACTGTCGCGTATATGTGTCTCGGGTTGAGTTAAGGGGATCTATGAGGACAAGGCCAATTTGAATTGTCCGTCCACCGGGATGGTGGCATAGTATCAAGTCTCCTAACCAAGTACTTCAGAGTTAGAATGGTACCACATTGTAAAGTAGAGTCTAAGTTCATGCATAGCATTGCATTTTCTTGTGATTGTTTGTTGTGATTAATATGTATTGTGTGCGATGATAATTTCTTAGATGATTTGATGTTATAGTGAAATGTATTGATTTTCCTTGATTTTGACTATATAATGTGATGTTTTTCCTTGAAGAATGTTTGTGTAATGATACGTTTATTTATGATTAATTGCGTGTTCGTCTTACTTATAATATACTATCAACATGATTTCAAAACTCACCTCTTTCGTTGTATGTGTTTGACTGGCTTGGCCCTGCGTTTGCGAAATCGCAGTTATTACAGGTTAATGAGTCTTGAAGTTTAATATTGAGAGAAACCCCGCTCTGATAGGTGATACTGGGAATTAAGAGTTGTAGTTTGTATTTTACTTATGTAATTACAAATGATTTTTTATATGAAAACCTTAGTACCAATAAGTCTTGGGAATTAAATCCAGAAATTCTAGTGAAATCAAGTTCATTGAGATTGCACTGTTTTAATTGAGGAACAAAGTTGAATTGTTACATGTGTATTTAGAGAAACATGATATCTTAAATTAAATATAAAAGTTTTTATTTTCTTGAACAAATTTTCTTTATCCGCTGCGAGTTTTGTAAAAATAATTTAGGACAAATTATTATATATGTTATTTTGAGTTTAGGGTGTCATAGGAACCAACTTGATTTTATACTTAGAGTTATGATGATAACAAAAGTATTTTATGAGAATAATATATTTGACTTCAAAGAGTATGAAAGAAGATTCGTGTTTTTGAAAAAAATCTAAAATAAGATTTGATTCAAATTTATGATTGAAGAAAATCTAAAATAAGATTTTATTTAGATTTATAAATAAATAAAATTTAAAATAAGATTTGATTCAAATTTATAATTGATGAAAATCTTTGACCAAGTTTAAAAGATATGGTCAAGATTTGAAGAAGATTTGATCAAGATTTATCTACAACAAAATATGAACATAATCAATCTGAATAATTTACAAATGCAATCTGAACAAAATGCGAACATAATCAATTTGAAGAATTTACAAACTCAATCTAAACAAAATAAGAACATAATCAATCTGAACAAGATACAATTCAGAATTAAACAAGGACTAAATTGAAGCCTAAATTTTAACTATAAATAGATACTCATCGTTGAAGAAGAAAATCATCGAAAAGTAGAAAGAGTAGAAGAACTCAAGATCAAAATTACAAATTCATCTTAGAGTTCAAAGAGAGAAACAATTGTTCAAAGGAGAAATATTCTCTAAATGTTTTTTCTTAGAGTGTGAAAGTTATTATTATTATCAGCTTTGTTAGAAGCAAACACTTAAAGTTCCAATCTTTTGTATCCAATCCGATAGTGATTTAGTTCATTCTTCAATCTGGGGTTCTCAGGTTGTTAGAAGATTTGACTTGTAGGGTCAAAGTGGTTAATTCCTCAAAAGTCTGGGGTTGTTAGGCTGTTTGGGAAGACTGGCTTGGAGAGTCAGGTGCTTTGTAATTCAAGGTATTTGAGTTAGTGGATTAAAGCCTTCTGAATGAGGGGACTGGATGTAGCCAAGTTAATGGTGAACCAGGATAAATCTATGTGTCAAATTATTTATGTTTTCATTGTTTGCTACCTCTAGATTCGATTGCTTCTACTCCAAGTAAGTCACCAAAACCGAATCATTTTTTTTTATAATAAATTATGAAAAAGTTATCAACTTTGGCAAACACAATTTAACTCCCTTTCTCGTGTTTGCACCTTCAATATCTCTTGTAGGGAGGGTGAGAAAGAGATCCATTGAGTGTCAACTCCAACATTCACAATAGAATGACATCAATTGTATGGTGTCAATCAATTCCTAGTTGAGGTGGGATTAAACATTCAAACTTGAAATTTAAGTTTGAGTTTTTAGTCTAACATCGACTAGAAATTAGCTAAAAGTAAGATATATAAAGAGTTTGTACTCAATGCTTAAAATTTTATGTGGAAATATAGTGTCACGTTCTCTTGAGATCATGGTATTTAGCCTATTATTGCTCCTGGTCTAGTCTCCCCAAAGAGTGATATCATAACAACAGTTTGGTTTTGGTGGAAAAGTGGGAGTGGATTCTAGTATAATGTGTCAATTCTAGTGTTGAGATTTAAGTGTGGGTGGTGGTGACTCATACATCTACTACAAATGTACTAAAAGAAAGTTAAGTGTGGGTGTCTCAAAGTTTCTTAGCGGTCTTGATATTTAACTTGTTTTTCTCCCAATGCTCTGCTAGTTTCGTATCAACTTCTCGCTGAGTTTAGAAGAATCTCCCACTAACTACCTAAAACTCAATATTGATGTTGCATTTACAATCATGAAAGAAGAAGTGGAATTAGTATCTATTTTAGATATAATTTGTGCAAGAAAAACTAACAACTTAAAAATAATTTTACACATTAAATAGTGGAAAGCGTGATGACTTCTTTTGATGTGAAAAATGGAGTCTAAAGTAGATATTAGATAATGTTATTCTAGAGTAACATTCTTGGTTGGTTATAATGATCAATTTGACATAGTAATGGCTCAAGTGCTTCAGTCTAATGGCGAGAGAGAGAATCTCTACATGCTTCAATCTTTTGAATTACATATGAGATTACTCTTTGCTTGTGTACTTAATAATCAATGAACACAGTCCTGATTTGGTATTAGAAGAAGATGCATAACTTCCTTTATTTTACTTGTATCACATTAGTTCGTTACTTGAACTGAGTTAGGTTTGGTTACTTGTCCAACTAGCAATTCTATTAGGATTCAATTAGATTACAACTAGTATAAATACATAACTCTTCCTACTAATAATTCATTCATTAAGTTTCAATGCAATCAGTTTCGTTCATCACCTCTCATATGCATATGTAATATTCTTTGATGGTATTAGAGCGGTTCTACCTGCTCTACTTCTACAACACCAAAATTGATGAAAATTGTTTCTTGCATGCTTGATCTAGGTATCAAATTTCAGTTTTCTTGTTCAATTTCACTTTGATTTATGATTCAAATTGAATTTAGGTTTATTTTTTTATTTCCTTCATTTGCAATCATGGCAAGGAATTTTGGTAACAATTTGAATTCGGACAATCAAAACATATATTGAAGCCACACCCCCATATGGTTTTCCTTAGATTGGTTCACTACATACAACAAAATATAGCTTATAGGAGTGAAAATGCAAATGGTAATGCAATAGAAGCGAATGTTGCTTGTTCAGTTACATTGAATAGCAGTTTGGTCATAGAGCATGTACTGTTCTTGCCTCAATTTGCTGTTAATCTCATATTGCAGTATTTTATAGAAAAAGAACAGTTTGAAGAAGATTGGTTTGGCTAGTCAGGTAGATGGCTTGTATTGTCTACAACCTGAGAATAAACCACCAGGTGCAGTTACCAACCTTATCACTACTCATTGTTTGAATACTAATGTGGTGCCTTCAACAATTTCATGGC
This sequence comes from Cicer yamashitae, assembly GCA_037974755.1. Lineage (NCBI taxonomy): Eukaryota > Viridiplantae > Streptophyta > Magnoliopsida > Fabales > Fabaceae > Cicer > Cicer yamashitae. Next base: position 3,987,742 of record JBBPBQ010000001.1, on the reverse strand, counting down.
ATCTTAGTTTAGAGAATCTCCAAGGTGAACTCAATATGGGTTCATTTTTTAGAACGGTGAACTCAACATGGGTTCATTTGATAGAGTCCACTGTACCGCATCATTTTGAAGCAATTCATTCATTTTTTTTACGGTTTAACAAAACCATATTAAGTCCCACAACTTTAATTTATACATTAATATTTTACTTATATTTAATTTTATTACAATTTAAAATATTAATTTAAATATTTTAATTAATATTATTATACATTATTTTAATTTAAATTTAAAATAAAATGGAACTTAAATTTTTATAACAATAATAAAAATTAAATGTTAAATACATGACATAAATAATTAAGGGTCATAAAATTATTATTATTATTAATAATTTAAAAAGAAGTTAACGTCACCGATTAATAAAAAAAAAAGTTAACGGTCATAAATTTATTATTATTAATAAATTAATTAAAAAAAAGTAACGGTTATAAATTTATTATTATTAAATTATGAAAGTATCGTTTTTTCCTGAGAGAACTGTGATGACAGTTTGGCACAATTCCAATAGTGAACTCTCAAAAACTCAATTTTACTTAACTCCACGCTGGCAGAGAACTTATTTTACTCCCGTTGAAGATGCTATTAGGACATTTATCTCGTGATAGAATGTTAGTTTTGAATAAGAAGTACACTTATACATACCTACAACATGTCACAGTGCTTGTGACATATGTGACATGACTAGACAAAAGAAGTTGTCTTTCCCTCTTAGCACTAATAATGCAGAACAGATATTTTATTTGGTCCACTTTGATATCTAGGGTCCTTTTTCCACAAGTTCAATACATGGTTATAAATACTTTCTAGCTATACATAATGATTGTAGTAGAAATGTATGGACTGTTATGTTAGAAGTCTAAATCTGAAGTATCGAATTTTATAGAAATGGTAGAAACAAAATATGGAAAAATAATTAAGCGATTACGAAGTGATAATGACCCTAAATTTTTACTTCATTAATTTTATTCCAATAAAGGAATTTTACATCAAAGAAGTTGTGTCATTACACCACAACAAAATGGTAGAATAGAACGACGTCACCAACATATCTTAAATATTAGTAAGGCACTTATGTTTCAATCAAGATTTCCTAAATAATATTGGTGGTATGCAGTTTTGCATTCTATTTATTTGATGAATAGAATACCTACAAATTTGTTGCAAAATCAATCTTCTTATGAGATACTTTATGGAAAGGAGCCAAACCTTAGTACCTTGAGAGTTTTTAGTTGTCTCTGCTATGCATCGTACCCATTATCTCATGTTCATACCCATTATCTCATTACATCTCTTATGACCATATCTCTCCCAAACACCAAGTCTTTGCTCTCTCCATTTCTTCAGATGTTGAACCAACATCTTATGTTGCTGCCAACAAATATTCACATTGGTTGGTAGTTATGCAACTGGAACTTAAAGCCCTAAACGATAACCACACTTGAGAGTTTGTGGATTCACCTCTTGGTTGTGTACCCATTGGCAACAAATGGGTTTTTTAAATCAAAAGAATGCAGATGGTTCAGTGAAACGATTCAAGGTCAGGCTAGTAGCACAAGATTTCAACCTGACTGAAGAACTTGATTACTTTGACACATTTTCTCTAGTTGCTAAGCTTTCAACTATTAGAGTATTACTAGCCTTAGCCTCTATCATTGAATAGCAATTGCATCAGTTGGATGTAAATGATGCATTTCTCCATGGAGATTTGCATGAAGTTGTATACATGAAGTCTTTTTCTGGTGTAATACCACCTCATCTAGGACAAATTTACAGATTTCTCAAATCTCTATATGGCTTGAAGCAGACAAGCATAAAGTGGTTTGAAAAACTAACTATTTTCTTACTTTCCCATAGATTCTCACTAGCCCAAGATGATGACACTTTGTTCACTAAGTCTATTTTAACCTCATTCACATCCTTACTAGTTTATGTGGATGATGTGATTCTAGCAGGCACATCTCTAGAGGTGTTTGAAGAACTTAAGATTGCCCTGCACAAAACTTTTCGCATCAAGGATTTGGGAGAAATCAAAAAAAAAATTGAGGGTGTGAGTGGCTCACTCTTCTCGAGGGATATCTCTTTGTTAGAGGAAATATTGTTTGGAGTTGTTGCAAGATTCTGGTCTTGATGGTTCTAAACTTATGAATGCTCATCTTGATCATCCCACACATCTAAACCTGGTGGGGAGATTGTCCCATTTGACCGCAACTAGGCCTGATATAGCCTTTGCTACTCTACAACTGTGTCAATTCATGGCTAGTCCCACTCTAGCTCATCACAAGGCAGCCTTGTGTGTGCTTCGTTATTTCAAAAGAAGTCTAGGTCGTGGTCTTTTATCCCCTCGGAATTCTAATCTTCAGATTATGGGTTTCAATGCTGCAGATTGGGGTGGTTGTTTAGATACTCGACGATCCATTTGTTTAGATACTCGACGATCCATTTCTTACTATTGTTTCTTTCTTGGTTCTTCCTCGATTTCCTAGAAATCTAAAAAGCAAACGTACTGTATCTCGTTCCTCTACACAGGTTGAGTATTGTGCTATGGAAATGTTGGAAACATATATATATATATATATCTCAATAATGCAGAATATTTTTTCAAATTAAATATGAGACAAACACAATTTTTAACGTGGAAAACTTCCCTCAAATTGAGAGAACAAAAACCACGGGACCTAGTCCATTAAAACCTTCCACTATAATAATTAATGGGTACACCAGAGTCTTCATAATAAACTAGAGAACATCAATCAACAATAACAACAACCTTATAACCTTCCACTAAAGTGGGTATTCCAAAGTAACTCTCATATAAGGTAAAACTACTTAGACGGTATATTAAAACAACAAACTATAGAAATAACATATTAAAATTATAGATCAAACGGAGCAAGTTTGCTACACACCTGTTACTACCACCAGAATCAAACCTTTATTTTTCTTCTATTTCCCCTAGTTTTCATATTGTTGTCGTGCTGGCTTTTTCCTTGTTTTTTCGGCACTGTTTCTATTGTTTTTCAATTAGGGATTTAAATCCCTATTTTTTGTTTCTTTCTTTCTCACATGGGCATAGCCCATTAAAACCCTTATTCCCTTTTTTTTTTTCTTTTTCTTTTATTTCAATAATAATAACAATAATAATAATATTAATAATAATAAATAATAATAATAATAATAATAATAATAATAATAATAATAATAATAATAATAATAAAATCTGGTGGGTTCCACTTGGGGAGTGAGTCCACCCAACAAATCTTCACCTTGTTGAGACAAAATCTTAATTTAATATTTGATGAAAACAAACAAAAAGTTAATTAGAATGTTAATTATGATTTTAAATGTTATGTTAATTTAACTTGTGCTTTTGAGTGAATTAAATCAAAGATAGGAGTCAAGCAAAGCAAAGAAATCATATTCAAACTGAACAGATAAAGAAACAAGAACATTATGGATAAAACGGAAATTGTTCTCCAGTTTCAAGAATGATCATCACAGCTCCAAAATCAATCAATCTCCACTAGTTAAAAGAAGTTTTACCCTCTGGATTTTACATCGATATCATCAGCACTTGGCAAGGAACAAACTGAGATGATCAGATTCAAAGAAACTACTCGAATCACAAAGAGACAAGATCACGAATTAGCAAGACCAAACAGATTTGAACCTTCTCCAGCTGGACTATTAAGAATGAAGAACATTCTTGATAGCATTTTGATCATTCTCCAACATGTTAACATTAATCTTCAGCATGCTAACATCATTCTCCAGCATAATAACATTAATCTCCAGCATGCTAACATCATTCTCCAACATGTTAAACATCAATCTCCAGAATGATAAACATCAATCTGCAAAATGATCATTAGTCTCCAGAATGATCAGATTTGTCTCCAGAATGATCAGATCAGTCTCCAGAACGATCAGATCAGTCTCCAGAATGTTCAGACCAGTCTCCAGAATTATCATCAGTCTCCATAATTTTCAACATCATTCTCCAGCAGACTGTCATCATTCTCCAAGCTGTTTTGGCAGAATCAAATCTCCAGATCGAAGAAATATTATCAACAAATATATCTGAGGTATAAAGGATCATTAAACACAAAAGAAATCTGATCAAGAACGAAGAAAAACGCCCAGTCAAACATATTTCATAAAGTGTTCAAAGGCTTGAATATTTTTATTCATATATATTGGTTTTGGTCAAAACTGACAGAGCACTACTAACAACTCTTTTTGACCATTATTAAATGTCCTAAAAGCCTATAAAAGGAAGACAAATGCTCAAGAAAAAATCAAAGCTTCAAGTACTAAGAAAATTCATTACTAATTCTCTCACTCACATACATTGAATCAATTCTTATTTTTCCCATTCGATTCTTAGAATCATTCTGGTGTATTTTTCTGACAAAGAATCAGAACTCAAACAAGTGTTGAGCCATCTCAGATTCTAACAACACAATCTCATCATTATTGTAAAACTCGAACTATAAGAGTTTAGTATAGTTTGGGTAGATTGTAAGAAATCCTATCAAGGTTGATAGGTGACCTGATTGAACTCCTTTCTGGGTGGAAAGGTTTTAACTTTGTAACAGATCAAGGTTGATCTGAGCTAGGTGTTGTAAAACCAAGATGGTTCTTTGTTTTGAACACTTAGTGGAAAATCTCACGGTTGTGATGACTGGACGTAACCCGGGATGGGTGAACCAGGATATATCCTTGTGTGGTATCTCTTCCCTTATCTATTTACTTTCAGTGTGATTGATTATCAAGTTAAATATATAAACTGAATTACTGATTTTAACTAACCAAGAACGTTCTCCGTTTTCTAGTTAAAACCAAGAACGTTCTCCGTTTTCTGTTTTCACACCCAAGATCAATCTTGAGTTATTTTCTTAAGTTTTTAATAGGAATTTTCCAAAGGGTGAATTTACAATTCAAACCCCCTTTCTTGTAAATTGACATTGCTACTGCACCCCACACGACTCAAGTGGGAAGGTACTTCTCAACCATGTCAGCTTTCTTTCTACAGCATATCATCTTCGACACAAGCAAGGTCTTCGTCATCATATCTGAGTCATTTTCATCGGTATGAATCTTTTCTATTGTAAATGACCTCATTTCCAATGCATCTCGTATGCAATGATACTGCACTTCAATATGCTTCGACTTTGCATGAAAGGTCGAATTCTTGCTGAGATGGATCGCACTATGACTGTCACAGAATAACACAAACTTGTCTTGCTTGATACCTAACTCATGTAGGAATTTCTACATCCACAAGAGTTCTTTGGAAGCTTAAGTTGCTGCAATGTACTCAACTTTAGTAGTGGATAAAGCAACACACTTTTGTAACCTTGATTGCCAAGACACAGCTCCCCCTGCAAATGTCATCACGTAACTAGAAGTAGATTTTCTAGAATGAAGATCACCTGTCATATCAGCATCTGTGTAACCATCCAACACAGGTTCACCACCTCCATAACATAAACACATTTTGGAAGTGCCTCTAAGGTATCTAAGAATCCACTTTACTGCTTGCCAATGATCTTTACCAGGATTAGAGAGAAACCGACTGACAACTCCAACTGCATGAGCAATATCTGGCCTCGTGCATAGCATAGCATACATCAAACTACCAATTGCGGATGCATAAGGAACCTTCTTCATCTCTTCTTTGTCTTTCTCACTTGTAGGACATTGATCAGAATTCAGTTTAAAATTGTAACGCCCCAGATTTTGATCCAAGGCATTACTTAAAAGTATTTGTTTTCTTTCAAAAACGACATAATTTTTTTTATGTAAAAGAATATAATGCAATTTACTAAAATATTATTTATTTATTTATTTATTTGCAAAGTTAATCTTCCAGTTGTTAGATCGATATTCATTAGTACCTAAATGTTGGTGTAAGGGGTCAGTTCATCCCACAACAAAAATTAAACCAAATAATAAGTTAACAGCCATAAAATATGAATATAAAATCTTTTTGTATTAAAAGATTTAAATAAATTGATTCTTTAATAATTCACAAAGATATATTAAAATTCATAAAATGCATCTAAATAAATCAAGTAACAACTCACGTTAGCACAAATAATTAGATAAAACTAAAAATAACAATAAAATGTATGCAAGTTATGCATGCTCCTAAAAGTATATGATCCGAATGTAACCAGCCACACAGGCGTCCACACAGAAGTCACCCATACCAATGGGGAAAATTAAACCAGCCACACAGGCGTCCACAAAGATGCATATGACATGTCATGAAATGATAATGATGCTCAAAAGGTACATGTCACCATCGACTTAAATAATCACAAAGAGAACAATGTCCAACACACAAATCACCAGCCACTTAGGCAGCCACAAAGATAACAATACCAGCCACTTAGGCAACCACAAAGATAACAATATATAAAACACAAATCAACAGCCACTTAGGAACCCACAAAGATAACAATACCAACCATTTATGCAACCACAAAGATAAAATATTCAATGTTAAATTTTAATCACATATGACATCCAGGTTTTATTCTCATGGATGCTTACAATCAAGAATCAGTAATTTTGCTATCCCAAATATATAACACAAAAACATGTAAATGAATGTCTTCAAGTCACAACTTTCATTTTATAAAATATAAAATTAGATTAGCGACCTATTATTGATAGACATCAAAACTTCAAATAACGAAGAACACATACAAATACAAACTTTATTTCTTCTACTATAAAATTCCTCCAATTTATTAGTCATATAGGCATACAAATCAAGGTTTGCCACTAAACACATCACAAAAATCAACTTAATCATGCTATCACAATTAAAAATTAAAACTTTTCATCAATTCCCCCAAGACTCGTATAGTATTCATAAAAATCAAAACTTTGAAATGAAATAGCACACAAATCGAAACTTTAAATTAAATATATCCTAACAAACATATTACTCATGAGATCATAATAAAAATCATAACTTTATAATTAAGTACACCTAGACAACACAAAAATCGCAACTTTGCATCAAATATATGACAACCAGCATATTACTCATATTATAATAATAAAAATCAAAATTTTATAATTAAGTTTATCAAAGCAAACATATTACTCATAAAAACAAAATATTATAGTTAAATTCTATAAGGCAAACATAAAATCAACATTTTTCTTTTAATACATCAAGACATCATATCAATATCTTACAAACTATTAATTTAACATCCAGCCTAATCTTGCATGGGGAAAAGCCCTTACCTTAGGCGCTTTCTTTCATAACACCTCTAAATTCGCACGAGAAATAGCTCATGAGGCAATGATGAATTCAACACGAATAGACATTGGGATTTACGACTTAGAAAATTATTTTGGGAGTGTACGAATGACAAATAGGTGTGACAGCAAGAAGCCTAATAGAAATGTATGAATAGAAGAAGCAGTCGTGAGATTGTTAAAATAAGGGGGTTTCAATAGCTATTTACGTTGCAATATTACCATTGATTTCTTGTCTAAAATTGAAGTGCACTTAATTCCAAAATTATGCTACCAATGGTTACTATTTTTTTTTAATTTTATTAGGTTGTTACAAAGCCAATTGAAATCATGTGTATTTATGTGTATGAGTTAATTATGATTAACTAGTAGAGTTCACCATATATTGTAGGGTGTCACACCACCCCTTTTAATTAAATAAATAAATTTGAGAGTGTCACATCACATTTTTAATTTTTTTATCCAATAGTTACAAACCAAAAATTGCATAGAATTATTTTTGTAGAGCATTAAAATAAAATCATAATTTTGGTTTAAAGAGAGGGGATGCATGAGATATAAAAAGGAGAGTAGTCTTTTTGTTGTCCTCTCTTAATTGCACAAAAAAACTCATAATTAAATTTATAATCTTCATTTCAAAAATAAATTAAAGGTGTTAAGGAGGAGAGAGAAGTGGGTGGATGGTGTCAAGAATGAAGGAACCTAAATTATCTCTCTTAATTGGTTAAGAGACAAGGATATAAAGTTACATTATGACAAGGCAACACAATGAATTGCCATAAAAGGAGAGTAAGTCACTATTTTTTTCTTATACCCAAAAATATTTTCAAAACACTAAGTTTCACTAACTCTACTATCTCCTAAATTGAATAATTATTTGGTCGAAAATAGTCTAACAAACAATATAACTTCTATAAATTATAATTTAATTAAATAATTCAACTAATATTTTATCAACTAAAATAAATCAAGCAAGACAAGAAGATCATCGTAGGTCACACATAACAAAATAAAACAAATATATCTAACACATCAATTTTATGATTATCGAAACTAATCAAATAAAAAAAATACACAATAGTCCATTTAGGAAATAATCACGTCATAAATCGTCCCCATGTAATTGTCACGCCAAAACAATTAAATAAAAATAAAGGTTATAATTATTCCGATAAAATTGAGTGTAATAAAATTTAATTTAATTTATTTATAATAGAATAATTATTAGTTAAATAATAAATCGTAACAATTATTAAAAAGGCACATATATAATATATATGAAAATATTGGGGTGTTACAAAAATGAGTAGCAAGTGGAGTACTAAAAGATTTGCAATTGCTCATGTTGAACTTCTCTAACACTTTCTCAATGTAATTGTGTTGAGACAACCACAATTTATTATTCTTCTTGTCACGAGTAATTCTCATGCCCAAAATTTTCTTTGCAAGACCCAAGTCTTTCTTTGCAAGACCCAAGTCTTTCATTGCAAAAGACTTCTTCAAATCTTTCTTTAGAGATTGAATCTTCTTAGTGTCATGACCAACAATCAACATGTCATCCGCATATAACAAGAGAATAATATAATCACCAACAGAGAATTTCTTGACAAACACACAATGGTCAGAAGTAGTTTTACCGTACCCATGTTTCTCCATGAAAGAATCAAATTTCTTGTACCATTGTTGAGGTGCTTTCTTGAGCCCATACAAGTTTTTCTTCAATTTACACACAAGTTGCTCTTTACCTTTGACTTGGAAACCCTCTGGTTGCTCCATATAGATCTCTTCCTCCAAATCACCATGAAGGAATGCAGTTTTCACATCAAGTTGTTCAGCTTCTAGGTTCAAACTAGCTGTTAACCCAAACACAACTCGGATAGAGAACATCTTCACCACAGGTGAAAAAATTTCATCAAAGTCAATACATTTTCTCTGATTAAAACCTTTCACAACCAATCTTCCTTTGTATCTTGGTTGAGAACTATTCTCTTCTGTCTTTATCTTGTATACCCATTTGTTCTTGAGTGCTTATATGCCATTAGGCAACTTTACCAAATCAAATGTGTGATTTTCATGCATGGAATTCATCTCTTCTTGCATGGCCTTCAACCACTTTTCTTTATCAGCATTTGTAATAGCTTCTTGGTAGTGTCGCGGCCTAAAATTTCGAGTGTTTCTCGAATTCAATGGAGTCGCCACCAAAGTTTATTTTAAAATAGGGAAAATATTGGAAAACCCTTAAAAATAAAAATAACATAAAAAAATGGTCTTTGAAACCAAATTCTGAGTTCGGGAGTCGATTATGCATAGGGAAGGTATTAGCACCCTACGACATCCGTTCAAAAAACGGTTACCTATAATTAATTGTGCAAAATTAATATTAACTTAAATATATTTATTTCTCCTTTTTAAAATGCAAATATAATATTTTTATGAAAATAATCTAATGATAAATATACATTTAAAATATAGAGAGAAAAAAAAAAGTTTTTTGTTATTATGCTTGACAAGAGTGCGATCTTGCTCCTACGTATCTCCCGGTGCGATGGAGAAATCAAAGCTACGTAGTTCTTGGGTAGAAAATGCGGATGTGTTGATTGCTTTTAAAGAAATTGTGTTTTGTTGTTGATAAAAAAAAAGTTTTGAAAAAAAGAATTGGTTTGATTTGAAAAATATTTTAAAATGCAAGTTTTAAGACTATCTATTTGTACAACTCGTGTCTCGAAAAATTTAAGGAGTAAAAAGATGTCACATCAAATTTAATCCTTATAAGAATATTTTATCATTTTTGGTTTTAAATATTAAGTTTTAAAATTGTCAAGTAGTATAACTGGTATCTCGAAAGATTTAAGGAGTAAAAAGATGTCACATTTAATTTAATCCTTTTAAGAATAATTTATCATTTTTTCGGTTTTAAATATTAAGCTTTAAAAAAGTCAAGTAGTATAACTGGTATCTCAAAAAATTTAAGGAGTAAAAAGATGTCACATCTAATTTAATCCTTTTAAGAATATTTTATTATTTTAGTTTTAAATATTAAGTTTTAAAAATTGTCAAGTAGTATAACTGGTATCTCGAAAGATTTAAGGAGTAAAAAGATGTCACATCTAATATAATCCTTTTAAGAATAATTTATTATTTTTTCGGTTTTAAATATTAAGCTTTAAAAAAGTCAAGTAGTATAACTGATATCTCAAAAAATTTAAGGAGTAAAAAGATGTCACATCTAATTTAATCCTTTTAAGAATATTTTATTATTTTAGTTTTAAATACTAAGTTTTAAAAATTGTCAAGTAGTATGACTGGTATCTCGAAAGATTTGAGGAGTAAAAAGATGTCACATCTAATTTAATCCTTTTAAGAATAATTTATCATTTTTTGGGTTTTAAATATTAAGCTTTAAAAAAGTCAAGTAGTATAACTGGTATCTCAAAAAATTTAAGGAGTAAAAAGATGTCACATCTAATTTAATCCTTTTAAGAATATTTTATTATTTTAGTTTTAAATATTAAGTTTTAAAAATTGTCAAGTAGTACAACTTGTGTATTAATAACCCAAAGATTAAAAGATGTCACATCTAATTAATCTTTAAAAAGAATAAAATAAAATATATTTTGAAATGCATAAGGATTGATATTTATTAGAAATTGATTAAAATTAGTATATACTTTGTTAAAATAAAAGGTTGGATTAAGATAAAAAAAAA